>OW388303.1:37347470-37751646 GCA_936450465.1 Gibbula magus
ATATCTTCCTGTAACTCTGCAAGTGTATTACCCACCTACTGAAGTGGTACTTTAAAGATATACAATTATTTTTCAAAGATGTGTTTAAATTGTGTGGGACCGCTGGTACATGTCATCTTCTGATGACTCTTGTTTGATGTTGAATTGAGGCTACAGTCAAGTTAAAACTATACAGGTTATATATTATCCTCATTTAGATAGTTTTGACTGATTATGTACACGACAGATATTCAAAATCGAGTTGAGATGATTTGGGGTTTGACGTTTTCAAGATTTTTCCACTTATATCACGGCTGCTAGTATTAATGCAAGGAGAAAGCCCACAACACCATGTGTCTATGCTTTGCTGTGAAACCTGCAACCATCAGCTGGAACTAGCAAACCAATGTTGGTATTTTCCTGAAAATCAGTGCAGCATTGCACCAAAACCTTACTGCACGAAGAACAGTTCTCTACAGCAGACAAAGTTGCATAGCCCCTGGCAGGATTCGAACCCAAGACATCTTGATCTGAAACCGAAAGCGCTAACCACGCGCACCCCTATATTCAAATCGAAACAATTAACGCAAAGTCATGACCCAGTTGTTGATGTGTATGTTGACTATTGATGCCAAGCTGTCACCGAGGCATGAGAAGGCAATATTTTAAGCCATTTTGTGTCCCTTGGTAGCAGACGCACTTGCCAAGTCATTGATACTGCTTCCCTAGTGACTATTGATTGTAATTTGCTTCACAAAGTGCTCAACTCCAGTCGTACCATCTAAAAGCTTGTCAATGGCAAAAAGTGTCTTTGACAAGAGTGTTTTATGGACCCCACTTGAACCTGATGTGTTGATCCTGCTTGGTTGGAGACTGTATCACTTGAATGCCTTCCACTCTCGGTGTCTGTTTGCTCCATTCATGTCACATTAGCTTAAGTTGTTTGGTAAATGGTAGGACTTTCCGTTATTGTGTAAGGAAATGTTTGAAATAGCTGATGTGACTTACTTTTTTAAATTTAGTTACTAGAATTAGAATTTGTTTGACCTTGAAGATGTATTTAAGGCCATGTATAAAAACGTATTTGCTTTTCTGCCTTACCCTTAAATTTTCCTGAGCCTACAATTATAAATGATTAGCTTGTCAATTTGATGATATGTTCATGAATTTCTAATGTATATTTTGATTGTAAATCTGTGAAAATAATAATCTCTTTATACAATGTGGCAGGATGAGGTCATAGCGTTCCTACTAGCTTGGACTAGTGGGATGCATAAAATTTCTAAATTAAATCCATTCGAACAATATTCATTTGAGTCAACGTTAGGAAACGTGAATATTTACCAATAATTACCATAATGTAACCTGAGGGTTTCAGAAAATGGTAAAATGAGTTCAATTACAGATTACATTGTTTATGAAGATATACATTGGATACAGTAAACAATTCATTCAAACAGATGTAATTAGCTCTGTTTGTTCTGAGTATTCAACACCAGAGGATTCACGCCAGTGGCACTTGTCAACGTGGTCACAAACATTCTGGAGTTATCTCCCCCTTTCTTCGGTGGCACACCTCATCACCAGATCTCTCTTTGGCTGCTGGAGGCATGATATTTCTCTTTAATCAAAATTTTAACCTATGTTTGAAGTGCTTGGATGTTGGCATTCTGAAGTGGTTTGGGGAAGTGTTCTGTTGACCCCATCTTACTCGAAATCCTCGTGTCTATATAAAGAGGTTGATGGATTCAATTTGTGACCTCCATGAAGATAGTGTAGGCCCATTGAAGTCTGGTCAGTCCGTGGACAAAGCTCTACAATGTTGTCATATAAGCACTACTTAGTCGTCACTCTGGAGAATAGGACTTGGCGGCCATCTTGATTACAAAAATGAAGCTCAAGTCAGCAAATCCAAACACTGTTAATGTTCTGACCGATGCCAATTAGAAGAGAGGGCCTCGAGATGTGAGGATTTTGGACCTCTGACTCGCTCACGGCTTTGATCAACCTCGAGGTCTACATTTGTCTCTCTCATTTATGGGCTTCATCTATTAAAGTGCTTGCCTTATTATATGATTACATACTGATATCAGTGGGGTTTCTATCAACATAATGTGTCATAGACTATAGTACACAAGATTTCATTCAGTATGATGTATGAAATGAGTGTTCTTCCGAAGGTACTGTGTTAAAAGATGTTAGAAACAGGGTTGCAAATTAACATTTTTGCCTATCGGACATTACATCTTTGATCTAAAATACGAACCCGGAAAATAAAAAAAAAGTTATGAATAAAGTATGAGAAAGTATTACGTACTATTTGTACAATTTTAATTTACTGAAGATGATGATGATGTATTGCCTCATGCTGTGAAGAATAAATGTGGCTTGTTGACTGGATCAGCATATATTTTCAATTTCATAAAAAATTATGACCAACACAAGCAGGGTGGTTTGCCTTTATTTTAATGCTTGTAAGACATGCTTTTTTAGTTTTTCTTTGATTTTCTTCAATCAGTCAACTGATGTCCGATAGGTAGATTTTCCATTTGGACAAACTTGATTCACAATCAGACATGTCCGGCAAAAAGACAGATTTCTGCATCCCTGTTTTGAAATATCCTTTTGATTCACAACAGGATGTTTGTCATGGGCTTAGAGAAATTAACTGTATATAAATTTGCTGAGAAGAATGAAACTACATCACGTCATTCTTCTGAAGGTACATCTGTCAATATATAAATGTGTATATCAGCATAAAAGATCCTTTTGATTCACAACCGGATGTTTGTGTCAAGAGCTTAGAGAAATTTACATTAGCTTTGTATTTATTTGCAGAGAAGAAACAAATGATTGGGGAAACAAATGGTTTCATGTTATTGATGGAAATACTAATCTATGTTCATATATATTGTGAATATTTGACTCAGTGGCAACCATTGAATTGTACATACTGAATTTGAATTATTAAGCATCCAGGAACTTTAATTTGTTTTGAGAGGGGACACTTATTAAAATGACCTTTTATTGTTCCTTGAAATATGGTGGCCATGTTTTATGTGAGGTGATTGAAAGTTACAGACAATCGCAGGGGGCTTGAAATATCCTATAGCCTTCACTGTAGCAGAACTAAGAGTTACAGGTACATCCATTGTGTTTTGGGGGTCACACATGGCAAACGTTATAAATGGTGTTACTTTATCGAGAAGTACCGACTGTTACCGAAAACTACCAATTTGATGATAGTCGACTTAGTATATTGACAATATGAAGATAAAAGTAGTGATTTCTGATCGAAAACCGGACAATGCACCGCGAATGGCGCGCGCCAATGAGTCAAACATAATTTTGGAATCTTATTTAAAAAAGACAAAATAACAAATTTGGGTTGGTATAATGTTGAAAAGGTCATATAACTACTGTGCATCTAAATGAAACGTGCAGTTTCGGATTCTGCCCATGCATAATGATTTTACGCGATTTTAATTGGAAACTAGTAATTATGATATATTAGGCGATTGGGGAAGAATATGCAAGCTGAGTGAATTTGTTTGTATTGTGAACAGCACATATGGTGAGTTGGAGCGTATTAAAGCCAAATAATTTTTTATGAAACACAATGAATGCACCTTTAATAACAAGACTGAAAACCCTTCTTCGGTGTCAAATAAGCAATTGGCAGGGTGGGTTGTTCGCAAATTTTGATACTTTGAATGTGTTGGGTTTTGGGTGCTTATAAGGAGAGGGCACTTATTACATTGAATACAGTAGTTTAATAAGTGACATTTTGAGTGTCTTTTGACAGCTATTATCAGACCTTCATGAATAGAAATGAATCTGCAATATATAACGTCTTAAGGATTATGTATGACGTGTCCATAAATTCAAGCAAATCCTCTTTTTGCAAACAAACTCATTGATTGAGAGGGATTGGAGATATGATTATAGATTTTATATTAAAGAGATAAAGACAGACAGACAGACAGACAGACAGACAGAAACTTTTATTGACTCAAGCCATAATAAATGGCCTCTGGCCATATACATTACATGTTGATATACATAACAAGATAACGAGGATGTTTTCCAGTTAATCGTTTCTTCTCTGGAAAGCTTCATATACCTATGCTGCTAGGTTTCTCAATTCCTTTATGTTATTTGTAGAACACAATTGTATAAATTTATAAACTGAAGGTGTTTAAGAAATAATATGGTTTTAGATACTTAAATCTTAAAGCTAGAGTGATGATATTGTTTCGTAACCAATCAAGATACAAAACCTGAGAATTCAAGTTTCGTACTTTATGGCAGTAACTACTGTTTTAAATGGAAATTTAAACTCAAATTGTAAAAAGTCTGTGACCACTAATGATGTTGATGTGTTATGTGTCAGATATTTCCTGTCTTTGGTACTGAAAAACAAGCGCCTAGCAAAGGGAGATCAAACTCCTACTAATTGACAGTTCTACCACCCACTCGTTGATCATTAATTTAACTAAGACTCCCCACTCGTTGATCATTTATTGAGCTAAGACATCTCACATGAATCTGTTCATGAAATTTTCTAAACTGACTGTTCGATTATGCCGTCCATTCTACTACTTATTAAAGAATAGCGCAAAAAACTTTAAAGATCCACAAACCTCGACAATATCACTTTTCGGTTTTTATTCAAGCATATTCAAAGATGACGAAGATTCCACTTGATATATGTCAATTCAACCAATAAACACCTTTTATAAGGCCTTTTTAGAACGTCGCTCAATTACGCCTCGTAAAACTTTAGGCGAGAGCGAATGCTGCGTGCTAGGCCTTGTGACGTAATACACAGGAGTCGCTTGGCGTCTAATGACAGAATACACTAGAATCAGCCTTACATAACTGCTTAAATAACATAGTTACCGTTGTCCTTATACAACAAAATTACATATATACACGGCCAGTAAAACGTAATACAAACTGCAGCAGATGTCAACACTGTTTAATACGTGATGTGACCATTGCTGGACCCGTAATTCTGCAATGTGTTTTGAAACAATTCTTATCATTGCCCAATATGGCGGCGGCACGCATGTCAGATGATGAAGATGTTCAAACGTCACAGAGATCTATTACACAGTTCATGCAAATCTTAACGGTGTTAACACGCCTCATTCATTGACTCATGGGTATGTTGAATAATTTTTATTTTCACATTCGTCCATTTGCGAAATAGCAAAGTATATTTTCCATATTCTTGTTTATCAATGTAACGTTATGTAATCAGTGATGTAGTTTCGTTATTGACACTCTTACTAAGATAAATATTAAATAAGAGGGGAAATCTTCACGACTCAACTATAGCCTGAGTAATATTTTTTATATTGCAAACCAAACAACACAAGGCCATGGCGAATTGATCAAAGTTCTATAGTTCCAATTCTTTCATTTGAAAATGGGAAAGATACATTTTCCATATTTGTGTCCGATGTGATTTAAACATTATTTATTTCTAAAAACACATGAATTGACCACCAAACAACACATGCAATATAAAATGCAAGGCCTGTTTTATATCATACTAGGAAAATGAGAAAGTCTGATGATTGTTTAGTTAAGCTCATGCAATGAATGAATGTTTATGTTAGGTCAGTGGTATTACACCATATCTAAGTAATTGTAAATGTACACAACTATAGATTTAAAGATAGCCCGAATATTTGTATCTAAAAATGTGTAAACCAGTAACAATGATGAAAATGATATGATTTTTTAGTTATAATGCAACTATTCTATTAGCAATATTAAGTCACCATGAGAAATAATGATGCAGTAGATTTAAAACGATACGCCTCTTCAAACACAAAATCCAGCACAACAAAAAAAAACTAATAATGAGGTTATAATTTTAAAAAATGCATGATATTTTTTTATTTTTGAATTGTCAGTTACTCATTTCAAAATATATTGTAGCCTATAAAATAACCTACACTCAACCCGATTGGGAAAAGAACAAATCTAAAATCAGCGATTGAATATCGAAAAATACTCCAAAAACTCCGAAATTTCTCTCAACGGACGCACAGATACCCATTCAATCGGAAACTTGTAATGTCGAACCGTTCTTATTATGTTTTAAACGAATTATCGACTAAAATCTACAAATCGCCTAAGGATTTCATTAAGCAACTCCTGTGTATGACGTCACATCGCTAACGAAAGCTAACGGCGGGCCGGCAGACTGTTTAAAGAGCCATCACGGATGTTAGTGTTTCAAATTTTTGGAAAATATACTTATAACGTCATTCGCCAGAGAATTTTTTTATCTACAACATGGCATATGTTAAATAATTTTCATATCAAGACAATGTATTGCAATTTGGTTGCAAAGAGAAGTATCACTTCGACTAGCGCGCGCTACGGGTATCTGACGTATATAAACAGAGTCCCCTTTTTTGCGTAATACGTACTACACAAACAGCAAGCGCTTCCGAAGCGTGAAGGCTCGTGTCTAGCGCAAGTCGCCATAACAACCCATGTGCTGCACGTGCTTCACGCCTTGTCACACATTACTGAATGTGACGATTGCTTTACAAACTATGTTTCTAAATGTCCTGAGAATATACAAATTATTTCCTGTTTAATGTTCTTTTTATTCAGATAAGACCAGCAAATTATAACAAATTTTTACTCTCATTAATTATAAAATTCAAGAAAAATACCTAGTTGGGTAAAACAATTATTCCAATATCTGTAGCAAATACATAATTAAATGAAATGGTAAATAAATAACCATCAACAAATTATATATTTCGATTTCTTTCATTGCTCATATTTTTTGTTATTCTTTCGTGTCTTTGTTTACTGTGTGTGAGCTAGACCATAATGCTTTGCGCTTGAAAATAATAGACTGGATCTATATTTAGACTGGAAAACACCTTTACTAATTAATGCAATTTCTCGGCTTATTTTAAGTTGGAAAAATTAGGGAAAAATTAAGTGTATTTATTTCACGGAGATAGATTTTTGGAGAAATTACGATATTTTCATCAACATCCGTGATGGCTCTTTAAGGATTTGGATAATCAGCTGGCCAATTTTACTTACTTTGAATGGCCATATCTTAGTAAGTCACTTAAATTGACGCTTCGAAATAATCTAAAGTGTTTTGTTTACTTGAAAGCATTGTCTATATGATTGAACGAATTGACATAGAAAAAAGAGAGATTCTATTATCTTTAATCTTGCTCAAAAACGTGAATTGATTATGTTTTTAACTATATTTTATCTTGGCAAATGACCAAACTTTAAGAGCAACACTATTTTTGGGGTAAAAACTTCTGAAATTCCCATTTGGAATATTTAATAAAATGGTCATTTTTTTAAAATACGTATATTTTTCAGAGACTTTATCAAGCGAGGTTTCTATTAGGGTATTTTTTATGGGAATGAAATTCGAGGGGCTATTCCTGTTTACACATGTATCTTATTAATACATGATTATGAGACAATCCAGTTGAAACATATTATTAAGGGTAATATTTTCATGACTTTATATTTGACAGTTTGATAAGGAGTATGTTTTTTTGTTTTTTTTAATTTTTATTTTTATTTCCCCATCAGTTGTTAAACTTACAATGAACATAAGTATGAAAAGAAAAATATTTTCATACATTCAAGATCGTTCTTATAAAATAAAAACTAAGGTTCCCACAGGTTATTGCAGGTACAGCTGTATCTAATTCCATGCGAGGCTTACAGATTTACTGGACTATTAAGGTTTATAATTCACTTTCTAATAAATCTACAAATAATGTGTGGAGAGATGACCAAAAAACAAAGAATTTAAGCAGGGTATTGTTTGTAAAGGCAATAAATTTACAAGCCTGGGAATATTTCAATATTTCATTTTGAATACACCCAAAATTAGATATTTTCCCCTTTCTAATAAAAAATGTAAACAGTGAGAAGTGAAAGCTTTGCTATGACTATACAGGACATTGTTGATCAGTCTAGTGGTAAAATGTATACAAAATAACATCTGATTTATCTTTTATTTAAAAAGATGTAAAATGAGTCAATATATAGCATTTTGTCATTTTATATAAGCACAAAAACAATATGACAGGTAATCCCTAAGGAATTTGCTCTTTCAACAGGTAGCTTTTGACATCACTGATCGGTTTATTAGACTGTTAGCATTTATATAAGCACAAAAACAATATGGCCAATAATCCCTATGGAATTTGCTCTTTCAACAGGTAGCTTTTGACATCACTGATCAGTGTATTAGACTGTTAGCATTTATATAAGCACAAAAACAATATGGCCAATAATCCTTATAGAATTTGCTCTTTCAACAGGTAGCTTCACTGATCAGTTTATTAGACTGTTAATATCCCTCCAAATGTTTCAAGTATTTCCGATGGTTAAGTGTTAATGAGTCAGGACATCACTCATGAAATTGCTTGGATCAAGGTTGATGACCCACTGCTAATTCCGAGTCTCCCCAACCCAGTCGACATATTGACGTCTTGTTTGCTTCACTCTCTCTGAGTCTCCTTCGTTCCCCGCTATCGGCTCACGGAAGTTGTTCACTGTGCCTTATCAAGAGAGGAAAGAGAAGAGGCCGGAAAACTTAGTTCTCTAGGCAAGCTGGCAATGAAACAGGTTGGAGGTAGCATGGTTTGACCGTTGGCGCCAGTTCGGTAACGGACAGAGTTCAGTGCATGCAGTGGTGCAGTGTTTGAGTATCCTAAAGAATGAGGAGCTGTTGTGTTGTGTTGGAGGGGGGAGCCGGGGGTAGGATCATTGATTGTTGGATACCTCACTGAGCTCAGGCAGGAAGGAAATACAGGCATGGGTTCTGAGGAGAAACACAAGATGAAGAGGGTTCGAAAGGTGAGAGTGTATCTAAAGTTATTTAAACCACATCAATTTATAAAACATTTTGGGATTTCTTTAAAAATGTCCCCTTAACTGCTGAATTAATAAGTGACACTGGCAGTCCAGAGGGGGTTTCAGGGGGTTTGAATCTCCCCCCCCCCCCCCCTCCTCCCCCATCCTCTTTGAAAAACTTTGCAAGTAAATTTGATGAATACTGGGTGAACCCCCCCTCCCCCCTCCATCCCCCTTTTCAATATGTGACCCCCCTCCCCCCCTCCCCCCCCCCCTCCCCCCCTCCCTCCCTCCATTCCCCTTTTCAATATGTGACCCCCCACCCCTCCCTCCATCCCCCTTTTCAATATGTGACCCCCCCCTCCCTCCCCCCTCCATCCCCCATTTCAATATATGATCCCCCCCCCCCCCCCCTCCATCTCCCTTTTCAATATGTGACCCTCTGTTATCCTCTTTTCAATTCCTGGATCTGTTTGTGAGATTGTCTTCACTATATGGGAATAATCTGTTCCTTTAGAGATATAAGCAAGCATTATCAGGTGTAGGGTTAAAGCTTTAATCAATAGACAGTTTGTTAATCATTTACCCTTCATCTTCTCCGGTACTGATACATCAGATACGATCGTCATTAGTGCTGGATCAATGCCGGATTAATTGCATTGTTTACATCTTGTTATTTTCAAAATGCATTGTTGCTTGAAAGAGATGGGTTTGGGATTAAATAAACATTAAAGAGTTGGATTTGTTTACCATTATACCTCTTTGTTGGTATTACTTTTATTCTCAAACCACAGATAAAATATGATAGTATTTACATACATTTTCAAATTGCTATTTATGCTTTTAATGAAAAAATTCTCTTTTTCTCATCGAATAAGTACAAATTCCTGAGTTTCCTGATTTTCTGGAATAGTATTTGAAATATTTCATATTTTGCCTGAAGAAAATTTTAGGCATTGTGACATTTGCTTGTTTTCTATTTCGGGGCAATTTTACTTGTAAGCTTTTTGTGAATTAACAAATATATGGATTTACAACTTTATTGCAAAGATATGCAACATTTCGGTGTAGATAATAACACTGTTATCAAGCAAATGATACTGAACATTGTGGTATGGCATATATATATATATATATATATATATATATACATGGAATATGTTTTTAAAATTTAATGGGTTGATGTACAACGTGATTATAATGAATTAGGTTGATGTACATAGTGTTTAAACAATGAACAGGCAGTGGAGAATGAGATGGCTGTTGATTGAGAGCTGGTGATTGAGTTTTGGTGATGGTTCATAAAAATATTATTCGGCCAATTCTTTTCAAGTTTTGCACAAATCTTCTACTAAATTAGCCTATACCAGACGAGGTGCATTGCCGAATAGCAAGTGATTTTGATATTTTTTCCCATTTCCTTTTTATTTTCTTGCCTTCTAATAATCATTCTGAAGCCTTTCTTTCTTCGATATGATAGTGACACCTTCCTCTTTGAAATTATACTCCAGATATTCACAGGTAGAATTATAGAGATTGCAGATGAAGGGTATTAGTGTATGAGTGAGCCACACTCATTTTTTTGCTTGTTGAATAATAGAGAATTGTTTGACAAAAATAAAAATTACTCTCACCTCAATTACATATAATTAGCTGTATTATTTTAAATTTGTAACATTTCAGATTCAGAGTGACATGAAAAAGATATTATTAACAATGATTTATGAATATTTCATGAGCATACACACGCAAATCGTAAATGATTGGCATTGTTAAAATTTTAGAATTGCTTTTCAATAATAAAATTGTTTCTTATTGAAATTCATTATTTCAAGTCCAGTGTCCAATTTTCAATTGCGTGATTCACGCTAAATATTATCAATTATCCCTTATAAAACAATCATAGTGGGGACCGTCATGCATTGTTATTGTATTATTTCATTAAATACCTCCTCCAATTTTAGTTCTAAAAGGGTCACTGCCAGTGTTATATTGATTTGTTTAACTCTTTTCTTGCTTTAAAGGGGCAGTAGCATGTTTTTTCGCTGAAATAAGTTGATGAAATGTATTTGAAAAATAATGTCACTACTAGTAAGACACCCTTCTCTCTTCGGAAATTCAAGTTAAAAATTAGTGTAGATGGTTCCGTAAAGCCATGGGAATCATTTTTGTCATTCAAAATAATAAATTGTGTTCACAATAAAATGGCCGCCATGCAATTTTTGCTTTATACGCAACATCCTTATTACCACTACGGATAATTGGTTTGTGTAATAAGATGTTTTACCCTCTAAAGTAAATATGAATGACATAAACTATCATTATAAATGGGAAATTTGAAAAAATAAAATTTGCAAAAAATTTGCTACTGCCCCTTTAAGGAACTGTTGCACCGTTCTTACTGAAATAAAGTGCTCAATCAATAAAAAGAGTTCCAAAACAAATGTACATGGTTCAGGTAAGCCATGCAATCTATTTCCCTTCGAGCGTCCATTTTAAGGTGTTCACATTTAAATGGCCACTCGAAGGTAGGTCATGTGATCTTACTGATGTAGCGATACCTAAGCACTCAAAGTAGAGTTTTAAATATGGAACAATGATTGAATGCAACAATCCTGCTATCTGAGCTCTCAAAATAACATGAGACCTACAAATCTACCTCTCACTCTCATACGTCACACCATTTTCTACCAATATGCATAACCTTTTTCTACCACTTATTGGATCATGTAATGAGATTTTTTACCCTCTAATAAAACAATATATTGTATAAATTTTGACAAGAAGGACCATACCTTCTTGAAGACTGATTTACAGGGCCCATTACTTGGACAATGGGAATATGTTGTATTTTCTTCTTTGTGTGTCTGTCTGCATGTTACTGTGCTACGTTTCTGGGCTAGATTCTCATGTAAACAATTTTCATGATGACATTGTCTTACCTGACTATTATATAAATATTTTGTCTTTGCATCCTTTGAGTTTCTTGGTGAGTTGCAATGTAAAAAACATCCATATTGAATTGTTACGTAAACTTTACAGACAACTCTTGTCATGTAATAAAATAGAAAGAAGGAAGAAAGATGGTGACATTTACTTTGCCTCTTTCATCTTATTTTTTTGTTGATGCATTACAATCTTGTCATTCCACAGAAAACAGACATGAAATCAGATGAATCTTATTGACTTATAACAGATAATAGTAACGTTTATCAAATGTTGTGATGTTAGCAACTTTGATGTCTTTATTATTCCATTGAGTTTTACTGGATATATGAGTATTGGTTGGTTGATTGGTTAAGATTGGTTAGGTGGTTTCTTGATTGGTTCGTTGACTGGTTCGTTGGTTTCTTAATTGGTTTATTGGATGGTTGATTGTTTGTTTGGTTGATTGTTTGCTTGGATGGTTGATTGATTGGTTAGTGGTTTCTTGATTGGTTTATTGGATGGTTGATTGAATGCTTGGTTGATTGGTTAGGTGGTTTCTTGATTGGTTAGTTGGTTTCTTGATTGGTTTATTGGATGGTTGATTGTTTACTTGGTTGATTATTTGCTTGGTTGATTGGATGGTTGATTGATTGGTTAGTTGGTTTCTTGATTGGTTTATTGGATGGTTGATTGTTTACTTGGTTGATTGTTTGTTTGCTTGGTTGGATGTTTGGTTGGATTGTTGGTTGATTAAATGGTTGGTTGAACCGTTGTCTGGTTGACCAAATGGTTTATTTATTGTTTGGTTGATTGATTTGTTGGAGGTTTAATTATTTGGTAGGTTGGATGGATGGATGGTTAATTGGTTTGTTGTCTGGTTGACAAGATGGTTGATTTAATTGGTTGGTTGATTGATTTGTTGGAGGTTTAATTATTTGGTAGGTTTGATGGATGGATGGTTGGTTTGTTGTTTGGTTGGCTGGATGGTTGGTTGGTCTGTTGGTTTGGTTGGATGGATAGAGAAAAAAGTGATAATATTGATTGACTGATTGATGGATGGACTCACTGTTGCAAGCACCTGAGACCTAACTGACTCCTACTGATACTCACCGCTAAAAATGTTGATTGTAATCAGTGTTTGAAATAAGAAACGTCCCATAGCCCTAAGCATGGTAAATTTCACCCTGGGTTGGTAATTTGTTGAGGTTTTTCTTTCATTGTGCCACGGAGGTCATGATGACCAATTCATGGATAAGTAGTTTTTGTTTACAAGTAAGAGTATCAGGAAAACATCAGCCGGTGATTTCTGTAGCAATTTCTTCCTGGATCTGTGTGAACTACCACGTAAAGGATTGAATTCATGTTATCTTTACATCTGATATGGTTAATACTTTACACATTGGAGATCCAGAGATTTTGAAGGAAGGGAGGTCACTCATTGAAAAGGGGGTTCACTTGAGGGGTGTGTCAAACTTACATGAGAAAATTTCAAATTGGGTTCAAACCCCTTGAACCCCAACTCTGGATCTTCAACTGTTACATTGGTGTGACATTAACAGATGCATCCAGTTATTGTTCACTTGTGGCCATCATTTGCCTGCTGTAACCTATAAACCAGAGATTTATAGTGAGTGGTAGTTAGCTCAGTAGTAGTTTATAAACAGCTGTGCTCTTCTACTTCTGGATGTCTTGATTTACTGCTCATTAGTTAGATACATGTGCAGTTTCTTCAGTTGAGGGGTTCAAGTCATGTGGATTCTCACACAGCTTCCTGACACGATCCCTCATTCAGTCTGAGAGATGCAATTTGCTACCATGTGGTTGCATGATGTTCAGATAATTCATAGGAGATGTTTAAATTTGTGGTTATTCAGTTGTTGATCTTTGGAGCAGTGGTGCAGCTTTTGTATCCTGCCAAAGTCCCTGCAACTGTCTGCTTTAGACTTGGTGTAATGCTACTTTGAAATTAATTCCAGTATTCAGGGGGCGGATGCAAATTTTTGAGAAAAAAGGACTCCAAAATGCTCTCAGTTTGCGGTAGAGACCTCGCTCAGTGAGCGGTAGAGACCTCGCTCAGTGAGCGGTAGCGACCTCGCTCAGTGAGCGGTAGAGACCTCGCTCAGTGAGCGGTAGAGACCTCGCTCAGTGAGCTGTAGGATGTATAACATTTTGGTCAATCAAAAGAAAAAGAGTTCCAGCATAACTATAACTTATTAATACTATCGTATTTGAAAACCTGTTGCACCTCTTTCTCGAAATTGGTGGATGCACCATTGTTTTGACTATAGCTTCAGTGGCCATTTTAGAAAAGTTCTCATGAAAAAAGGGTGTGGGTAGTGTACACCCCTACATCCTCCCCCTCTGTATTTGCTCCTGGTATTACCTCTTGTTTGTCAGATCCATCCTTCACTCACAGGTTTCACTGCAGTGCAGAGTCAACTGTGGAAGAGTCCATATAAACTGAGGTACAAAAGAAACTTTACACCTCAGTTGGTTTTATCATATTACAAATATCTTACCGGTATGTTTCCGAAGTCGTACTCTAAAACTGGAAAGTGCAGGCATTTAGTCATCAGCCAAGGAATAACTCTATGTGGTTTTAATTTATTGGGGAAAAAAATGAAATTTTAAATTCATAAATTCTTCCAAAATTAATTTGGATAAAGCACAACTGTTCATCGACACATAAGACATCTGCTAAGTGAAAATCAATAAATGTGCCTCATTCTGCACATATTTACAACATTATAAACATGGTAGGGGTCTTGTTGGTGTAAAAATGATTTTATACCCCTTGGTCCTTTCAGTGACTCTAACTCTAACTCTAACGAGTATGATTGTTTGCCGAATCAGTCAACATTGAACATTAAATAATATCCCGGTTCTATCATATAAATTTGTTTTGTTATTTTTACTGTATGAGTGAAACAATAGGGTGTTAAGTTTCTTTTGTACCTCTGTTAAGATTTCCGGAACTCTCTTAGCTTGAAAGAGTCCTATTAGTGCCAAAGATAATTAAAATTCTCTGGTAATGTTCAGGACTGAATACCATGTTAATTGTGGACGAGGAACAAATCTGACGAGTCCAAAAAATAAATTCTCGTTCTTATTCCAAACGTTGACACCAGCAAATGCTGACAGAATAATCTAGCTCAAAGTCTTTGAAGTTTATGTGGGTCAATATCTTCATCAAGTACATTTGGATTATTTCCAAAGTTCTAATGCTCTATTTCAAAATTTCTGATGTTCATATCTTGGCAACTTTAAAATTACGTGAAATGTGTATCCAAGCATTATTCAAGTCAGTGCAGAAATTTATCTTTGAATTATTGATGACTTGCAATATTAATCCTGGCACCTCATAAATTCCCCAATCAGGATGAAAATTGAAGTCTCAAACTTCCAAGGATGTTTAATTTGACATTTCAAAGACAATTTACAACAAGGAGAGTGAATGTTTTGTGTACAAAATTCATTTTGACGTGCAGTTATGAGACCAGTTTGAAATCACAGACTTGAAATTCATTCAAATTTAAGTTTTCTAATTTTAAACCCAATTGCTCAAAAATTAAAAATGTACTTATTTCTCCTGCTCCATCCAAGCTGAGTGATAGTTTGTTGTCAGTCTGCTATGACTAAAGAGCAATATGCACTGACTGGTCTTGTAGTGGGGGATCCAGATTAATTACCAAAGGTTCCGAGTGGTTGTGGAGGTTGTGGTTCTCTAAATGAAAACAGGGTTCAAACGGGTCATGGAATCCTGGAAAAGTCATGGAATTTTAAAATATGTTTCCAGGCCTTGAAAAGCTATGGAAAACAGGCATATAAAAAGTCATGGAAAAAGTCATTGATATTTATTTCTTGTGAAGTTTCTGTTCATTTACTTATTTTCCCCTCTTATTTTAAATGAAAAAAAAATCCTGCAACAAAGTTATCAATCAGCATTAAGTGTTGCTTCAACCTTGATTGGTTTGTCTTGGAAAACTTGGAAAAATCATGGAATTTGTGTAGCCTTTAAGTGAATGAACCCTGTGAAGAGTGGGGGTGTACCTTTGGGGTCCATCAAATTTGAACCCCTGAACCTCCCTCTGGATCCGTCACTGTCTTGGATTCATTATCTTCGAAATTATTGCTCAGTTTGTGTCATAGCCGAGTACGTTCAAGAGACCAGACTTGATGGGTCACGGAAATCAATGACGTGATGCTTCATTGAATAATTTTCATGGAAGCTAAAACTAATTTTCAAGGAATCTAAAACTAATTTTTAAGGAAGCTATACTAGTTTTTAACAAAGCTAAAACTAGTTTTCAACAAAGCTAAAACTACTTTTGAAGGAAGGTAAAACTAGATTTCAAGGAAGCTAAAACTAGTTTTCAAGGAATCTAATGCTAGATTCCAAGGAAGCTAAAACTAATTTTCAAGGAAGCTAAAGCTAGATTTCAAGGAAGCTGAAACTAGTTCCTCAGGAAGCTAAAACTAGTTTTCAATGAAACTATAACTACTTTCCTTTGAAGCTAAAACTAGTTTTAAAGAAGCTGAGACTAGTTTCTAAGGAAGCTAAAACTAGTTTTCAACGAAATTTACAGAGTTTTCAACAAAACTGCCTGTTTAAATGAAGCTATTGCACTAATAAATCATTGGCTAGTTTTCAATGAAGTGATTGCACTTATAGGTCATCTACTAGTTCTCAAGGAAACTTAATTCCCGTAGCTCATCTCAACCGCCTCATCTCGGAGCTGATTGAGGGACAAATGACCTTCATCAATGAACCTGGGAGACAGCGTTCAGGGGAAAATACACCAATTTGATTCAAATTTTGGGCAGAATGATAATGCTTTTGCAACTCGAGGGGCTTGTGGGAAATTGGAGCAATTCCATTAGGTCAGATGGGCAGGTTGATCAGATGCATTGGGTACAAGTGGAGCTCTGATCTCTACAGTGATTTTCAATGGTTTTCGAGTAGTGAATTGTAGCACTTTCGCCCAGGCAGGACATCCTACATTGTCTTGTTTATTGATCAGTTAATGAAATAGGCTAAATATGAGCCAGTAAAAATTTTTATTTCTTAAATTAATTTCAAAATCAAGCAAAATGTAAAACGGTTATCATAAAGTACTGGTGACAGGTTGTGTGAGGGTCTTTTTTGATACTCTGTTACTCAGTGATTAATCCTTTTCCTCAATGGTGGGGGCGGGATAGTGCAGTTGTTATCGCATTCAGCTTCGGATCAAGAGATATGGGGTTCGGAATCCTGCCAGGGACTTGACCTCTTTGTCTGCTGTAGAGAACTTAGGTGCAATGCTAAACTGAATTTCAGAACAGTGCCACCTATGGTTCACTAGTTCCAGCCGTTGCGTGCAGGTTTCACTGCAATACATAGCCACAATGGTGTTGCATGTTTATAAGTTTTATGGTACGTTACTATGTGATAATTTATCAGTCAATATCCTTAATTGTTACAAAGTTGTAAAATTAGCTAGGTACAATATATGTATGTTTTCATTTCATGTAAGGCAAAAAACAAGATGGCAGATTTGTCAACATGACAGTCCCTTTAAGGAATAATTGCTGTTAACACGAATCATGGCTTGTTAACTTGCTTGTCAATAAATAATCCAGGATGAAGAGAGGCTAACCTGAAATGTTACCAACAGGTTGAGGCTTAAGGATGAAAACAAGACTTGCAATTTGACGAGGAAAGTTATCCTTCTTTGCAAATCGTTTGAACAGTAACAGGCTATCTTTCTGCTCCCAGTGCAAATATTATCACTACAAAAGTCAGGGAAGTTTCCTTTTTGTTGCAAGGGTTATTCCAAGCATGTTTTCCTTCATCAATTAGTCGAAGTCCAGACAAGATCAGGAGATCAATGTGATGTGACAATCAGATCCAATCAGATTCAAGCTGGAGGATACAGAGCCAGATCCTGGGATAATTACCCATCTATATTCCACCCATACAGACAGTGGCAGACTCCGGGAGCAGAACAACATCAAGCGTACTGCCCATCTCGGCACATTCAGTGCCGTGAGAGTATTGTCACCAACTGAGACTTTAGGCGGCATAAAAAAATTAAATGTTTCTCTGGCGCATTTTTGTCAAAAGTGACGGTAAGACTCTTGTTATAGCTCATGAGGCTTGAAAGACCTGATGTGCTTATGGCATGGGCCATCCGGTCGGCATCTGTTGTGCGGCATCCGTACTTGTCACCTAGGGGGTCAAAGTTTGTTCATCATGAATTGCAATGCCCACAAATATGGCCGCCAGTGAAGTTAAAGTGATCCAAGTTTGTAAATTTGTTTGAAATAAATTATGAAATTTGAACTTTGCAGGGGTTACAGCTAAAAGCTTCAAAAGACTTCTTCTCATGAATCAGCAATAGGAGATATCTAGAAACTGGACATTCAGATCCAATATATAAGATATATTCCACCCATACAGACATTGGCAAGCAACAGGAACAGTACAACATCAAGCGTACTGCCCATCACGGCACATTCAGTGCTGTAAGAATACGGAGCCTTTAGGCCGCATAAAACATTTTAAATGTTTTTTGGGCATATTTTTGTCAAAAGTGAAAAGGGCGGTAGGACTTCCTTTTTATTTTTGTTGGGAAAAATAATGAGAAGCACATTTTCTGCATCAAGATATAGCTTTGAAGGTAGAATTGGACAAGACGGAAACAAACACAGACAGATATATCCGGTGGACAAAAAAATTTCGGGTTAAGCCAAGATGATGTGTCAAATTCTTAATTGTTTTTTTAAATGACATTAAAAATCTGTCATGAGCACAAATGCACTGATGCCCGAGAAACATTTTATTTTTTTATTTAGCCTTACAGACATTGAACCAACATTGGCTTTATATGCAAATCTCCTCATCTCTCTTGGCCAAGGCTTGTTAGGTCAATTGTAAAAAGTTGCTTGTCTTCTTTTGTATTACAATTGATCACTGTTGGGCAACACAGTAATTGTTTTATGTCGGTGACAAAGTCTGGAACTTTTTAAACTAGCGTCTAAAAGAAACGATACCACAGATTTGTAAAGAAATGATAGGGAAAAAAACAATCAAAACATATTAGATTGGTATATAATTTCAGAAAGCTTACCTATATTTACAGTCAATGTATGTAGTGGCTAACAAACGTGGTGGCACGTGGTCCTGTGCATAGCTCAGTGGCTGCTATCAGTTAAGTTCAGCAACAATGGGTGTGGCTCGCTGGATGGGTGGGTTACCCACTTCATAATGTCCCCCGAAAATTTTTTCGGGAGACATAATGTTTTCGCCTCCGTCCGTTATTCCTTTATTCCATCATTCCGTCATTCCGTTATTCCGTTATTCCGTCATTCCGTTATTCCGTCATTCCGAAATGCTTTCTTTTCCGGGCCATATCTCAAAAACTGTTCAATATTTGTTCACCAAACTTGGTATGTGGTTAGACCTAGTGGTGGAGTGGTGCCTTTTGCTATTTTGGTTATTCTGAATTTTTTATTTTTTCTGGTTTCCATGGAAACAATTTGAACTTAGTGCAAATTGGGGGTAGGGACCTTTTCCGGCCTCTATTTCAAAATCTATCTAGTATTTCTTTACGAAACTTGGTATGTGGTTAGACCTAGTGGTGGAGTGGTGCCTTTTGCTATTTTGGTTATTCTGAATTTTTTTTATTTTCTCTGGTTTCCATGGCAACAATTTGAACTTAGTGCATATTGGGGGCAGGGACCTTTTCCGGCCTCCATCTCCAAAACGGTTCAATATTTTTTCACCAAACTTTGTATTTGCTTAGACCTAGTGATAGAGTGGTGCCTTTTGCTACTTTTGCTATTCTGAATTTTTTATTTCTCGTTATTAATGCAGTATTGAACTTAGTGCTTAGCATAAGTGAAAAATAAGGGTAATATGACTAGGTTGGATTGAAAGTTGGAGTCAAGGGAACTTTACAGTGCATCACATGCACATATATCTAGTTGCTTGAGAGTTTGAAGGGTGATTCCCTGCCCCACACTGAGAGTTGAGAGGCTCATGGTGTCACCTTTGGCAAGAGACTTTATTCAAAATGTGCCTCTGTTCACTCAGCAGTACAATTGAGTACCTGGTTTGGAAGTGCACGCAATGTGACAGATCACCTTCGAGCACCTTAATTGGTAGCCCAGGTTGCATACTCCAAAGGGAGTTGAGAATGAAAAAGGAACAATGTTGGTCCTTACACCAGGGTGATAATGTGTGTAGCGCTTTGAGCATCGGCCTTAGTGTTGTGGAGTTCAGGGCAATATAAGTATCCTCATTTTTTATTATTACAAATAAATGGTGAGTAACCTATGGGTTTTTAGGGGTAGGGGGGATCACATGTTAAAAAATTATTTTAAAGATTGGTATGTCATAGTTTGTATATTTTGTCCTCATATTAACATCTACATGGAAATGTCCACACTCTTGCAAGAAAGAAATTTTAAATCCACATTAAACTCGTTTTTCATTCTCTTACTCATAATAGTTTATGAAATTAATTTGTTGTTGATATATTTGATGATAGGTTGTGAAAATCAAAGCAGCTAATAGTGACTAGATCTGTTTATCTGTATACATGTACTAATTTTCAATTCAGCATATTCATTATTATCCGAGTTTGATGGCAATACTGCCAAACGTTTGACTTGTGTTAAAACTCTGTAACTAATAATTTCATCTGTTCACTTAAATTACTCAGATTATAACAATCAAACATCATATTTTACTTTTCAGTATTATTAAATTTTTCTTCAACAGCAAAATGCCAGTTCTCATACAATAAAATATATCCCCCAAAATAATGAAAATTATTGGAATTCATTTCTAAATGTTTTTTTCTGAAAATAGTCTCCTTTTTATCAGACAACTTTTTCAATTCAATAAACAGTTAGCAATTGTCCAGAAGTTAGACTCGATACGGCCAACAAAATAAACTTGTATTCTCTCATTCATATCTGACCTCGAGGATAAAACTCTTACACAACCTGATTTATATGACTTCCATATTTAGCTTCCCATGGTTTATGATGTTCTAGTAACTCAGCACATGATGCTTTATGCCTGCACTAATTATGTGAAGTACATGTGGTGTTTCCTAGAGATTTGTGTTCAGAATTGTTAATAAAATATATTTCATGAGGCCCCTTTTGTTTCTCCATGTGCCTTAATGTTCGTATTTCCCAAGCGAGAGCTTATGTCAATATTTAATCATAAAAGCATAAATACTATGACACCAAAGTTATTCATAGGGTGCCATTTATTCATAATTTGAGGGAAAATATACTAAAATGTATTTTCCATCATACTTGTAGTAGCTGCATTTAGAAGGCAGCCATTGTGTTTGTGTCGTTATGGAATCCTGATAAAGTGATATTTTGCCTTGTGTCACCAAATGGAAGATATATATTATACTCTGATGTGAACTCACATGCAAAATAAATATCACCCTACAAAATACAAGATATTTCAATCCACGAGCGATACATATGACTGAAACAGAATTTGCATTGCCCCAGCACAGGAAAATAAAGGAAATATGGCAAGGCTTTAATTAGCCAATGCATCACAAAGACTCACAGGTTATCCTTGCTAGGGGAAATTGGTTGATCAGAGGCATTACAGATGAAAATACTTTGTTTTCAATGTTTAATTGACTTCAATTTTAAGATTAAAGACAAAGGAATAAATAACTTCTGTATTCATTTTCTTTCTTACTGATTTATTTTGTTAGCAATGAAATCTAAAGCTCACAAGACGATCAAGCAAAAAGTGATTAGTGTTTGAAAACTATTGTATTTAGTTTATTATTTTGTTGTTAAATATCAATATAATAAGTTGTCATCTCCTTATTAATTAACCGCTACTATGATTTCCTCTGTATTTCTCAAGGAAATGATCAAAGAAGTCACAAGGAAAATTTTATTTGCAAACCAATTTCAACAGCTTTTGATAAAGAGCGCAAAGTAGCAGCTGTGTTAGGAGGAAAATTCATTTTCACTTGGTTCTGTGATCTCGTGAAGTTTTTGACTGTCCACTATTTTAGATTCAAATGAAGATAAAAGGTTCCTCACGTTTGCTTTCAGCTGACCATGTGGAAACAGCCAATGAAAACCTTCTGATAGCAAAGTGCAGATTATGAATGCTAATTGGACAATGCTAATTGGACAATTTGATAATGAATTAGCAAAGAGTTAATCAGCTGTGGAGATAGATTGGGAAGTTTGAAATGGTTTCTCTCTTCAGCGTCACTTCTTTAGTGTTTCCATGCTTTATTCAATCCATTTAAAGGTGCATCCGTTGTCTTGTTGGGGGTCAAATATGCCAAGCGTTATAAATAGAGATTATTACCCGAGGAAGTGTGTCATATGACTTTTACGAAACGAGTGTGAATTTTTGTATTGCCTGAGCGAGAGCAAGGGTTATACACAAATTTGCACGAGTTTAGTAAAAGTGATATGACACACTTTCGAGTGTAATAATTTCTTTATTACCCGATTGATTCACATAAAACCAGTCAGGAAACGGCCCACTTGTCTTGCGAGGGCAAACTACAGTGACGTCACAAACAATCGTTCACAATACTGGAAGTCGCTGAAACAATGGCTGCTAGGCAAATGTGATATGTGCACATGTGCTCATATCAATAATACTCGATTTTTTTCAACCGTATGGTTAATAAATGGTGTTATTTTATTGAATAGTTCTAACTGTTGCATTTTGATGATCGTCGACTCAGTATAGTGATGATATAAAGGTAAAAGTAGTGATTTCTGACAGAAAGTGAACACTGCTTCGCGATTGACGCACATCAATTAGTCAAATGTAATTTCGGAAACTTATTTACAAAAGACAAAAAAACAAACTTGGGTTGAAAATGTTTAATAGGTCATATAACTACTGTGCGTATAATGGAACATATAGTTTCGGTTTCCGAAACATGTATAACAATGTTGCTTGATTTTCACTTGAAAAACGTAATTATGGCTTATTTGGATGAATATGTAAGTAGATCTAAATTATTTGAACTGAAATCACAACATTTGGTATTTTGGCATATATTCATGCCAAATAAAAAAAAATTGAAACACAATGAATGCACCTTTAAATGATCAATTTACAAAGTAGTCCTATAGTAGACAGCATTGAAACTTGGACATTACGCTTCCCATTGTCTTCAGGGAACGTGAGTTAGGGGAGTTACAGAAGTCACTGTTAATTTGTCACAATCTTTTCACAATTCATTTCATGTTTGTGAAATCCCCATTGGCAGCCATTTTAGAACTGATTTGTTTATGGTTTTTTTCATAAACACATGCCAAGATTATTGAATGCTATTGAAGTGGAAAATGGCTAAAGGCCAATTTACGTTAACTAATGAAACATACTTCATTGAATTATCGATGATGATTTTCAAAGGGTAGTTTGATCTAAAATTGTAAACACTAAAAGGAAATAGCGAAATACTCAAAATTAATTTTTAGCAACTTTTGATCTCAGTTTCAAATCCAAAATCAATAAATGCAAGTCGAAGTTAAATAATAACATTATGATACTTCTATACTTGCTTTAGATATCATTTGAATGATGACTGGATGCGTTGCATTTCGACTTATTTACAAGTCTTTCAACAGCCAGTGTGGAGCATTTTCCACATGGAGGGAGGGAGGGAGGGAGATAAAAGGAAACAATGTACGTAATATGTAATTTATTCTTAAGGATATTTCTACTCCTTATTTGTTAATGCAGAAGTAAGAAATAACGATAATACCATTGGTATATGACAAACTTCATTGGTGTGGAGCATTTTCAACATGGCAAGAGTGAGGGAGGGAGGGAGAGGGGGAGGGAGGGAGGTAGATAAATGGAAACAATGTATGTAATATGTAATTTATTCTTAAGGATATTTCTATTCCTTATTTGTTAATGCAGAAGTAAGAAATAACGATAATACCATTGGTATATGACAAACTTCATTGGTGTGGAGCATTTTCAACATGGCGAGAGCGAGGGAGGGAGAGGGGGAGGGAGGGAGGCAGATAAATGGAAACAATGTATGTAATATGTAATTTATTCTTAAGGATATTTCTATTCCTTATTTGTTAATGCAGAAGTAAGAAATAACGATAATACCATTGGTATATGACAAACTTCATTGGTGTGGAGCATTTTCAACATGGCGAGAGCGAGGGAGGGAGGGAGAGAGGGAGGGAGGGAGGGAGGGAGATAAAAGGAAGCAATGTAATATGTAATTTATTCTTAAAGATATTTCTATTCCTTATTTGTTAATGCACGAAATAACGACAATACCATTGGTATATGACAAGCTTCATTGGTGGACAACTTCTCATTAACTTAAACTGAATGCAGTCGAAATAAACGAAATCGTTGCAAAACATCGTGTCCACTTATCCGTGGGGTTTCATGACCTTTACCACCGTCACCAACCTAGGAGACAGAAGCGTGCTGCCTGCACGGACAATTGGAACCATTGATGGGCTTCTGTGATTTGGGTTGGTCCTTTGACATTTAGCAGTTATTGACAATTAGCATGATAATGGCCAGACTGCCTTCAAGGCTGTTTGCTGAGTTCCCACTCTACCAGAGTTTAATGAATGGTGAAAGAGGAGAAACATGATGTACAGCTGTTTTGACGTTCAAGGATGGAGATCGCACGTGGACATGTGACTTATAAGAAAACAAGACTTTCTGGATAACAACTTCTTTATTGTGAACATGCTCTGTGTTTCAAAGTATATGCTTTCTCTGTTATTTCTACTACTCTATATATACTTAAAGCGGCAGTAGCACGTTTTTTCGCTCAAATAAGTCCATGAAATGTATTTGAAAAATAATGTCACTAATAGTAAAACACCATTCTCTTTTCGGAAAATCAAGTTAAAAAATGAGTGTACATGGTTCCGTAAAGCCATGAGAATCGTTTTTGTCATTAAAAATAATAAAATGTGTTCACAATAAAATGGCCGCCATGCATTTTTTGCTTGATACGCAACATCGTTTTTTACCACTACGGATAACTGGTTTGTGTAATAAGATGTTTTACCCTCTAAAGTAAATATGAATGACATAAACTTTCATTATAAATGGGAAATTTGAAAAAATAAAATTTGCAAAAAACGTGCTACTGCCCCTTTAACATCTTTTATCAGTTATTGATCTAAAGGAAGGTCTAATCGGAGATTCCGCCATTTTGTTTTTGTGAAAATGCTGTAATTTTTCTAATTAAATTTTTAAAGTATTAAAACACGTATGTAGTTATCATCCACAAAGTAACAAATAATCTATCAGTAGACTAATAAACACCTTATTTCTATACTTTAGCACTGAAGCGCCTATGAACACTTCCATACTTTTAAATTATGTCCCCCGAAATTTTTTTCGGGAGACATAATGTTTTCGCCTCCGTCAGTTATTCCGTTATTCCGTCATTGCGTCATTCCGTCATTCCGTCATTCCGTCATTCCGTCATTCCGTTATTCCGAAATGCTTTCTTTTCCGGGCCAACTTAGTGCAAATTGGGGGTAGGGACCTTTTCCGGCCTCTATTTCAAAATCTATTTAGTATTTCTTTACGAAACTTGGTATGTGGTTAGACCTAGTGGTGGAGTGGTGCCTTTTGCTATTTTGGTTATTCTGAATTTTTAATTTTTTCTGGTTTCCATGGAAACAATTTGAACTTAGTGCAAATTGGGGGTAGGGACCTTTTCCGGCCTCTATCTCCAAAACCGTTCAATATTTTTTCACCAAACTTGGTATTTGCTTAGACCTAGTGAGAGAGTGGTGCCTTTTGCTACTTTGGCTATTCTGAATTTTTTATTTCTCGTTATTAATGCAGTATTGAACTTAGTGCTTAGCATAAGTGAAAAATAAGGGTAATATGACTAGGTTGGATTGAAAGTTGGAGCGGGGGACATCGCAGTGCATCACATGCACATATTTCTAGTTTTGAAATGAATGTGTTCTTTGTCAAATTGTCAATTATTAAGTCTTCAAAATATTACCCTCAGTAATGTGTGTCAATTGATATCATTATAATCATGTATTAATAATATGTGTATATAGCAATGCCCCCTCGAATTTTGTCTCCACAAAATATACACCAATAGAACCCTAGCTTTCTTTAATATGACCCTTAGTTAGCTTTTCCTGAAGAAACCCATAACACTGTCAAGAAAGGTATTATCACTGTTTACATTATGATAGATACAATCTGTTACAGATGTCGAAGGTTTTGCCAAAGTTTACATCTGATCTTTAGAGAGTTGCCTGTTTGTTTATCTGACTTAACGATGCGGATGTTACCTGACGGTGGTCTCGGCCAGGTGTTACCTCACCTGTTAGTTAACCATCAACATCGCTGCAACTAAACCCAGGTGGTTTATATATAGAGGATATTTAACAAGGCACAACCATCCATGTTATGTTATTTACATGAAACAAGTTAATTAAAGCAAAATCTCATATGATAGTCAATCATTCAATACTTTAATAGAAATGATATTACACTGGAGGAGAGTTTAATATTTTGTTCATTGTTTGCCTACATAAGTCAAGTCAAATAGCTGACAGTGTTATACAACCCTTTGCTTTTGGGTCCTAATAATAATATTTCAGAAAATGTTATTTAATCAAAAACTATGAGAAGTACTTTTTTTCCTTTAAATAATTTCTTATACCAGACAAAATTAATTACTTGTCTTACTGATTTTGGGGGCAAAATAACTTAAGGCAAAAAGCCAAAAGCAAAAAAACGTCATATGAAATATTTCCTGAAAGTTTTCTATGTTTACTATAACCATATCATTACATGGCTTTTTTCCTAACATTATCATTTGCATAAGCCCAAGGTCCTCGACTAACTGCCCAAAAATGTATCATTTGCTGAGATCCACTCTTTTCTGATATCAAATACTGCAATGCACGATTCCTTCCAAGTTAGAAAGTAGGTTTCACCATCAACTTCAAAGGCATATAACTCAGTCTCCATCATTGGCTTTAAGCCTTGCTGAATTTACTTAAGATTTCCATGCTAGGAAATCAGAGCCCACTACACATTTTAGGTGCAGAGCTCCACTATCTTAACATGGAAAAGTGAGGGAAATACTACAAGGCTTAAATCAGTTATGGAGACTGTTACAAGAGCTATGCCTTGCGTACGGAAGTTGCCATCAAGTACAATGGATTTCAGCAATTTGTTTTCAACAAAACATGTGCCTTTGTTTCTTAATGTCTGGTTATGTGCAGTTGTCTTCACATATGAAGTTAATTATGATCTAACAAGAAGCAGATACTCTGTTTCTGACAGTTATGGCATTCTGACATAAATCATATGAATTTCACCGATTTTTAGATCTTCTCGCTAAAGATGAACGAGTGCATGGTTTCAGGTATATTTACATTTAATGCTTATGATCTGTAGATGATGTAAGTGCTTTAGACCGATAAACATCCTGAGCATGATAAACGATAAACAAGTTCGGTTTGCGTTTACAATGGCTTTGATAGAGAACAAGGATATCTTCACAATAAATCTCTTGGAACTTATACATGGATAAATCAAGTTTTATTACGGATAATTTTTTCTTTCTTTCATGTCTGCTTTTCAACCCATGAGGTTTATGAATACTGTGTATATTATTACTTATACTTACCAATATAACAAATATCAAACATAATACTTATAATTGATATTTTTACAGATAATTTCATTTTCTTTTTAAATTTAAAATAGGCAAGAGTTGTATCAGAAATGAGAAGTCTTTATGGAAGATACAATATAAGAAGGGGGCGGGATAGCGCAGTGGTTAGCGCTTTTGGTTTTGGATCAAGAGGTCCGTGGTTCAAATCCCCACGGCAACTTTGTCTGCAGTAGAGAACTGTTCTTCATGCATTGGGTGCAATGCTACAGTGAATTTCAGCGTAGTACCACCCATGGTCTGCTAGTTCCAGCCGATGCTCGCAGGTTTCACCGCAAGACTAGCCACATGGTGTTGCAGGCTTTTTCTGTGCAATAATACTATCAGCCGTAATATAAGTGAAATACTCTTGAAAGCAGCATTAAATCCCATATCACCTCACCTCAACATAAGAGGAGGATAAATCTTTTTAGTATTGTGACTGTTTCATTAACACAATTTAGCTTCATTAAACCATCTGAAATTATCATAAAGTTATACTCTTTATCTTTCAAACAGTTAATGAATTATTGTTCAAACAATTCCTAATTTGAAGATGTTTTTGACCAATAATATTAACAGAATTACACGTGTTATATGATGAAAGTATATATTTTAGTTTTTTGGGGTGTTTATTCTTTATGTGTATTGAATAAAATTAATTTTTCTAGCAGATATGTGCACGACTTCCTCTCAGTTTGAGGAAATCTCTTCTCCTAAGTTATTATCTGGAAAACCCTTCCATCTCAAAATTTATACAATTGTTAAGCTCTAAGAATTCGAATGTTTAGCTGAATATGTATTTCAAGAAATATTAAGAGAAATAGCTTTTTCAGTAAATCTGTATAAGTTTGTTAGATTTCAACTTGTTATAGTAAGAATGTGCATTGTTCTATGCATGTTGTGTTCTATGTCCTTGTAACAGTGCTATTATAAGCCTTGTGTAATGGGCCTGTGGCAAGGGAAGGTTCAATCAGGGTATTTTTTGTTGAAACGCAATTTGAGAGGATATTCCTGTTTATACACTTATATGTAATTAATACATAATTAAAACACAGTCAAGATATTAATGAAGTTGATATTTTGATGACTTTATATTTCACAACTTGATAAAGACAAACGCACATAATTTGGAAAATAAAAACAATGAGAACTGAAGCCATTCATCAGGCTGTGAGCGGGGAAAAATTTGCTAAAGCATAAAAGTAAATTGTTTATGCAGTTTGATATAACATGTTACTGTGTGAATACTCTATCAGTGTTTGTCTTTATTGTTAAAAAACTAATTAGGTACAATATATTGAATTAATTTCATGTAATGCAAAACAACCAAGATGGTGACAGAACCCTCCCTTTAAACACACATCTCACATGCTCTTATTATTCTTCAAAACCTTGTTAATTTTTATATAAATTGTTTGTCTGGCCAAAGACGAGATGAACTGACTTTCCAATTAACTTGAAATATAATGTTAATGTCAAACAGGTAACCCGATTCTAAATGAGTTTGTGTTGACTAATTGAAACTCTTATAGGATTCTCATGGGCGTAACTATACCTATACACAATGTACTCAATTGAGTAAAAAAAATTTTTCCAACTTTTGGAAAGACAAAAAGTGCAAAACATTTCTGTGGTCAAAATGAAACGTTCAGCGTCGAAAATTCAAAGAATAGATACATATTTTAAACCCACGCCAGCCAGCAAAGCACGTGATAGTGTGTCTGACGATTGTACAACCTCTAAATGGGATCTGGATCGGTACAAAAGCAGGTAGCAGAGATATTCTTTGTGAAGATTTGAATATACAATTGCAAAACAATTAATTTGAAGTTTTAGGAATAACATTTACTCTACTTTAAAAGATTTATGGGTTATCAACAGAAGAAAAGACTTGTTGATATTAATAGATTACTTGCAATCAGAACATGGAGAATAAGGCCTTTGACACTGGTAAAATTACCGTGATTGGTTATGCCCAAATTAGGGCACATTTTCAATACACTGCCTAAACCACTGAATCAATTATTACTTTTTTCAAATATATTTGGAATGACAAAATAGATAAACTTAAAATGAGTACTTTGAAAAAGGAATTTAAAGTTGAGAGTTTGTGCATGATTGATGTCAAACTATTTGCAAATGTCATGAAGTTATCCCCACTTCAACTCTACAAAAATATCCATGGAATTTTCCAGTGACATAAATTAAAATATGGAGCACATTTTCAGAACATTTTTGGAGAGATATGTTGATAGCTTGGAACTTGTATTGTACTAAACATACTATAGAAGATGATAATGTGAATGAAATCATATCTCAACTCGTATGGATTAACCATAACTTCAAAAACTCAAATCACTATATCAGACACTGGGTTAAGAAAGGACTTTTGACCATTGAGAACCTATTTAGAGAGAAGGTCTATTTTCTTTTGAAGATTTGAAAATTAAATATGGGATAATAGGTGCATACCTTGATCTTGAATACATATTGCATATTTTACCGGAAGCATGGAAACACGTTAAAAAATTTAAGAATTACGCTATTAATTCTTAACAGAGATTTCATGACTTCAATAAAAGGTTCAATAAAACTTTATGATAAACTCATGTTTGACAATGTTAAAATACTCATAAATGAGAAAGTTTATTTGAAAATAAAGATTTTGGATGTAACAAAATCTTTAATCTCTATAGAAGAAATTTATAGGATGTCAGATTTTCAGTTAAAATTTGTTCATGGAATTGTTTAAAACAAAACAAGAACTTTTGAGAATGAAATTGCTTGAAAATGCACTATGTTCATTATGTAGAGAGATGAATAAAAAATCTCTGTCATGTATATTGGGAATGTGTGAGGAAACCAAACATTTTTGGAACCAACTACAGAATTGGATTTGCAGATATGTTGATGATTTTAAAGTAAAGTGTTTGGTTTGGTTCACTTGGTGCATCATAAACTGTGATAAATTCGGCAGTCATTTTTTCTCTCTCCAAAAATTTAAACTTTTATTTTTACACAAACATTTTTTTAAAAAACGCGTAGAAGTATTCCTAGGCGGATGATTAAAGGCCTGCACTTTTCAGTGGAGTACGACATCGAAAACATAGGCTATTTGTAATTGAAAATCAAACATATGATAAAACCAACTGAGGTGTAGAATTTCTTTTGTACTTCAGTTTATATTATTTTAACGAAATGGAAAATATATTTCAGCTTCTTTTAATGCACAAAAATGATCAATTTACGAGCAATATATTGACAGCATTTGAACCTCAATACCAAGAAAATCGCATTTCAGCACTTCTATTTTTTAAAAATTCTGAGGGGTAGCATGCCCCCAGACCCCCCTAGGTAGCTCGGGCACTTTCCGCCCTCGATTGAGTACATTCTTCAAAACCCTAGCTACGCCCCTGATTGTTCATTCTGGAAACCTGCCAAGCCATATAACCAAGAACTAAAAACAAATTTCAAAATTCCACTAAAACTTTACTTTGCCATCTAGTCTACACAATGTTATTAGTTAAAAGCATAGAAATTTTAAGACTTCAACTTTCCCATTTATTTTCTTATTTCCTTTTTACTTTATAGTTTCCAAAAGAATTTTACCTGCAGATAGGAATGCTTAAAGTTTAGCCCCTTTCTCATCTAAAGTCACTATATGAGGAGGTTACAATTCACGTGAAATTCGGTTTTAACAAAACAGTATTTAAAATCTTTATTTATGACCTTTTCACTTTTTTGCTTTTCAACTTTTTAAGGTTATATCTATCTAAGGTTCAGTTTTTAGACTCAGATTTTATTAAAAAAAACGAGCAATGAAACAATGGGATTTCTCAGTGAGATAAACTGCCTTTCAAGCTACAGTGAACCTATATTATGTTTTTATTGTTACCAGTGACTGATATAATATATCACTATTCTAAGATTACAGTTCAAGAGTTTGACGTCTTAAACAATAGCATGACATAACAAATTCTCTTATGACATCACATTGTTACTGTGGTAACGGGGTGTTCCAAATGGTCGCTCAACATGGAACTACCCTGTTGTGACGTAATTACAAGAATAACATGATATAATAAATAGGATATCTGTCTTTTCTTTGACAAATACAAAGTTTATCTCAGCAAGTGAGGTAGAAAGTTCATATTTTTACGAGTGGCAGAGTCTTATGGAGGTGGCCATTGCTAATATTTCACATGCCAAAAGAGTGATCTAATGGGGTATTGTTTGTGGAAATGAATTTCAAGGTACATATATACATTCCTGTTTATACTATAGATTTTACAATTTGACAAAGAATAATGCAAATTCCATCAAAAATAAAACCAATGAGAAGTGAAGCTTTCATCGACACAAAGAGTGTGGAAAACTTTGCTATGGGATAACAAGACATTATTGATTTTATGATACATTATTTGTTACTTTGTGGATATAATAATTCTATCAATGTATATGTTTTTTGGTTAAAATGTTGTAAAATTAGTAAAATTACAGCATAATTCTCATTTGGTACCAAATGCAAAAAAAAAAAAGATGGCGAATAACGCGATAGATCTAAGTTTGATGCTTGCGTTAAAGTCTGAAAATTAAAAAAATTCACCTGATTTTTTAAGAATATTGTTAGAAGACAAGTCTTATGGTTCTGACAGAATGAGGTCAAATGTGTTCCTACTAGCTTCCTCTGTCTGCGTATACCGTATTTCCTCTAATAATCGCACATGCGCTTATTTTTTCAGCACCACTTGACCCCATGGTGTTTATCAGAGGCCATGCGCATTTTGGAGACCGGGCGCTTAATTCTTTAATAGGGCTTTGAAGTTAATTTGGAAGTATTAATCTAATGGTTAAGACCCGGCACTTATTAGAGACCCAGTGCTTATTTTTACAACTACCCTTAACCCCTCTGTACTTATTGGAGCCCCGGCACTTATTAGAGACCCGGTGCTTATATTTCCAAATACCCTTAAACCTCCGGCGCTTATTGGAGACCCTGTGCTTATTAGAGGAAATACGGTAAGTTTCCCTTTAGCACAATTGGTAGAGTGTCCATAACTCTCACCTAGAAGTACCAGGTTTGAAACCTCTGATGTTGAAAGTTTAGACATCTCTCTTATTTGTTGACTCAAGGACAAGTTACCTCTTTGTTTAAATGTATGTCCCAGGGTGGCCCAAAGCATTCCACTAACTTGTTCCTATGAGATACTCCTTTAACTCTATTCATAGCATCTGACTGTCACCAGAGGTCTAGGTATGAATCTCCCTAACTTTTGAAATTTGCATTTTCTCTCCTGGTTCATTTTGATACTGGAACAAACTGGGACAATGTCCAGTAACACAACTTAACCCTTTCAACACTAAGTAACCCGAACACTAATACGTTTATGTGCCTAAGTTTAGGCGTGTAGTGGTGAAAGGGTTAAAACACATGAAATGGCAAATCAAAACATGGATATGCCTATGGTGCTGTGAGGTTTTCTAAGTTAAGGTTTTTCACTATCTGTTAAACTTTCATGGCCAATTACTGAAATAAGCTATGCTTAGATAAATTTTACCCTAAAAAAACAAAAAATCAAGCTAACGTCCTCATTTCATATTCAGCTTCACAGTTTCATCAATATCTGTCGTATTCTGCCTCAAAGCATTTGCCATACTTTACACACGTTTTTACAAGTTTGTCTGTCAATAATGATTTATAGTATAACTGTAAAACCTGGGGGCTTAATTGTCGGTCATATTGGATTTATGTATATGCAGCTGCAGAATTGGTTTGTTTTTACCGCATTAGCGTTTGGTAGTTATCTTTCTTTTTCTCATTCGCATGACATTTTTTGGGGAGGTTTTTGGCTGATATTGATTTTGTTGTATGTGGTAGACCATATATTTTTAGAAGATATTTCAAGTAATCTCTGTCATATTTTAAAGTGGTATTTTTTTTAGGAATATCGTCAAGTAGATGTTTCAAGCTCATGTAACTATGGCAACAATTGCCACAGTTTGCATTTCTATTTTTGTATCAGACTTTAATGATTATTTGATATTGTTTATCATATCTACACAGTGGGGTCTTCCTGTCGTTAATGTGACCAGCTGGAAACATAAATGTCTTGATGAATACTGCAGAATTAATTAGTTTCAAACCGTTCTCAGTTACCGCTCTACAGGAATCACGAGAAGGGGAATAATTCCAGTCTCAGATCCACAGAGAAAGGGTTAAAGGTGCTGTAGCACGTTTTTTGCATATTATGTTTTAACAAATTAGTGTACATGGTTCCATAAAGCCATGGGAATCATTTTTGTCATTCCAAATAATAAAATGTGTTCACCATAAAATGGCCGGCATGCTTTATACGCAACACCGTTATTACCAATATGGATAATTGGTTTGTGTAATAAGATGTTTTACACTATAAAGTAAATATAAATGACATAATCTACCATTATAAATGGGAAATTTGAAAAAATGAAATTTGCAAAAAATGTGCTACTGTCTCTTTAAAGCACCTAGTTTGTGAAACTTTAAAGTTTGAGAGGTTACTTTGTTGTCTGATCGTTAATGGATGTAGGTTCCAATCTCGCAATTGACTCACTTTAGAAGTACAAGGATGTGTACTAGTGTAGATAGTGAGATCCAGCGTAAATAATGTTACATCTGTTCACTCTCTGAATGACTTGCATTCTAAATAACTCTACCTTTTTGGCCTCACATTGTTAACAGCTGGACACTGTTGTTGACATAAATTATATCATGTAGGTCTTTAATCAACACTTCAGATTTTTTTTATTATCAAATTTTAGATTTACATATTATTAACTAAATCAATTACCCCGGTACCACAATAAGATAAACTGAAACTGCACCAACAAAATATATCATGTAGGTTGATACTTGAGAATTTTTTATTAAATTTAAGATTTACATATTATTTACTAAATCAATGCTGTTATGTCTTGTTTTTTTTATTTAGTGTCATTTGATGAATTTGAAATTATTCCCTTAACAGTTAAATAATTCCTCTAAAAATTTTCTCTTCCATAAATGTCAACACTTAGAGTTTTTCTATCTATATGTGAGTACCTTGACCTTTTTGTGGACTCTGAAAAACTCAGTTGTTAGATCCCTCATCTTCAAAAGAGAGGGAAAAATCAATATTACTTTGAACATCAGGTTTTTACTTTTACTTCATTCAGAGATATTTTTTAGTCTTCAGATGATTTCTATCTAAGTCAAATACTCAAGTATCTTCAATGGGCGAATAAAAAATGCCTTAACTTGATGTTGACAACACACTTCTCTTGTGAACCCTTTTGGATATCGAAAACAGATGAGTGTCTGAATTGTCACTAAATAAACTCAGCAATGACTTAATTTTTTATGTAGTCGGTGACTGATCCAGAAGGAGGTTGAGGGTGTTTGACATCCTCGGTTACCCAGGGTTTTATATATGCTGCATTACTCTCCACTATATCACCCCTGGGAAACTCTATCAGAGAATCTGTACTAAAATTACCCTCCCTTGGCCGGCGTGAGCCAAACAAACTGCTACGTAGCTTGGACCTGCGAGCCAATGACAATTCATATCACTTCGTTGCAAAGCACGCAAGGTTATTTTGTTTGCCATCCGTCACCGGTTATCTCTCTTGATCATTTCCGTCTTATCCTATTGAGCATTTTCTTTAGTTACTGACCTCGTCACACCGGCCAAGGGACGGTAATTTTAGTACAGATTTCTCTGATAAAGTTTCCCTTGGGTAACCGAGGTGATATAGTGGAAAGAAACGGAGCATATATAAAACCTTGGGTAACCGAGGTGATATAGTGGAGAGTAACAGAGAATATATAAAACCTTGGGTAACCGAGGTGATATAGTGGAGAGTAACGAAGCAAATATAAAACCTTGGGTAACCGAGGTGATATAGTGGAGAGTAACGGGGCATATATAAAACCTTGGGTAACGGAGTATGGCGATGTAAGGGCATTGTACAAAATATGCCATCAAAACTAAGTCTCCCCTTTCCAATATGTAACCCCCCCCTAACCACCACCATCCCCCCCCCCCCCCCTAAACCACCCCACCCCCTTACCACCAAAACTTTGGATCTGCCTATGGTAGTGCTACCCCCATATCCATATTAAAACTATGAAATAGGAAGCCTATCACAGACATGATGTGGATTGGGGAAGTCAGTGGCCCCCAGGCTCACCGATATATTGGATTATTGTGTGTACTCGTATCTCCCTGGGGGTAGTGTATCTGATTGTGGTCAGAGTCTCAATTAGGACACAAATGGTGTATTTATTCAGGAGTATTCTCCGAGCACAGCTAGCCTTTAGGTCTTCTGCAGGCTTCCATCTATTTACAGAGAATTCTCATTTTACAGACAGATTCGTGTTATTGTCTGACCTCGATAATAAATATATAAATTGTTATCTTATACAAGGCTTGCAATACAATTAACGCTTAACCTGTGGGTCTCGGAAAATTTAAGTTAAGTTAAGTCAACAGTTCAAGTATTGAAAAACATTAACAAAATAAGCCCTAAAAGATTTTCCAGAAGTTACATTATCTAATATATGCAGAGATAATTAAAATTAAATTTATTTCATTTTGAAATTTATATTTTATAAGTGGTCAAAAAAATCTAAAAATATTGATTGGCTTCAGATTTTGAAAGAATAGAATTGCAGGTTTTGGCAAACATGAACTTCAACTATGGGAAAGATAAGAAAAGAAATAATTTTAACGCTCTTGATTAATTATAAGTGCAAAATAATTTTCAGTGACCAATTGATATTTTTACAAACTAAGGGAATAACTGTTTTGGACACAGAGAGTGGTTATCGCAGAATATTTAGGGATCTGCAGAGAAAGGGTTAATTCCCACCAACAGGTTATTTTACGGGAAATTTGGAGGAATGTCATCTCAACATCCATTGATCTAGTCTTGTATGGATACAGCAAATATAGTGATACTATGTCATTACTTTAATGACATTTGTTGTTGTTCTTTTTACTCTTAAAGTTATTGAAAAAATTGCTTATGATAAACATAAGTCAGTGTATGAATTAGGTTCCTGGTGACTACGAGGAACATGGATGCTAACAATTTGGGATTAGCATGTTATTTTTGGCCTTTTTTTAATTCCCCAATTATATATTATAAAACATAATTTCAACCTTATTTCATTCACTACATATGTAAACATGTCTGTTAAACAACCCATTTATGTTTTTGTCACTGAATTGCTTCTCAAGAATTTCAACTGCTTTCTAGACTAAACATTTGAACAAAAATTTTTATTAAGACAATTTTAAACATATATTCAAGTAACCAATAAGGATCAATGTAAATTTTTCTCCTTTATGAACTCAAAACGCTGACTCAGACAGTCAAACACCCCCCATGCTGATTAATTGATTTCTTGATAAAATGATTTCCTGGCCAATTTGTAATTAATTTTGTTTTGAACGAACGAGACAAATTTATGGACACAGCGGAGACATTTATGATCATGCAAACATGGCCTGATTATAAAATGAAAATATAGAGATAGATGTGATGAGGTCTCCAACCTGCACAAGTCTAGCTTTATGTATCCTGCCTGTACTACAGCCCATAATGAGTACACTCATCCCGCGCTGATCTCTATTCAACGAAGGGCATACTCAAAGCGCACAGACATTATTACCCTGTTGTAAATTTCTACTATCATTCTTTTTTTAAAATTCTCATTGGGAGTATGAAACTTAGCGGGCAATTAATGCGCTTTTTAAGCTTATCTCTAACATTGCTTTCACTTCAATACCAGGTACCCAATTTTACTGGTGAACAATGTCCCACTTGAATAAGAATTGTCCAAGGTAACACTACAAGTTACACAGCTCATGTCTCTGTGTGGGGCATGGAGCCCTTCAAACTCTGTTTCTCTAGCAAAGAAGAAGGTCATCCACCCATTCGACAAGCTGCTCCAATTCTTGCTGAACTTCACTGAAAATGGTCATGGTCAATGCGCAGGGCCATGTGCCACCTACCTATTTTGCATGGATTGCAGACCATACACAAACCTTTACCTATCGTGCTTGTACTACAGACAATACACAAGCCTTTACCTATCGTGCTTGTACTACAGACAATACACAAGCCTTTACCTATCGTGCTCGTATTACAGACAATACACAAGCCATAACCTATCATGCCTGTACTACAGACAATACACAAGCCATTACCTATCATGCCTGTACTACAGACAATACACAAGCCTTTACCTATCATGCTTGTACTACAGAGAATACACAAGTGTTTACATATCTTTCTTGTATTGCAGACCTTTTCCCTCTCCAACATGCATAAGACGGGGCGGGCGGCTCTAGCTCGGAGTCGCAGCATCGATCACCAGATTGATGAGGAACGAGAACGTCGTCAGAAGGAGGTGCAGCTGCTTATCCTGGGTGAGTTCCTAATCAGCATCAGCAAGGGTTTCATTGCAGTGGCAGATTTAGGGGATGGGGGAGGGGGTGTTTTACTCCCCCATTTTTTAAAAAAATAGTCCATGTAAATCATCTTGGTGAAACAACCCAAGTGCTCACTTAACCCTGAGTACATGGAATTGAGGTACTTCAAAAGTTGCAATAGCTTCACTCTTTGGACTCTGTGGAGGGGGGTTATCTGGCGGGGTGAAATAAAGTGGTCCTACGTCCCTCTGGCTATTGGGATATTCCTTTAGCTTAATTGGTAGAGCGCAGGAATCTCACCTTGTGGTCCTCAGGTTCACAACCTGCTGGGAAATACCTCACAGTTACTTCTGTAGATCAGTTTGTAGAGGGTCTGCTTATCACCTAGAAGACCAGATTCAATTCATGGTCACATACCAAAAGAGTTGTTCCTTGCTTGCTTGACACTCAGCAAGGACGGAACAATGCTTTAACTGGTGCTGCACTGTGGTTGCCAGGTGCAAAATTTTTCCAAACAGAATTTCCAATGTACATTGTATTGCGGACAATAAAGCGTTATTAAAATTATTGTTGGATCTGAGGCGCTGCACTGTGGTTGCCAGGTGCAAAATGCACAATTTCCCATGTTCACTGTATTGGGGACATTAAAGATTTATTGAAATCATTTCTGTGTAGGGGGTGCGGGATCTGGGAAGAGCACTTTCATCAAACAGCTGCGCCTTCAGTATGGGGACGGATTCCCAGAGGGAGATCGGGGACAGTTTGTGTGCGGCATCCTCCAGAACTGCTGCAACGGCATCAACATCATCCTGGAGCAGATGAAACATCTCGGAGTGGCTTTCGAAAAAGAGGAATCAAAGGTGAGGGCTTCATCTCGGGATGAATAGTAATACTTAATTAAAGATATAATCTCACTGCAATTATTTTCTCTAGATGCCTGAAATAAAAAAAAAGTTACTTTGAGAACTGCCCCAGAAAAATAGTGTCCCTCTTCTTCAATACAGTCAGACCTCATTTAACCCGGACCCCGTATATCCGGAAACCCGCCCATCCACATGGTCACATTTCAAATCCTCTTTTTACATTTCTATGCATATGATGATTTGCTTCGCACCAATTGCTATCCGGACGATTTTCAACTGTAACCAAATTGTGCGGGTAAACAGAGTCTGACTTTATAAAGATAATTCAGAATGGTCAATTATAACAAATCACATTGCCTGTCTGTGATGTCATGAGTAACAATTTGCGCCTGGAATTTCCATAATGAAATGGGCGCCTTATGAATATGAACTGTTATTATTATTAATAATTCTTTGCTGCAGATGTGCCTGACTCCATTTTAACTTTGATCTGGCACAAGGAACAAAACCTCCCTGTCCCTTCTACAAGATATGCAGCAAAATTTGTTCCGTTTTCAGAATATGAATCTTTCTTGCAGAGAACATCGGTAGAGTTTCGGAAGAAGTATCCCCGCATCTCACTGCAGGTCATTCTGAAGAAGTTCAATGAGGACCAGGACGAGGCTGATGCCGCTGATCAGGACACGCTGAGGTCACACGTGGAGATCACAAAGAGGCTGTCAACCCTGAACATCCTCAACCCGGACAAGCCGGACGTACACCTCCTGCAGTCTGTGTGGGGGGACGGGGGAGTGCAGGACTGTTATTCACGACGACGGGACTTCAAAGATAAGCTGTCCAGCGGGGAGGAATAGTGAGTGCATAAAATTCTGGATCAGGGTCCATATTTTTAGCGCTAAGATAGTCGTAAGTGCCGTACATTAACATTGACTTACGACTATCTTAGCGCAAAGAGAGCTTTGAAAATATCGGTCCAGGACCCTTATTTTTAAACTCTCTTAGCGCTAAGATAGTCGTAAGTGTCATGCATTAACATTGACTAACGACTATCTTTGCACTAAGATGGATTGGAAAATATGGACCCAGGGTGATTGTTGCTATATAGAGAATGTGATATAAGTGTCCATGTCATTTTGTTTATGCATGTCTGTCAGAATATTGGCATTTTGAAAGCGAAAGTTACAACGGTTTATTATAACATGAGTTTCATAATCATTGTATGACATAGACACATGTTTATTTATTACCATTGTCATAAATTTGAGTGAAATTTGAAAAAATAAATTACTTAATCATCCGATGTTGAACTCAACATCACAGAATTAGGCTTATTTTGAATATTTGCAGAATGTGTGTCAGATACTTAAAGTATCAAAATATTACATAAAATTATGTGCATTTTAGTCATTCATAATAATATTAAAATATGAAATTTAATCCATTATTAGTCATACATAATTTTGTTTATTTTACCTTCTCTTTCCAGTTTCCTTGAAAATTTAGAACGAATTTGCCGTAAAAACTTCATCCCCAGTATTCAGGACATTATGTACATCCGAAATCCAACCCTGGGTGTTCAAGAGCACAGTTTCTGTATCGATAATTTGACCTATAGGTGAGTTCTCAATCACAGTAAATCTCATTTATCAATAATTAATTAATTAATAATTTATTAATAATTTCACAATAATTAATTACTGCACTGGTTTCATAAGGAAAAAAAATTGAATATTTGATTTACATAAGGAAGGAAGTAAATAATTTTCATCTTTGCACTAATAAGTACAAGTATCAATGTTGTAAGCTTAGCTTAGGGGAAAATAAATGAACAATATTAGTCCATTTAGGGCTAAAAATACATTTGTTTCTGGTTTCAGACCACGTCAGTTTAAAACCCACACCTCTTGTCTTTTTTTCTATGTTTCAACAAAAGAAAGGGCACATATCTTTAATTATTTAGCCTCAGAAAACATTGGACATTGAAAATATAGCTTGTTTCTGTTGAGATGGAGTGTAGGGGTGAGATTATTGAACATTTGGAATAGTAACACATATTTAAGAGCGTTTGTGCATTATTTATGTAAATAATTGTGTAAATTTTGTTTTTTAAATGGTGATAAGTTCGTATAAAATGGAATATATCTCTTTATTAAAAAAAAAAAATGTTGTGAATAAAAAAAAAATTTGTGTCATCGCATCATGTTTGTAAGCCGCGGCCTGTAAAGAGCAGAACAATTGTTTTTGGCCTTAGCGTATTTGTTCAAGCACATTGCAAGCTAAAAACTCCTGGCCGACATTACACCTGGTTAATATGTATTGAACACTACCTGAGGTGAATACTATCGGTCGTCTGTCTGGCGCTCAAGGTTCAGACTGCCATTGTATCCTACCTAGTGTAATGATGTAGTTTGGGATTGGAAGCGATGAGGCGAACAATCAAACAAAAGACATAACGGATGACTACGAGGGCATTTGTGTAATGTTTCAAGGCTGTTGGTGCCTGACCATCAGACCAAAGAAGACTCCGCCATAATCCCAGCGGCATAGTGCCACCTCTGCGATAGAAATTAGATTTCTTACATCCATATTGCAACGTGCATCCTTTATGTTTTCGGGGGTCACATTTTCCTAATATTATAAAGGGTGTTATTTTATCAAAAAGTACTGATTGTTTTGAAACTTTTTTTAGTTTCACTTATACATATTGTTTATTGCAAATTTTCTCTTAATCTGACAAGAATATTATTTGCTGAGATTCTTAAATTTTTTTATTTAAAGTAATCAAATGAAAATACATAAATTGCATATCCACTTAAATTCATGTCATATGAAAACAAACAGGTCACAATATTTCAGAGTCATTGATGTAGCTGGACAGAAGAGTCTGAGAAAGAAATGGATCCACTTCTTCGAGGGGGTGACTGCTGTCATGTTCTTTGCCTCTCTCAGTGGATACGATGAAGTACTGGAAGAAGATACTACACTGGTACGTGGATGTGGATGTGGATGTGGATCTGTCAGAACAATATGAGTCTGAACTGTAGTGCATAGGCAGATTCAAACATTTTAAAGGGGCTGTAGTATGTTTTTTGCAACAAAAAAATTTCACCATTTTCCCATTTATAATGATAGTTTATGTCATTTAAATATACTTTAGAGGGTAAAATATCTTATTACACAAACCAGTTATCCGTAGTTGTAATAACAATGTTGCCTATTAAGCAAAAATTACATGGCGGCCATTTTATTGTGAACACATTTTATTAATTTGATTTACAAAAACGATTCCCATGACTTGACCGATCCATGTACACTCATTTTTAACTTGCTTTTCCGTAGAGAGGAGGGTGTTTTACTATTGGTGACATTATCTTCCAAATACATTTCATCGACTTATTTGACAGTGTAAAAAAGTGTGAACATATAAACAAGAAAAGCTTACCTGTGGTTCCTGGTTTAATGTTGAAAGTAGTGATGTCAGATCTTTCTCATCAGATTCGCAGTCAAAAACAAAGGAAATGAGCATTATATTATTGTGACAGGGTTGTGTCTGAATTTTTCCTCTCCGCTAGGTCTAGTTAGTCTCTTCAGCTCATTTGGTAAAATGTCCTGGGTTTTAATCCCGTGGATGTTGAAATGTATTCACTCCTCTTTTATTATGAAAGTTGTGGTATGATTCTTATATAAAAAGTTCTTGTTACTCTAGTAACAGTATTTCTTACTTCTTACAGAACAACTTGCAGGACAGTCTCCAGGCGTTTCACGAGGTCTCACACAACCACTTCCTGGAGAAGACCGACTTTATTCTCTTCCTCAATAAGAGAGATCTTTTCCTCGAGAAGATCCGTAAAGTTCCCATCACAAAATGTTTCCCCAACTATTCAGGTGAGACCATAGTCAAGACCTCTTTCACTGTGTATAGTCAACAAGATAGACCTATTCCTCGAGAACATTCTTAAAGTTCCAACTATTCATGTGAGAGCCCACAGTCAAGACCTCTACATGCGGAAAGCTGGGTTATGTGGATATTTTATGAATGCTTCCATCTTTCCTTACTCTGTTATCTTTGTTTAAGTTTAAGAGTACTGCACACTAGGGTTGGGAAAGGTAAAACTATTAACCCTGGTATCCTAACCCTATTGCCCTGCCCTGCCCTGCCCTGCCCGGCCCGGATACGATTTTTGTTGATACCCGACATCAAGTTTGAAAGATTTTGTGATTATTTCTTCAACTGGTCAAAATATGATGTAACTTCGAAAATGAGTAATATTGCTCGTGTTCTGTTGTTTGGGACTTGTGGATGGTATCTCAAAAGGGGACAGCTTTTTGCAGAAACTGATAGAGAGAGGATTGAGGACATTAATACCTTGACAGATCGAAAATTAAGGTTCCGTTATTTTGAAAATCATAATGATAATCAATAATGGGGGGATGTTGATGACCATGTCTCTTTATTTAAGAAATAGAAGACATGTTGGTGGCTTTATTGTTGAATTAAATATAGCAGGGAGCATAAAACACGAAGGGCACAGCCGTGAGTGTTTTATGCTCTCTGCTATGTTTTATTCTACGATAAGCACAACAAGGAGTCTTCTATTTCTTATATTAGATGCCCTTAAATAGTAACTCGCTTTTAAATAAAAATCGTGGAGATATTATGTTGTTTGTATAAACTATAATTTCCAAATATTAATGCCTCCCGTCGTAGAACACATTCATTAGCATTGAACAATCGAAGTGACGTAACATATGACGTAATTTTCTAAGCGACGCTCTAACTGACGTCTTAAATCACGAGCATGTAATATTGTCTCATAAAGCATGCTGTTGGTCCAATTGACCGACTGTGTTTTATCGCCGTGGTTATCTTATATTGAGCAATAGATGAATCAATCCAAATTAAGATGTTTATTATTATTCCCCCGCAGGTGAGACAGACTCGGACACCTGCATCAAGTACATCAAGGAGCAGTTCCTGCTGAACAAGCCCATCCACAAGCAGGTCTACATACACGTCTCCTGCGCCATCGACATCAACATGATGAAGGACATCCTAGCCAACGTTGTCGACATCGTCGTGGAACTCAACCTGCGCAAGGCCGGCAGTTTCTGATGTGCCTGTCCACCAGGTGATGGGGCAGTCTGAGTCGCAGGACGGACGGTCACTTAACGGGTCACTAATCCACGAAGAACTGCGGGTCTCTAGCAAGTGAGAAGCACGTCTCTATCAACTTCATGGTTGTTCATCAGGTTTCATCAGGTCAACTGTCTTCAGCAACTACAGGATGAAAAGGGTTGCCATAGATATCAATGTGCTGGATAGGAGACCGTAGAACCTCATCTCACTAACCTATGTCAATCTCTTTACCAAGAGAGAAGAAGGGAAAAATCTGGCATCAGCAACAATCGGATAAAAGGGTTGCGTTAGATATTGACATAGAGGCAATGAAAGATATGATGGAAGGTCTGCAAGATCTCACAGAAGATCTCGCACAGCTCATAAACGGAGAGGAACCATCAAACCTCCTCGAGAAGCCATCTAACTTCAAGAAGCTTCTCATAGAAGAGGATGAGCTTGTTGACCATTTGTAGCAACTACATGAAAAAAGAGTTGCAAATAGATCCGGTGTGGAAGATCTTACCAAAGATCTCAAAGATTTCACAAAGGTCTGAAGGATCACATTTATGGTCTGAAAGATTTCACAAAGGTCTGATGGGTTGTGCCTGGATTACTGACCCATTAAGTGATGAAATAACCTGCTTGAAAGCTTACAGACATCAATGCAGTTACAGAGAACTAATTCATTTTTGATAAGTTATGTCTCAATATCTTATAATTTTACACTAAAAATATTTTCATTTGCATGTATAATATCTTGGTTGCATTGTGTCGGAAAGGTTCATATTTGTGGTTGTATTTGGAAAGGAACCTAAAAATGCCTTAAAGGGGCAGTAGCACATTTTTTGGCACAAATTAGACAAAGAAATTATTTGAAAAATAATGTCACCAATAGTAAAATACCCTTCTCTCTTCGGAAAATCAAGTTAAAAAATGAGTTTACATGGTTCAGTAAAGCCATGAGAATCGTTTTTGTTATTCGAAATAATGAAAGGTGTTCACATTAAAATGGCCGCTATTGGCTATTACATGACATCGTGTATTGACTACTACAGATAATTTGTTTATTTAATGCAATATTTTACCATTTATAGTAACTATAAATGACATTTATTATCATTATAAATGACTATTTTGAAAAATAAAATTTGCAAAAAACCTGCTACAGCCCCTTTAAAGTGATTGTCTCATGTTGGTCAAATAATTTTTTATGAAAGGCAAATGTTTTATCACATACACCCATTCTTTCCTCTAAAGTTTGGAATATTTTGCATATTTTGTAAATGTTGCAAAAAGGTGAATGTTGTATTTTGAACAACATTACACCTTTAGTTCATGCTGCAACATTTCACAAAATTTGTGACAAAGCACATATGGAATTCTTTCTGCAATACACATTGGAAATAGAGAACTTCAGCTCGTTAAAGGTTCATAAGAAAGAAAAACAGATAAAAGATTGATAGACTCAATAATCATAATAATCGACAGTCCAGGTTCCAATTTGTTAATATTGCGATTTGATTAAACAGTCTGTTCTATTTTAGATACGGAAAATGCATACATGATAATGTAAAAATTACCATTTATTGCTGAAGAAATTATGAAAAAAATTCATTTTTATTTTACACTTCTTTGGTTTGAATATTACAACTTATATAATTTGAGTGCCAAGTTGAGACAATCACTTTAAAATGCATATTCATTCCTTTCTAAAAATATTTTTAAATGAACAAAAAAAACAAAAGCATTTCAGAATTTGACAACAAGTTTATGATTTATAAATTTTCCGTTTTGATCTATAATTACATTTTTTCCGAAAACTATGACAGTGAATAAACTAAATATTTTGAAAAAGGGTGAAACAAATTTCATATTCATCTTTATTTGAAAATTAATAACACATAAATTTTAATGATATTGTGAAGTATTTCTAAGTTTAATATCAACCAGTCCATGTTATGGAAGTACAAATACAATTTATCATCATTTTTGCCTGCGTTCAAAAGATTTTATTGAAAATTTTAATCTGCCTTTTTACGCTTCTTTTGATTCAATTTTGTAATTTTTCTGATTTGTTAATATCAATTCTATACCAAAATATCACCCATTAGAACAAAAGTTAAAATAAGATGTCATCGTTCTTGAGTGTTTATACATCCAACACAAAAATATATACCCCAAAGCTGGTCCAAATGAAGAGTGACCAATTGGTAAAAGAATGTATCAAGCAAAATTTGCTTTTTGGGAGAGAGTTTGATCCACCCTTTGATTGAGGGTAGAATTGAAGTTGAGATGTTGTAAAAGTATTGTCATTATTACACAATAATACCATCAGAAATGGAAGACACAATATCGTCTTCATGGTTGAACTTGCCGTGGATGTATACACAAGCTTCTTGTTGACTAACATCAGGAAGCACGGTGTGAAGGAGCTGAGGTGCTGACGGAACAAGACTTAACTGAAAAGAATGGAGAGATTCGGCCGAGTCTCCCATGAAATGCCTGGCTACTCCGAGATTGATGTGTCTTGAGATAGGAGAGATATTTGCTTGTTCTCCTGTTCTGGTGTCTTGGGAGACCTCCCAGAGGTCGTTGTGGAAACCCGAGGTGCCGGGCGGAAGAACGTGGAACGTTGTCGTGAGACAGGAGCGAAGTAAGGAGGTTCTCCTGAATCTGGTCTCTGGTCTCTTTGGGTGACGTCTCAGGTCGTTGTGGAAACCCAAGGGGGCTGGACAGGATGAACGTGGAACGTTGTGTCCAAGACAGAAGTGATGTAAGCAGGTTCTCCAGATTCTGGTCGCTTGGGAGACCTCTTTGAGGTCGTTGTGGAAACCCAAGATGGCTGGGTCTGGATGAGCGAGGAATGTATTCCCTGAACGAGGATGCCTGAGAAGCAAAATACCTCAGGAGGACCTGTACGGAGGATGTTAGGTGATGGATACCATAGGAGGACCCTTTGGGTCACCGTTTTGCACAAGTTCCCTGTTTGGAGTGATTGCAGGGACAGCCAGAGCTCCGGATGGGATACCAGTAGAAGCTGATGTGGCTGGCTCTGTTGCAAACAACAGAGGATGTATTGTAACCCACTCAACACATGGATAAACTATGAAGTTACCTGTGAGTCCCTAAGGACTTTATTGTGGAATGGAAGATCTGAAGATTCCTGAATATAAGCAGATTTGTTTTAGAAGCATGTCAAATCTGCCTCGTATTCCTGAATGTTCTAGAGGATTGTGGACAGTGGACTATGTGTTCACTGTGTATCGGCTTCTGGTATACGGCTGCAGGATTATCAACCATTGGATACATACGTACTTGGATACGTACTTGGATACTTGTGTGTCTCATTCTTAGGATCCTTACTTGTTGCACCATGTTTAGATTTAGTTTTACCATGCACATTTATTGAAATTTGACATGATTATTAATATATGATTCTTGGTTCTTTATTCATATGTTTTTGAGATATTATATATGTAATTCTTAATATTATTTATTGATATCAATATTAAATAATTGTTCACATTCCATGATAAAATACGAATTGAAATGCATATATCCTCTGCATAAGCAGACAACTAAAATCATGAATTTATATTTAGACACACACCAAAATAAATGTTATCCCTTATATTGAATTAAAAAAATAAATTAATATATGTTTTATGTAATCATATTTTTCAAAGTTTTTATCCAATTACAAAAGTAAAACTTTTAGACCAACTGAAAGAGTAATCGTTTTCCTGATCTTGACCATAAACTGATATTTTAGAAAAATTATGTAAATGAGAATTGTCAACACGATTTTATCGACTATATTAATTGAACCAATGAAGAGAAAAATTATCAAAACATTTGTTGAAAAGTATTAAATATATTCGTTTATTAATATTGATATTTTGGATTTTCCTACAAATTAAGCAATTAATTTTGAATGAACTAAGAAAACTTTTTAATTTTTTGAATAATTAAAGAAACTTCTTGCACATTTTCTTCACTATCTACTCACATTAATTTTGTTGTGTACCACCCATTGAATATTTGAAACACAGAACACACATTCAAAATGAACAGTTTGCACTCATAATTCTTATTCTCTGTTTGTTGTTGTTAAAAAAATACAAAGAAAAACTTACCGATTATTACAACAAGAAAAAAATAACAATCTGACAGTTGTTTGGTGGTCCAATGTTAAATGTTCTTGCATATTGCTAACTGATGATGTAAAACTATTAAGGAATGATGTCAGCTTGGTGGTGGTTTTCTCCATAAGGAGAGATAAGAATGTGTAAGTCTCCATAAGGAGAGATAAGAATGTGGAACTCTCCATAAGGAGAGATAAGAATGTGGAACTCTCCATAAGGAGGAATGAACTTGTTACCAATTAAAAGTTCAGTGGAAGTGCCAAGAGAATGATACAATGTATGTTGCATAGTAATGATAAATGTTACATATTGTAGTGTTACAGTGATGTATTGATATTAATATATATGTTGCACCGAACTCAATGTTGGTAGTGACTGCACCTTCATATATATATGTTTGTAGTAGAATATTTTATGTTTTAGTCAATTCATACTGCTATTGATTATGGATAGTTTTGAAGGGTACTGCATCACACCCTTCACTACATCCAATGAAATAGCTCGAGTATGACTTGATACTTATATACCTGATACTTACCTGATACTTACCTATACTTACTTATACTTATACTAACTGCAGGTAACAGTGAGTGCTGAAGAACTTGTCATCTACATGCTAGGATAATAGGGTGGACGAGAAGATACCCACTCACGACTGAGTCAAAAGACTCACACTTGGACTCTCAGCTGGCCACGAGCTGGTACAGTTGACTAGATAGAACTTGTCTCGTTTACATTCCTACATTGTGTGTAATGCAATTTAAGCATCAAAATTGTTACTACACTCATGTATTAATGACATCGTTGTCTGGTTCACATCTTGTGGTGAGGTGTAGTTGTTGTCAGAAAAAAATACCCAAAAGATCTGGATACCATTCATGAAGGTGATGTTACGACCTTGTAATACTGATGATATGGGGATGGTGTCTCATCAAGGAACAAGCCTTTAATGTTGTTTTAACGTCATGTAAGAATGGTAATATAAGAACAATAACGTGTCAGTGTGGTAATGTCATGAAAAAAATAGCATATGTCAGCAGGGTAATGCGATGAGAACAATAGCACATGTAAGCATGGCAATGTCATGAAAACAATAGCACATGTAAGCATGGTAATGCGATGAGAACAATAGCACATATAAGCATGGCAATGTCATGAAAACAATAGCACATGTAAGCATGGTAATGCGATGAGAACAATAGCACATGTAAGCATGGTAATAGCACATGTCACGAGATCAATAGCACATATAAGCATGGCAATGTCATGAAAACAATAGCACATGTAAGCATGGTAATGCGATGAGAACAATAGCACATGTAAGCATGGCAATGTCATGAAAACAATAGCACATGTAAGCATGGTAATGCGATGAGAACAATAGCACATATAAGCATGGCAATGTCATGAAAACAATAGCACATGTAAGCATGGTAATGCGATGAGAACAATAGCACATGTAAGCATGGTAATGCGATGAGAACAATAACATCATTCGATGAGAACAATAACATCATTCGGGGTTCAGGAAAGTCATAACACATGAGATCAGATGGAAGATAACCTTGGTTATCATTTCAAAATGGTAATAAGATCTGTTATGAAAGGGTAAATATTATGACATGAGATGGATAGTAACACCAAATATAATGTCTAAAGGGAAATCACGTCTGTATTCTTATGGGATAATATCCAGTATCAACTCAAAGCAAGAAATGCATATGTTTCACTTCTTGAAGGAAATACATCCGTAATTAAAAGAGATGTAACAACTATTATCAATTCGAAATAAAAACTTTTTTTAGAACTAAATAAGATCAATTATCATCTACTATCAGAACGAACATATCCCCACATAAATACAGCAATTCGGAAGAGAAATCAAATATGTTATGAAGGGTTTGAACAAGCAGAACAGTTGCTTAAAATAAAAAATGCAACTGGTTGAGTGTAACCAATGTCTTTGATATTGAGGGGGTGTCGACAAAAAAGTTGGCTCGTGGTAAGGACTTGTACACAAGTAACATGGCTACAGTGTGCTAGGGTTGGGTGGTTGATAAGGACTTGTACACAAGTAATGTGGTTGAAATGTGCTAGGGTTGGGTGGTTGATAAGGACTTGTAAACACGTAATGTGGTTGAAATGTGCTAGGGTTGGATGGTTGATAAGGACTTGTACACGAGTAATGTGGTTGAAATGTGCTAGGGTTGGGTGGTTGATAAGGACTTGTACACAAGTAATGTGGTTGAAATGTGCTACGGTTGGGTGGTTGATAAGGCCTTTTTAAACACGTAATGTGGTTGAAATGTGCAAGGGTTGGCTGATAGAGACTTGTGCACAAATTATCTGGTTGCATTGTGCTAGGGTTGATTGATTAAATTTTCTCTTGTTGCTGAACTATTTTGTTTAACTCCTATAATTATTCTTAATGAATAATCAAAGATGCTCCTGATTTTTCACTGGTTTAATTATAACGGCGAATAATTGGATAAGTGACAAAATGGGATCAACTTTGACATGAAAATTTATTATTTGGGCCTAACACATTGAGTTTATAAAGGAATTCTAAGCGTCCTCTTCTTGGTACGAATAAAACGCCGACTATTTATACCATTGAACAGAACGTTGTTGTTTTGACATCGCGTTGTAGGAGTTATTTGAAATACTTGCCGCTGAACTACTTCAAAACCGTTCGTGAAATATTTATTTAGGCATTGAAAACGTCATATTCTGATCATGATTCGTGCTTGGTGGTCAGTTGGTCATGTAAATGAACATATACCTTTGATTAAAATCCATGACATGAAACAGTTGCATTACGAAATGCGTGAGGAGATTTACCTTTACGTGCTCAGCCTGTAACGATGAAACAGGAACATGCGGTACAGCAGGGACGTGTCCTATGACTATCTTCTTTGAGGCAAAATAGGTTGTCATCACTCAAAGTGAAAGGTCATTGAATACGTCGCCTGAACGCATGGACATGGCAAGATCTGAGACAAAGTTGATTAAAAGGCAAAGTCAGTAAATGAGGACAGTTCTTACCAAGCTACTGCTTGTGCTGTCGAGTGACAGATCTGTCGCATCCTCCACCGTCGGTCAGGGATGCGATACCGTATTCTCTGGATGGTGTATACTTTTTTGAAGGTTTGTGGAGTATACTATTTCAGCTGAAGCGAGCACCTGTTCTCACCCCTGGCTACTACTTGGGTGACAGCAAGAGCATCTCTCTTTCACTCTGCTGGACTTGCAGTTTAGGGGTTAAGACGCGTCCTTGTATTCTGGTTCCTTGGCGAGATACCTCCTATTTACGATGAATGATTGGACTTGGGACTTTGTCTTTATGATTTATTGAACTTGATATGGTTTACGTTGTACAATGCTGTGTTTGTGATTGTCGTTGAGTTTGTGGTTGTCATTGGTTTTGTGACTGTCATTGATTTTGTGGTTGTCATTGATTTTGTGATTGTCATTGAGTTTGTGATTGCTGTTGGGTTTGTGATTGTCATTGAGTTTGTGATTGTCATTGGGTCTGTGATTGCCGTTGGGTTTGTGATTGCCATTTGGTTTGTGATTGCCATTGGGTTTGGGATTGCCATTGGGTTTGTGATTGCCACTGGGTCTGTGGATACCATTGGGTTGCGTAACGTTAAGGCGTTGTTTCAGCTGAAAGGGCTCTACGCATCGTAGGAGAAGAAGAGTATGAGAGATAGGCGGGCAATTTGTTTTCACTATGTCGTATATTTTTCGTCTGTGCTGTAATTTGACCAAAAAATATTAAAATGCCAAAAAAATGACTTAAATCGTAATCGTTTGTGGATTATATTATTAGATCATCTCAGTTGATTGCAGTCGTTATGCAATTAACAGAAGCCCATTCACAAATGTCAGTTTGGTCGCCATGGTGTCGGTGGATCCCCCCCCCCCCCCCCCCCCCTCCCCCCACATGTGTCCGTATCGTATGGTTACAACACGCCCCACCCTCCCACCTCTCTACACCAGTGTTGGTGTGTCTAAGCTTCACCCGATTGGTTGAAGCAATGGATCGTGAATTATGACTATCCATAGTTCAACTCAAATGTCTGTCAATGAAAATCATCCTATGTATTTTCTTTATTTTAGGACTCTCTTCAGGATGAGTAATTTGCATTTCTTTTTAATCAAAGTATTCTTAGTGTATGCATAATATGACTTGGAATTTACTGTTTATAAGCAATACATTGTCCATGAAAACGTAAAATCTTCTTATATTGTAAAAAGTAATTCGGTATGTATAAATTCTACCCTAAAGATCAAATGCGTAGGAAATATCTTGAATTTGAATAAGAGTTTGTAACAAAAGTAATGACGTAATGTTAAACTATTTGGGTACTCGATACTAAAATGTACATAGTACAAAATTATGATCTCGAAGGAGTTCCCTTGCCAAATCAAAGATACTTCCTTTCTACTGAAAAATACTTTTTTATTTAAATCGCGAAGATTATGGACACATCATTAAACAGGGCTACATATTTAAACGAAATATAATTTTTGGTCATTAAACAAATAACTATAATAATCCTTTTCGTAAGCGCCTAAAATGCGTCAACTAGACATAACGCCATTGACGGGAGATTAATTTTGTGCTATGTACGTTTGCTAATTTTAACTTCAATAAAATCTTTCTGAATAATGCTGTCATTCTATGAATCAATGATAAAGGTCATTCATTCTTAGAAGCGTTGATAACGTATAGCAGATGTGACCCCTTGAACAAACTCATCTGTATATGTTATCTGGGTGTAGAATTTCAATACTGTGTAGGTTTTCTGAGTGTGGAAGTTCAATACGATTAACGACGGTAACTTGAATAGATTCACCATCATGTAATGTATTGGATTTCTCCTCACAGTAATATGTGGGACTCGTTTATTGTGTGTTTAGCCTTTGTGTTGTGTCGACTCCTGAACTTCGTTCTACCAGTTCACCTTGTATCACCTATAGAGATAAACCTGCAGTCACCCAACTAACCGTCTTTGTTATTTTTTATTACCTACGAGGGCAATCATACGGAGCTTCATATTCTTCATACGATGCCCTAGGGCAAAATATCACTTTGTCATGGTGACGTGACGTCATAAACAATGCTTTGACGTCACGTTTCATCTATGACGTTGCATTCTACATGCGCGACGGCGGGTCGCCAGCCTATGGTTGAAAGTGGATTTCTAGCGTGTTTTCATTAATTTCACGACTTCGGTAATAAACAGAATATTATATTCGTCTCCATTTCATAGTATGTTTACAACACTCGTGTCTGAATATCGGTATATCCCTCGCTCTCGCTCGGGAAATACTAATATTCAGGCACTCGTGTCGTAAACATAGTATGACATAGACACTCATGTAATATCCTATATTTATTCAATGGCCGCCTTTGTCTTTCGATATTCTCGGAAGATAAAAAACAAATCTTGTTTTTTAGAAACCAAGTCATATTTATGATTGACGAATGGTAAATTTGGGATCACCTATCTGCAATAGTAAAAACTTCCTTTTTGGGATTCGAACCTACAACCTCAGCGTGAGGCATCGAACTCCAGAACTGACAACATCAATGACGTCACGAACATATCATCTATAGAAATTCATGCCATTTTAGATAGTGAAAAACTATCTAACAATCTAAAATGGCATGTATTTCTAATGCATTCAGCCTTTGGAGCTGCGCCAATTTATGTGTTTCAGAGGGGTACTGAATGTAAATTTAGCTTAACTATCGATTGTTGGACCTCGATTTTGTCGAGGCAAAGTGGTCGTGTGGTAAGCTGTTGGTACGATCAGTGCTACCAATAGTTGCTTGACCCTGAGGGTGTGTAACCATGTTATATGTCTTATATAGTTTTCTGCGTCCATTTCTAATCGATTGGTTGGTGGGAAGTTAAAGGAAAGAGCTACACGCTTTGTCGTGACACAAACTGGAAACACGCCTCCCGCATAATGTATTTGATATTCAAGAAGATGATCAATTTGAAAGTTGTTGATTGGGTAAAACTAATGATTGACAGAAGTGGGCATGTACATTATATCGATTTGCTGTCATCAACTCCATTTTATCGTGAGTGATAACTTGCTAGTATTTCGTATACAAAGATATTTGTATTTGTGCATTTCTCAAGCTGTAGCCACTGTGCAGCGCCAGGTAAAGCGTTATTCTGTCCTTATAATACTGAGTGTCCAGCAAGGAACCAGCAACTCCCATCTTGTAACGTCTTTTGGCTTCTCTACTTATTATCATTACACTAACCACTACCATTTCATAATTGATTAACCAATCTTCAACATCTTCACACAATAAACAATTCTCAGCAGAAATGTACTTGCTTTTGGAAAAAAAATATCAATTGTATTTAATTGCTAAAACACGTCACTAGGTCGACGGTCTTCAAAGACCGCCATTATTGCGAAGGTAAAATTATTTGGTGCGTATTTTTAAAATTATGTCATTGTGTCAGATTTCAACATAACATTGGTTTTGTATGGTTTAATTAGCATTCAGCATAGGCTCATAACTATGATACTAAGAGTTAACACAATTCTGCCACACAAATATCCTTAACCAGACAGACAGACAGTTTTATTCAATATTTAAAGGATAGATGCATTGACATATGGTCAAAATCGGATTCATGAAACTGTTATGTCAATTTGACTATTGCTCGATTTTAAATTTCTGAAATCGGTCCATAAATAACTTATTTGCGGCTTTTTAAAAAAAACCCGCCTAATTTAGCCCCGGCGAGAATGAAAGTCTGCGGGGGGTGTGGCCCCTGAAGAGATGACTTTTGATACGTCACTGGAGTAATGTCATTATCGGCGATAGTCATAATTCAACGTAATTTCGAAACATTTTGATTTTTAAATCAAACAACTTAAATTTTACATATATCGAATGTTTAGATATTCAACTTGGTAATTCCGCAGATGACAGTTACATAATTATTGCATAACCATGTGTTTTTGGCGATTTTAAACACCTCATAAATTCATCTAGCGGCAGTGATAATCACCATTAATTAGTAAATGAAGCTCCACGGAGCGGGTCACAGGCGACCCCTCGTCTTTTGTTATCCAGTCACGCCTCAGTGATTCTTTTCAAAAACGTTTCGCGGCGGTTATTGCGGGATTGTTAAAATGGGTAAATTAAAATCGTCTTAATAATCAATTGCAAGTGTATATTGTCTCGATTTTATGCTCAATTGATTCCGATATACAATATACGTAGAGGTAATCATTTGTCATTCTTGAGAAAAATGCATTTAACCAGATCTGTAAGGTCCTGTCATGAAAATGACAACGAATTTTAAGACATCAATATTTTTAGAATGCAGTAGATTATACAACGATGGTGAACTGTCATCAATACAATTTAAATACTTCTTTCCCCAGGCAGAAAAAAAGTGTCACAAACTAACAATATGTGAAATTCGTCTTCTCTTTGACCAGAAAAACAATAAGAACATGATAGATCATCCAGCGTATTATTATCCTTTCTAAAACGTTGTATTTTAAAGGGCATCCGGCAATGGGCCGGCATAACGTAAGTGTCATTAGGGGGGTAACGATTTAAACACTTACAGCGAAATAGAGTGACATAAGAGCGCCTGCTGTAATTTGGTAATGTTTGTTAAAGTTCTTTCACGATGTCAAGTGATCCTGTTTAATTTATTGACAAAAAAGTTTTATGCACACACAAGTGAAACACTTTCTTGGCGTTGTCGTATACAAAGGATTATTTCATCAAAAGTATATATAGTTATGGCTAACTGCATTATTTACATTATGATATGTGCAGTGCAGTGTTGCACCCCCTACATTTATACCTAAAATGTTATGCTGTATCAATGTTAAAGGGACATAATCATGTTGGTGAGGTCACATACAAAATGTGTATGTTCAAAGTTATAATTTATGTTATTTAATTGAGAATTATCAACTTGAACGGAAATTAACCAGTTAAAGCACAATCCATTCAGTGTAACGAAAATACAACTATTCAAAGTCGTGGTCATGATCGAAAACTGGACAATGGACCTTGGTTTGCAACAGCCATTAAGTCAAACGTAATTTTAGAAATTTTAATAAAGTAGACAGTAAGACAAAATTTCTTCTATAGCGTTTAATAGGTCTTATAGGGAGTTTTCATATACACATATTTTATATTTTAAGCATTTGAGGGGTTAATATGAAAGTCGAGCACAGTCAAATGCTTTCGTCCAATGATATGATTGTATTGTGGTCACGTGGAGTACATTTATATCCCGATAGATGTACGGTTGTCTGGTTGCGTTCGGGTATCATGCTCATTAAAACAGATTGACAGACTTCCATAAAACTTCCTAACAATGTCAACTGATTGTTTTATTTATGTGGATAATACACAATTAAACACTTATTACATTGACAAATGATATGGTGTGTTCCCTTTCCGAAGGAAATAGTCGCTTTCGTCGATCGGGGCTTTCTTGTAATTCCTAAAAGAAAAAGAAAAGCATGTAAATAAAGTAAGTAATGTGAGGTCATTTCGGATTTTTCAAGTGTATTTCATTCATATCACGAGTAAGTGAAACAATGACAAGCATCAAACCATGTCACCAATGTTTTATATATTTTCAACCACGATATAAAAAATAATATTCAGAAAATATATAGAACGACATAAAAAAAAATGAGAAGAAAATGATATAAAATTACCTTCTTGGAGTGTTAGAGGATGGAGGCTGCAGGGCGGTGTCACTGAAACCCCTGTATCGTCACACAGCGTCCGAGCGATGTCCAGTACGACGTTACATCATTTCCTATAGACAGTTCGAGTATTATTTCGTTGCTGCAGTAACCTGAAATAATTAATATGCAATATGGACGGGATGCACAATAGCATATGCAACAATAGATAGTTCAACTCGCATATTGATAAATACAGCTAAAAAAACAACTTAACGTGATGGAAAAATATTTGAAATACAAAATCAACAACAATTTAATGAAAATTAGTTTGAATTTCAAAATTACACATTATAAAAAGTAAGGAGTAAAAAAGTAAAGTACCTTTCCTGAATGAATAGTGTACTTGTCCTTCGACTGTCCATGATGAGTCATTGTGTGAACTGATTCATTCTAAAAAAAACACTCATACGTTATAGGCAATGAAATGTATTACTGATCAATGTTGCTGAATAAAAACGTGCTTAAAGCATGCAGTTTCGTGATTCGAGAACGACGCTTATGCTGTAGCAGGACACGTAAGCTTTATATAAAAAGTACGCCTCATGCACCTCGGACAATTTAAGAAATTCAATGCTCACATTGCTGACGATGACGTCAATGTCCCTAACATTTGCATATGAAAATGAGAAATGTCAATGTTTTGCATGTTGTGCTCTAGAGAATTGATGAATGATAATCAATGAGTTTTCAAATTGATGAATATGAAGATAACAATACATCTTGGATGATTGTTTTGGCGTACCTCATACGAAATAAACATTCCTAAATTTGTTGACAATTCATTTGAAATATATTCATTTTAAGACATTTTCTTGACGACTCAAGCATTGACTGTGCACTAAGATAGATAGAGAACTCGTAGCAGTACATTATCGGATATAAATGTACGGGTTTGAGAGGGTAAGGCTCGGCTAGCGCCTCGCCCAATCCTCTCAAACCCGTACATTTATATCCCGATAATGTACTGCTTCTTGTCCACTATCTATTACTAAGAAGATAAAAACTAAACCAGCACCTATTGTAATTTGGTACATTTTAGAGCCAAATAAAATATCATGCAAAACTGTTAATATACCTTTAAAGTAAATGGATTGAAGTTAATACTAATGGCATAAAGATAATATGTTTTATGACTAATTACTTCAAAGAAAAATATACATGTTGACATTTTAATAAATAACGACTAGACTACACTATAAACATTAGGACGAAAGGAAAACTGTTACCTAGTTGGTTTTCACACATCAAAACATCTTTATTATGCAAATTATAGAAATAACTGGTTCTGGAAATTTCACCCCCTTTTCAAATATAATATTGACAAATAGTAACTATAAGTGATAACCATACGATTTGGGAATCAATCTAAGATCTTTCTTGTTTCAAATTCGTTCAAACAATTCTCTTTTATTCACTTAAAGATAATATCATCTCTCTGTTTTTTCGATGTTAATTCGTTTATTCATATAGACAATACTTTCAAGTAAGCAAAACACAAACGATTATTTCGAAGCGTCACCTACTCATCAAGATATAGCCCTTCAAAGTGAGTAAATTTAGCCTGCTCATTATCTCATTCTTGAAACAGTTTGCCGCGGCCTCTCAGTGTAGCATAACCTTCGTTAGCGATGTGACGTCATACACAGGAGTTGCTAAATGAAATCCTTAGGCGATTTGTCGATTTTCGTTGATAATTCCTTTAAAACATAATAAGAACGTTTTGACATTACAAGTTTCCGATAGAATGGGTATTTGTGCGTCCGTAGGGAGTAATTTCGGAGTTTTAGGAGCATGTTTCGATATTCAACCGCTGATTTTAGATTTGTTCTTTTCCCAATCGAGTGGAGTGTTATGTTATCTTATAAGCTACAATTGTTTTGAAATGAATAACTGACAATTCAAAAATAAACAAGATCATGCAATTTTTATTATATTATAAACGCCATTATTAGTTAATTTTTTTGTTGTGCTTGATTTTGTGTTTGAAGAGTGTCTATAGCTTGAAATCGACTGCGTCAATATTTCTCATGGTGACTTAATTTTGCTAATAGAATAGTTTCATTACAACTAAGAAAATCCTATAATTTTCATCAATGTTACTGGTTTACACTTTTTAGAAGAACATATTCGGGCTATCTTTAAATCTATAGTCGTGTACATTTACAATTACTTAGATTCAGTGTAATACCACTAGCATTTTCCTAGCATGTTATATAAAAGGCCTTGCATTTTATATTACATGTAGTTTTTGATGGTCAATTCATATGTTTGTGGAAATAAAATAATGTTTAAATCACTTCGGATAAAAATATGGAAAACATATCTTTCCCAATTTCAAATAAAAGTATTGGAACTATAGAACTTTGATCAACTCACCATGGCCGTGTGTACATGTGTTGTTTGGTTCTCAATTTAAAAAAATAATACCCCGGCTATAGTTCAGTCGTGTAGATTTCCCCTCTTATTTAATATTTATCTAAGTTAGAGTGTCAATAACGCAACTACATCACTTATTACATATCGCTACATTGATAAACAAAAATACTGAAAATATATTGTGTTATTTTGCATAAGGACGAATGTGAAAACAAAAATTATTCAACATGAATGAGGCGTGTTAACACCGTTATAATCCGTATGAAATGTGTAATAGATCTCTGTGACGTTTGAACATCTTCATCATCTGACATGCGTGCCGCCGCCATATTGGGCAACGATAAAAATTGTTCCAAAACACATTGCAGAATTACGGGTCCCGCAATGGTCACATCCAGTACTATACAGTGTTGACATCTGCTGCCATTTGTAGTACGTTTTACGTGGCGTATATATATGTAATTTTGTTGTATAAGGACACAGGTAAATATGTTATTTAGGCAGTTATGTAAGGCTAAATCTAGTGGATTCAGTCATTAGACGCCAAGCGACTCCTGTGTATTACGTCACAAGGCCAAGCACGCGGAATTTGCTCTCGGCTAAAGTTTTATGAGGCATAATTGAGCGGCGTTCTAAAAAGGCGTTATAAAAGGTGTTTATTGGTTGAATTGACAAATATCAAGTGGAATCCTCGTCATCTTGGAATATGCTTGAATAAAAACCGAAAAGTGATATGGTCGGGGTTTGTGGATCTTTAAGTGATGTAGACCGGATTTCGTTAATAAGTTACTTTTTTAAAAATTACTTAAAAATTCACTTGAAAGAATGGAAGTACTTACATTACAATAACCAATATTGACTTTCCTTTTTCACCAAAAAAGCAGAATGTTATGAATGCAAATATCGCAAAGTAGTGTAATGTTATCTGAATGAGATATGCATTGTTAATATGGTAGATAATGCTTCTGTCATATCAGAGAGTTCTGATGAAAACACTTTTTTACTATGTATTTTTTTATGCATAAATAATATTAATGAAAAAAATTACTTTGATAAATAAAGAAAATGACCTTAATGAAAGATTGACTTTTATGACAATAATGTTGATGTAATTTTAATTTGGAAAAAAATACTAATTAGACTTTGATAAGAAACATTTACTTTCATAAACAAAATTTAGTTTGATTCAGAAATGACTTTAATGAAAAATGACTTTAATTAAGAAATTGACTTAATGAATAAAATAATATTTATGAACTTTCAACTTTGAAAAGAAATGCTAAAAAGACTTTGATTTGATGACTTTGATGACAACAATTTCTTGATTAAGTAAAAGACTTTAATTAAAAATTAGTTTGATAGATTTTGTCCGAAAACATGACTTTGATAATAAACATTGACATGGATGAAAAAGTTACTTTGATGAAATAAATTACTTAAATGAAAGAAAGATGTTGATAAAGAAAATAACTTTGATAAAATTTCAACTTTGAAGAAGAAGAGACTTTGATAATAAAAAAAATGACTTTGACGTAAAATATTACTTTTAAATGAACAAATTACTTAGTAAATTAATTCAATGAAATGTGACTTTGATGAAGAAACATTGACTTTGATGAAGAAAATTATTTTGATGAAATTTAAACTTTGAACAGAAATAAGAAATTTCGATGTTGATAATCTGCCGATACCTTTTTCTATAGAAATAATCTTAGGAGCCTCTTAAAATTAATTTTTAATTTTTTAACATGGGAAAACATTTTCAAAATGCATTTAGAGCCTTGAAACTTTTTTGAAAGATGCACAATGACCATACGAGCAAAGACGTACATCATGTTTAGTTTGTAGATCACGTGGTTTAGAGTAACCAACTTCACACTGCCTGGTTGACAGGCTATTTTGATAATCCTACAGACATATTAGAGACTTGCGTGCGCTATTATATTGGAAATATGTTTTAATTATAATATATCAAATAAATGAATAATTATGTATTGAATCCTTTTATCGTAGCTTACGACTTTCTTTTAATTTTCTGTTTGGATTAAAGGAGCTGTAGCACGTTTTTTATGAATTTTATTTTTTGCAAATTTTCCATTTATGATATAATGTCATCTATATTCTTTTTATAGGGTACAACTAATTACACAAACCAATAATCTGTAGTAACAATAACGGTTTTGCGTATAAATAAAACAAATGCATGTTGGCCATTTTAATGTGAACACATTTTATTATTTCGAATTACAAAAACGATTCCCATGGCTTTACCGAACCATATACACTCATTTTCAACTTGATTTTTTCGAAGAGAGAAGGGTGTTTTAGTATTAGTGACATTATTATTGCATCGACTTATTTGAGCGAAAATAATGCCCCTTTAAATGCTTGCGGATTAACTCAACTTCAGTGAATTGTATTCAGAACATGTTCTCGCCGACTAGGTCCAAACATTTCTGACATGAACATGACAATATGAAAACGCCGTTCAGGTAGCATTGACAGCATTGTTATTTTTATAGAGGTCATGTCAAACGAATTAAAATAGGCGTTATCTGCCATGGAGTTAAATGTTGTTTTTTAATTAAAAAAAACTCTTTTTTCTAGAAATCCCTGATACATAAAGGGACTCTTGCTCAGTAAGTAAAAGGGGCAGTAGCACGTTTTTTTTAAAATTTTATTTTTTTAAATTTCCAATTTATAATGATAGTTTTAGTCATTTATATTTACTTTAGAGGGTAAAACATCATAATACACGAACCAATTATCCGTAGTGGTAATAACCGTGTTGCGTATAAAGCAACATTGCATGACGGCCATTTTTTAGTGAACACATTTTATTATTTTGAATGACAAAAACGATTCCCATGGCTTTACGGAACCATTTTTTAACTTGATTTTCCGAAGAGAAGGGCGTTTTACTATTGGTGACATTATACATTTCATCGACTTATTTAAGCCAAAAAACGTGCTACTGTTAATTAAATGCTGCATAATGTATATCAATACATCGAGTTTTCTGTGAAAGTTTTACAATCATTGATGAGCAGAAAGAGTTGTAAAAGCCTTAAAGGGACAGTAGCACGTTTTGCAAAAACGTGCTACTCCCCTTTAAAGAGAAAGTTGAAATAGGGGCATTTTTTTTAGAAACAAAATTGGAGGGGACATTCTTTTTTATACATACATATTATGAATATATTATTGTAACACGATCCACTTGAAACATGATAAATAAGGGACAATTTGACAAAAGAATAGCGCAAACTGATTCAACATTTAAAACAATAAGAAGCAAACACCTTTATGGCGCTATGAATGTGGAAAACTTGCTTACGACATAACAAAACATTGTTGGTTAAGTTGTTTGTTCCTTTGTGGATATTCTATCATTGCGTATGTTTATTATTACGTTTGGAAAATTAGTGAAAGTACAGCGTGGTTTTAATATCATGTAATGAAATATCCAAGATGGCGTATACATCCATATTTGGGGTCACGGATATCAATTTTACAATTAAAAATCTTCATTGGCCAAAGAGTCTGCACACAACATTTCAACTTTCTATAGCTTAACATACTGGAGAAATAAAAATGAAAATAGGTATTTAGGTCAATACCCCAGTGTGATTCATACATGGAGTCACGGATAATCAAATCTACTATTTAGAATCCCCGATGACCAAGGAGACTGCACACAACATTTCATCTTTCTAGACCTGTTGGTATTGTCTAAAAAGATGAAAATATGTTTTTAAAGTCCCTTTGAAAAAAACAACTTTGACCCTATTTGGGGTCACGGGGTCACCAAATCTACAGTTAAGAATTTCCCATTGGCCAATGAGTCTCAACATAAATTTCAGATCTCTAGAGTCATTGGTTTTGGAGAAGGAGTCGAAAAAGCGAAACGTTTACGGACGAACGGGGTATCGTTCCGTGTCGTTCAGGAGGGAATGAGCGCTCTCACTGTTATGGAACAGACGGTTGGTCTCTGAGGGACACCGACTGTAACTGATTCTTGTTCTGATTTGTAACCTTGTAACCTTGATTAAGAACACTCTTTCCAGGCTACTTCAATAAATTTCCATCTATAATGGTAAATCAAATCATCGTCATGCAGTGGCCACTCGGTTCGCTAGCAGTCATTCATGACCTTGACATTCAGTTGACCAGGAGTGTCCCATATCCAGGTTCTAGGGCTTATTACCGAGAACGAAGGCCATGGGCCCTGGATATGGGACATTCCGGGTCAACTGAATGTCAAGGTCATGAATGGCTGCTAATGCGGTAGTACAGTCGGAGAAATGATACACTCATGGCAAAAATGGTTGTCACCCCCAGACTGAGAACGCTACGTCAAGTTTAACTGAGTGTGGACAAATAATCAAACATGCAATAACTGTCAGAATGATTTGTGTGATTTGGAAAAACATTCGTAAAACATACCAGCTTGTATTTTGGTCTTGTGCTGGCCAATTTAAGAAATTCTATCAGGATATGTATGGTCCCTGTGAAAAAGGGCAATTTTTTACAGTATCCATATAGTATCAATTGGATGGGTATCAATAAAACAAATTACATTTTCAAGTTCAATTGTCGGTTTTATTTCATTCTGCAGTCATGTATGAGTATATTTACAAGCCTAATATCGGGTAGCACCGCCTCTGGAATTTTCAAGGGCGATAATTCGGGCAGGCATACTGTCTATCAGTGTGTTGATGTTTGCAACAGCCAAATTGTTCCATTCATTCACAAGAGCAGCCCGCAATTGCTGTAAATTTGCAGGAGCAGGGTCCAGTCTTCTAATTGCACGGTCAAGCTGATCCCAAGCATGTTCTATCGGATTCATATCCGGACTTTTTGAAGGCCAGGGCAATCTTGTTACTCCTTGTGCCTGAATGAAAGCGTTCACTGTACGTGCACGATGGGCTGGTGCATTATCGTCCTGCAACAGGAAGTTGTTGCCATACACTCTTCTTGCATGTGGGAGGCAAACGGTTTCAAGAAGACGTCTGTACGACCTCTGGTTGACGTTTCCTTGAAGGACGACAAGATCCGTTTTACCGTTATGGTGCATTCCTGCCCATACGTGTACAGAACCGCCACCGTGGGCAACCTGATGCTGCAGACAGTCGTCATTGAACCTTTCCCCACGTAAACGTCGCACTCTCATTCTCCTGTCCACCTTATGCAGTAGGAAACGAGACTCATCAGTAAATATGACGTGACGCCAATGTCCAAGTTGGATTCTGCGGTGCTGCTGCGCCCAAGCAAGCCGTGCCCTGCGGTGGACCAGTGTCCAGAATGGTTTGATGGCAGGTCTTCTTGCCTTATATCCATGCTGGAGCAACCTGTTCACTACAGTTCTCCGGCAAATGGGCGTATTAATATGAGCCCCCCATCTCTGTGCAAGAGTCAAAGACGAAAGACGTCTATGACGTCGGGTCAAACGAAGAAGAATTCTATCCTGACGAACCGTAGTTTTCTTGGGACGGCCTGAAGACTTATTCGGAACAACATTTCCCTGTATGGCGTGCAGTCTTTTAATCCTTTGAACAGTTCTAACACTGACGTTACATGCTGCAGCAATGACACGATTCGAAGCGCCACCACGACTCATGCCAATGATTTCATGTCTGATTCCTGGTGGAGTGGGACCAGGCATGGTCTATGCTTTTCAGAAACTATAGTCGTGAAGCTGTATCTTATGAAAGAGGTCTATAGTAATCGATGGAAATGACAAACCTAAGGAGACAAATTTCAATCATTTCAATGAAATGCACGTGGTCTACATGAAACCGCTGAATCTGTTCATTGTAAAGTGTGAGTTAATGTAACTTCATGCCTGTAATGACATTTCCATGGAAAACCAACATTGCCATGCATACAATGTGATATAAACTCCAATTTAATTAAATATTAGGGGGTGACAACCATTTTTGCCATGAGTGTATGTAGGTGTTGTAATATGTGTTATATGTTGTGTAGTTTCACTGGGCGGTTCGAATAAGCCGTTTCATAGGTGCTGTCAACATTGCTGGAATTAATAAACGGTTTTAAAGGGGCAGTAGCACGTTTTTTCGCTGAAATAAGTCGATGAAATTTATTTGAAAAATAATGTCACCAATAGTAAAACACCCTTCTCCCTTTGGAAAATAAAGTTAAGAATGAGTGTACATGGTTCCGTAAAGCCTTGGGAATCGTTTATGTCATTCGAAATAATAAATTGTGTTCACAATAAAATGGCCGCCATGCATTTTTAGCTTTATACGCAACACGGTTATTACCACTACGGATAATTGGTTCGTGTAATAAGATGTTTTATCCTCTAAAGTAAATATAAATGACATAAACTAACATTATGAATGGGAAATTTGAAAAAATAAAATTTCCAAAAACCGTGCTACCGCCCCTTTAAAAGGTGAGTTTTCGCTGATATTCGTGAGCGTGGAAATTTGCTTCAAACTGGGGAGGTAGCAATTTACGGACTGTCCTGTAGCATACCTTTTGAAATACTGATCGGATTGTGACCATTTGTAGCTCATTTTGTAGGGAAATCATTCAAGTTTTGTATCGTAGTCATTGGTTGTGCCTTAAAAAATGTTTTGATGCGAAATATGACTTTGAATGAGCATGGGGTGGTTTCGTCTTTACATCCCTTTCCTTTATATAGTAATAGGGTAGGGTCTATATAGGTATATGTCTTCAAAACGCTGTTTTTAAGCGAAACACGCCCCTGCGTCAAACATTAGTCATTAGGCATTTCAGCCGTATCTCATTCAGTGTGCGTGTGGTGATTTTTGTTTCTACGAAACTTTTATTAAACTTCAACTGTAATGCATTTTTGTAAAGAATTAAATATTATTCTCGATTTGCATTATATATCGGAATTAAATGAGCATAAAACCGAGACAATATACACTTGCAATTAATTATTAAGACAGCTTTTTATAACCCGGTTTGAGAATAGCTGCAACTTTAGCCCGGCAAGTGCACTAAAGCGTAACTGCCTGATTGGCCATCTGTTCGTCTGTTACGCATGTGGCAGGAAAATTTGCGCCGTGCCACGTACATAAGCTTTGTAATGAATTGTCACGGCAATTAAAGCAACTAAATCACATGTTTATAATGTCAATATAAATTGTCATTTGCGAAATTACCAAGTTGGATATCTAAGTTTTCGATATATCTTGATGAACATTAGTATGTTAAATCGAATATGTTAAAAAGGTGCTGAAATACGTTGACATAACATGTAAGAGGTTATCCAATCGCCGGGATTGACGTCACTCCCTCCAGATACGCTTCAGTGACTTCAGTGAATCGTTTGTCGGCACTAATAAGGCGGTGTAACTAAAAAGCCGCGTGCAGGTAATTTATTGGGCGATTTTAAAAATTGATTAAAATTGATTAAAAGGTATTTGTCAAATTTAAATCTCCTTTTAATAAATCCCAAAAGTGACCATGGGGCATGACAGTCGACCATTTTAGAATATGAAGGAAATTTGGATTTTCAAATCCCTTCCACCTAATTCATTATGCCAAAGTTTGAAAACTAACATCATTGCCTTGAAGATCGCTTGGTAAGTTTAAAATGATTATTGTACACATTGATATAGGATTATTTTTTATCGTTGTAATGGGTATGGTTTAATTGTATAAGTGAATTAACATGGTATTTGCACTGAATAAATAGGTGAACAAACTTTCGGTATGTAGCTGTAGTGATGCCTGGAATATGTATGACATATCTCTCTACCTGATCTGAATAGTCATTCAGATGTGCAGTACATATGAATAATCCTCCATATACGGCGAGCGTCGCATATTGTACATACATAATGACGCAAACTGTTGTGTTGTGACAACTGAACCGTTTCCATACCAGACAGGGAATTTCCTAAGTTTAAATCCCAATTTGAATCGGCGATTATTCCAGGTAGAAGATTATTCTAGGTAGTTGATTATTCAAAGAAGACGATTATTCAAAGAAGACGATTACTCAAAGAATATGATAACTCAAGGAAGATGATAATACAAGGAATATGATTATACAAGGAAGCCGATTATTCAAGGAAGACGATTGTTCAAGGAAGACGATTGTTCAAGGAAGACAATTTTTCAAGAAAGACGGTTACTGGAGGAAGACGATTATTCAAGGAAGACTATTATTCTAGGCAGACGATCATTCAAGGATGACGATTATTCAAGGAAGACGATTTTTCAAGGTAGATGATTATTAAAAAAATATGATTACTCAAGGAAAACGATTGTTTAAAGAATATGATTACTCGAGGAAGATGATTATTCTACGTAGACGATAATTCGAGCAAGACAGTTATTCAAGAAAAACATTTATTTAAGAAAGACGATTATTCAAGATAGACGATTCAAGATAGACGATCTTTCAAGGAAGACAATTATTGAAAGGAAGATAATTATTCAAAGGAAGACAATTATTCAAAGGAAGACGATTATATAAGGAAGACGATTATTCAAGGAAGACGATTTTTCAAGGTAGGTGATTATAATTTAAACTTCATAATAAGTATTTGCAATTTTTTTAAAATTCGATTTAAATCGGATATACGGTAATAGAAATCCTCCCCGTGTAGTTGTCAGTAGAATGAATAGGCATAGATGATTTTTCCTGGACGCATATCATAGAAGAGAGATAATCACACGCATGTTTATATGTACTCTATTTAATATTTAACCCCGTGATTATTCAACCTCAAATTAGATGGGGGTATTGTTCAAGGCAGGCGATTATTAAAAGACTGACGGTATTTTTCCGGAACGAGATTTAGCCAAACTAACATATATGCAAGTATCTTTCAGTATCAGTATAGATATCTTAGTATCAGTATACTTATTTCAGTATCAGTATACATCTTTCAGTTTGCAAGTACCTTCCATATATGTAAGTATCAGTATGAATCTTTCAGTATCAGTTTGAATCGTTCAGTATCAGTATAAATCTTTCAGTATGCAAGTATCAGTATACATCTTTCAGTATCAGTATAAATATTTCAATATCAGTATACGTCTTTCAGTATCAGTATGAATCTTTCAGTATGCAAGTACCTTCCATATATTCCAGTATCAGTATGAATCTGTCAGTATCAGTGTGAATCTTTCAGTATCAGTATGAATCTGTCAGTATCAGTATGAATATTTCAGTATCAGTGTGAATCTTTCAGTATCAGTATCAATCTGTCAGTATCAGTATCAATCTGTCATTATCAGTGAGAATCTTTCAGTATCAGTATAAATATTTCAGTAACAGTATACATCTTTCAGTATCAATATACATCTTTCAGTATCAGTATAAATATTTCAGTAACAGTGTGAATCTTTCAGTATCAGTATAAATATTTCAGTATCAGTATACATCTTTCAGTATCAGTATAAATCTTTCAGTATGCAAGTACCTTCCTTATATTCCAGTATCAGTATGAATCTTTCAGTATCAGTATAAATATTTCAGTATCAGTGTGAATCTTTCAGTATCAGTATAAATATTTCAGTATCAGTATACATCTTTCAGTATCAGTATGAATCTTTCAGTATCAGTGTGAATCTTTCAGTATCAGTATAAATATTTCAGTATCAGTATACATCTTTCAGTATCAGTTTAAATCTGTCAGTATCAGTATAAATATTTCAGTATTAGTTTACATCGTTCAGTATCAGTATGAATCTTTCAGTATCAGTATAAATCTTTCAGTATCAGTATGAATCTTTCAGTATGAGTTTAAATCTTTAAGTATCAGTATAAATATTTCAGTATCAGTTTACAACGTTCAGTATCAGTATGAATCTTTCAGTATCAGTATAAATATTTCAGTATCAGTATGAATCTTTCAGTATGAGTTTAAATCTTTCAGTATCAGTATAAATATTTCAGTATCAGTATACATCTATCAGCATCAGTATACATCTTTCAGTATCAGTATGAATCTTTCAGTATCAGTATAAATCTTTCAGTATCAGTATAAATATTTCAGTATGCAAGTACCTTCCATATATGTCAGTATCAGTATGAATCTTTCAGTATCAGTTTGAATCTTTCAGTACCAGTAAAAATATTTCATCATCAGTATAACTCTTTCAGTATCAGTATACATCTTTCAGTACCAGTGAGAATCTTTCAGTATCAGTATACATCTTTCAGTATTAGTGTGAATCTTTCAGTATCAGTGAGAATCTTTCAGTATCAGTGAGAATCTTTCAGTATCAGTATGAATCTTTCAGTATCAGTATAAATATTTCAGTATCAGTATAAATCTTTCAGTATCAGTATAAATCTTCCAGTATCAGTTTAAATCTTTCAGTATCCAAGTACATTCCAGTATCAGTATGAATATTCAGTATGCAAGTATCGTCATCAGTGCACCTGTTTCCTCTTATTTATCACCTGTGCACCAGTTTAAGTTAGTACACGAGTGCGAGGAAGACTGTCCTGTTATCTGATACAGGTATACGATATCAATTGATAACCATAGGGTAAGGGTCACCTCGGTATTAATATCTACACTTATATACCTGTAGACGTACGACATAGCTGGATATGGATATAGGTAAATATTAGCTTCATTCATAGTTTTTTTGTTTCCTTAATCCGTCTGTCCACAAGCGTTTTATGATGTAAAAATGATTCTTTATTTGCAACATAGATGGTATAAGGGAAGTTTCTCTGCACTTACTGTATCTGACCTCGCGTATACTGCTGAATAAGTAACGATACACCTCATTATCCCCCACAATGTATTAGATAAAGGACGCCCATATCAGCCGCTGATGGCTGCGAAACTGACCAAGTGGATATACACAATAACTCGCTCATCTCAAAACCATGCATAATTTACTTTCCCAAACTCAAAGAACCATTGAGTATTTTTTAAATAATATTTTATTTGGCTTTCATATGTGAAGAAATATCACATGTCCTGATTGAAATTCAAATATTTTCACGTGACTTGCATGTCCATACCCTAGCGCCAAATATATGATTATCACTTGTTTCCGATGTAAATCGAGCAATAGTCCTTTCTATACAGCTGCATACCGAAAGTTTGTTCACCTACTTGTGTATTTCAGTGCAAATATCATGTATTATGGCATGTCTTTAAAGTGAGTGGTATTAATGCGAAAACTTGACCGATCACTTTGCATTTGTGCATTATAAGAAGGCAGTTAAGTGTTCCATAACATACTATGATTTGATACCTCATAGTAATCAGTTTACAAGTCTGGCAGCTTTTTGAAGTGACGAGCGGTCAATATTTTCAAAATTACAGTTTCTATTTTCTATTTGCACTTAGACACACGTGTAGGTGAACAACTTCCGGTAGGCAGCTGTATGCAGGCTAGCTATATACGATACCAAACCACTATTGTCGTTTTGTTGTTTAAGGTAAGTTTTGAAAATTACGTTTGACCAATTGGTGCATGCTATGTCCGGTTTTCGATCATAAATCGCGGCTGTCATCTTTATAGTGTCACTATACTGAATGAATTAACATAATTTTCAGCAACAGTCAGTGCTTCTCGATAAAATACATTTTCACAACGTCACAGGCATAACGAAAAGATTTCCTTATCTTCTCCTTCCGCCCTTGACCTCAACCCTCGCATTTTCAGTGCTAAGATTTTAACGTACTGCAGGCTAATCGGATAAGCCAATCAGAAGACAGTTGTATTGTCTCTGTGACTGTGTCGATCGTCGCTATTTTGAATTTGTTCCGAAAGTAAACTGCGATTTCATTGGCTGTATGTTAGCAGATGGTAAGGGACGTAACTCGTGCTCACAATAGGTGTCGCTGATTCGTTTCACCACTTCTGCCTAGGTTCAAGGCAAGGTAAGAAATGGAGAGATCTCGATACATTTTCACCTTGCCGTGGGAAGATGGATAATATAAGACCATTTATAACGTTTGACATGTGAATGTAGGGGTGACTATTGACCCACAAGGGACTATTGCGATAGCGACAGTATATTGTGATGTATAATAACTATAGCAATAGTTTATTGTGACCTACTTTTGCGATAGTTTATCCATAAACGTAATGAAACAAATTTCAGAATAAACAGTGTCTATTGTTTTTGCTGTGAATTTACTTCTTAGCAGGGGAGGAATATATTAATATAATGCAGAATCGTGCACTTTGTGACCAGTTCTTGAAATTTTGCATGATGATAGGTATGGGTAAAAGGTTTTCAGAAACCATCGCAAACAATGTGAGATCCCCCTCTGGTGGCCTGTTTGCACAAATCCAAGATGGCCGCCACAAAAAAAATGAATGGTATATGCAACTGTTTTTGTAATCTTTTCAAATGTGTCATATTATATATCAAATGAAAGCTCTAATTACAGGCTTTCTAAAAATGTATAATGTAATAGGGTTCAGCCCTTTCATATGTGTACTATTTTAAGAAAATGTTCCAAAATATATGAAAATCATTATCGACATCCAAATCTTCATGTATGCTACAATTAGCCAAAGTGACAGAACTACTAACTTTCCAATGACTGAACATTCAAGCTCTTAGTGAACTGTTTAGAGTGTTCCAGTATTTTTCAAATCTAAAATCTGCAATCGTGTGCGAATTTCACTTTGAGATTTAAAGGTAGAGTTCTGTCGCCATCTTGGATATTTTGCATTACGTGAAATGAAAAAACGCTATACTCAATATTGCAACTTTTTTTATAACTAAAGACATGCACTAATAGAGTATTCACATAATAACAAATAACGTGTACTAAAACTAAAAAACAATTTGCTGTTATGCTGTAGCGAAGTTTTCCCGACCCGCGGCGCCGATGAATGGCTTCAGTTCTCATTGTTTTATTTTTCAACAAATGTGCGCTTGTGTTTATCAAGTTTTGAAATATAAAGTCATCAAAATGTTACCTTCATTAGTATATTTCAATTTCACTGCGTTTTAATCATGTATTAATAACATATATGTGCAAACAGGAATATCCTCCGGAATTTCGTTTCCACAAAAAATACCCCGATAGAACCCTCCTTTTAAAAGGAGGGTTCTATCTGGGTACTTTTTGTGGAAACGAATTTCGAGAGGATTTCCCCGTTTACACAAATATGCTACTAATAACTGAACTGAAGCCATTCATTGGCTCTGCGAGTGGGGAAAAGTTTGCTACGGCATAACAGCAAATTGTTTACTAGTTTTATGACACGCTATGTGTAACTATGTGAATTTTCCATCAGTGTATATATTTTATCATTAAAATGTTGTAAAATTAGGTAAAATATAGCGTGTTTTCATTTCACGTAATGCACAAAATCCAATATGGTGGATTTTGCCGACAGAACGGCCCCTTTAAGTAGTCAACTGAATTTACTAAACTATCGAAATTTACCGTAAACCGTGCTATCGATACTATCAGGGACTATATGTAGATACTTAATACTATGTGTGATACTATCAATCGGTTTGGGTTTTTTTAATCACTAACAGCACAGCAACTATCGCGATTTCTTAAACAGTGCGTTTCTCAGAAATATGAACAGATAATGATTTGATATTTCAAAGTGAGTTTAATTGGCTTCTGCAGACACGTAGTAACTCTTTCTGTCGTATGTATCGCTCACGGTTATTTTGTATTTTGTATGGTATCGTTTATTTTGCCCCTGGATGTATATTTCCTTTGCGTACTGATATGTTTCAGGCAAGGTCAAGCCAAGATGATCCACAGGTCTCTACAGGATGTGGTTCTCTGGCTGTTTGTCGTCGTAGGCGTGCGCACTCACAAGATAGTTCTTCATCCACTTCCGTTCATGAGTCACTGTCTGGAGATGGTTGCCATTGGAGACGAGTTGATCAAACGAGGTCACGAGGTCGTGTTGTTTGTTCCTGATTGGTTCGATCACCGGAAGTGCATTCGATCGACTTCGGTTGTACCTAAAGAATTTAAAGTCGACACGAAAAGTAAAGAGTATGCACGACTGAAACAAATTGAAAGGTCTCTGAAGCATGAAATATTCTCAGGCAAGTTCAGTATATTCACATCAATAGGATTGGGAGAAGAGTTGGTGGCCCTCTACTGCCACTCCTTCCTCAGACACTACGAGCTGCTGAACCGGATGAGAGAGGAAGGCTTTACTCTGGCTATCGAGGATGGCCGGACAGTCAGTCAGTGCCTGTACCTGCTCCCCCTCACCCTCGGTGTTCCTTACATCTCCATCAGCAGTCTCATTCACAGCGACATGAGCGGGGGAGTGTTTCCTGGAGCTTTTTACCCCCACATCGCCTCCCCCTTCTCCTCTCAGATGTCTGAAACGGAACGTTTCGTCAACATGGTTACATACCTCGTCGCACCTGTCGTTGTATGGCTCTTCACTCCAGCTTTTGATAAGGACAGATACGGTTCAATATACCAAGGCGTAGACATGACGACTCTCTCGAAAAGGTCACTGTTGTTTCTGGAGAACGCTGATTACGTCATGGACTACCCCAAAGCTTTATTCCCGAATGTTGTCCAGGTGGGTGGACTGACTATCAAGAAACCTCAGCCCCTCCCCCCGGAGCTCAAGTCCTACTTCGAGGCTTCCCCCGGGGGTGTGATTGTCGTTGCCCTGGGGAGCCTACTGCCAGATCTGCCCTTCTATGTCGTTGAGGAGCTGATTCATGCACTGGGTCAGGTTAACATGAAAGTGCTCTTCAAGCTTGTCAATGGGAAACCAAAGAGGAACATAAAATATGTGGAATGGTTCCCGCAAAACGATGTGTTAGCTGATAAGAATTGTAAACTGTTTGTGTCCCACTGTGGCATCAACGGGTTCTACGAGGCCCTCTACAACGGTGTGCCCATTGTGTGCTTCCCTCTGCACGGAGATCACTTCCAAATGGCGATTAAAGTGAATGAAAATAAGGTCGGGCGCTCATTGGATATTCATACTTCAAAATCTGTACACATCTTACAAGTGATAAATGACGTGTTGCAAAATAACGTTTACAGGGAAAATATGGTGCGAAATATGGAAATGATCAAAGATAAAGCAGAACCCCCACGACAACGCGCTGTGAGAGCTATAGAACACGTGGCTAAATTTGGTGCCAAACACATCACACCCCTCTCCAGGGATCTCAGCATTGTACGAATGGCTAATGCGGATCTCTGGCTAATAGTGTACGTTATACTCATATTGGCTGTAGTTGCGTGCTACAAATTACTCAGGATGTCTTTACGGATTAGATGTATACGCAAGAGGATACAATTCTGTTGTAAGCTGGTCTTAGAATTGATGCACGTTGGGAAGTTTGCGTGTTATAGTCTAACTTTGCTTTTTAGATCATTTCTAAAATCAAAACCATGGCATTCCTCGTCGAAACACCGAGTTTGACATGTTATATTATGCCACTTGGCAACTGAAACCGTGAGAATGTGATCTGGAAACTGGACATGTGGAACTGCAGGATAAAAAAGACTGTGGGACACACAGAGTGAGTCAAGTGACAAACTGCAGGATAAAAAGAATGTCGGACACACAGAGTGAGTCAAGTGAAAACTGCAGGATAAAGAGACTGTGGGGCACACAGACTGAGTCCAGTGACAAACTGCAGAATAAAGAAACTGTCGGACACACACACTGACTCAAGTGACAAACTGCAGGATAAAGAGACTGTCGGACAACAATGACTGGGTCAAGTGACACACTGCAGGATAAAGAGAATGTCGGACATACGGGCTGACACAAGCGAAAACTGCAGGATAAAGAGACCGTCGGACACACAGACTGAGTCAAGTGACAAACTGCAGGATAGAACTTAGCGGCAGAAATGCTGCTCGTAATGGTGGATAGTGTTGTTCCACGTTATAATATCATTTTGGATTTTCGGAAAGAGAACATGAGTGATTCAATCTAAAATCGAAGTGGGATCACAATTGGTCATCCTGAGCAGCACCGTGTACACTCACTATAAGTAGATAAGGGTCTATTGATGATAGGTGATAGATTCGAACACATTCCTCCATTCTTCAAATAATTGAATTAGAAAAATGAGGAGAATAAATTGCAGCGAGAAGAGTGTAATGACTAGTTTTTAATTCATCGATATTTTATTAGCGCTTCAAATAATAGAGATCATCTAGATGTGTCATTCTGGTTCCCGGAGTCGGTTTCGCAGCGTAACTGGCGCTATCTATATTAAGCCAGTCACCAGTTACGCAGCGCAACAGATTCCGGGAACCAGAATGCTAGGTGTATCTACTGTAACCCAAGGGAGATAATAAATATATCGTCTTCAGCGATGTATCTCGAAGCATGTTTGTGTTATCACTGAGCGATGCCGTACATGTGTCTCCATCTCCATCTCCATCTATACTACATTGGTGACGAGGATGGGATAGTATATCCAAAAATAAGGAGATGTGTAACGACTTAGTTTTTAATTCATCGATATTTTATTAGCGCTTCAAATAACACAGATAATTTAGGCGGGTCAACAATCCAAGGGAGATAATGAGTATCGTCTTCAGCCGATACTACAAAGAATTGGTCAGCATACAGCGACACCCGCGAGATAAACTGGCATGTACTCTTAGAATATATAGGAACAGGTCACTGGAGTGTTCTTTGCACGTCTAACTGATAGAAAGTAGTCTCAGATAAATGTACTAATTTTTACTATAATGAGACAATCTATGTTTGCCAATGTGGTCTAGACTTTGGAAGGCTTCCTAAAGTGCCATTCAGTATTATTATGTCATTGTATAAGTAGGTTATTAATCATGATTATAACATATGTACTTGATTCATGATAATGATTATAACATATGTTATCAATTCATGATTGAGCCTTGTTACATCATAACAAGACACTGTTGATCAGTCTAAGATTACGTCATGAATCTTCCATCAATATACATATGGGTTTTAATATTACAAAGTTGTAAAATTAAAGGGACACTGCGTCGAGGATAAAAATGAGTCTCATTTTTATCTACCTATGCTGATTAACGTGTCTACTAACGAGTAACGCTTCGCTTCACTGTTAGCATGCAGTAGTTTTTATTATTAATTACTTCAATTGTCTGAAATTGGGGATCTGTGACTCGTTACCAGACACGTTTAACAGCAAAAGTAGATAAGTCTGATCTCAAATTCATCCTCGACGCGGTGTCCCTTTAAGGCTAGTAGAGATATATGCAATCTTATCTACAGTTTAATCTATCAAATATGCAACATGCACCACACAACTTTGCACATATATTTTTAATTGAAGCTATTCCTCTGATCTCGATTAAGTTAATTGTGAAGAACTAGGAAACGAGTTACCTGAGAGACAATTCTAGAGAGTATGGACGGGGTGCTGGAAATCGTATTACTGGGATTAGTCCTCGCCACTTTTCCTTGCTGTGTAGGTAGGAGGAGCACATACTTACAGCTCTTATAAACTAAGGTGCAAAAGAAAGTATATCACTGAGTTGTTTTCCATTAATTCAATATTTTAAATAAATTAGATGCATTTGATTATGGCATGATACAATATCACCTTTCGGCAGTGGTTTGAATGACTTAATGAGTGACTGTTTTATTTTTTAACTTAAATATCATTATTTAAAGAAGACGGGGGTAAGAACATGAACCCTACCATGGTCCAACTGTTGTAAATGTTTTGTCAAAATTAATTTGGGGGAATTTCAAAATTTAATTTTTTTAATTTTAATTAATTTTTTTTAAACGCGTAGAGGTATTCTTTGACTGATTTAATGTTTTGGACTAATTTGCCAAACAAGTCAGTTTATTAATACGACGTCGAAAACTCGAGATATGTGACTTTGAAAATGATACATATGATAAATACAACTGAGTGATATACATGTACTTTCTTTTGCACCTCAGTTTAGTAGTTTACGATAAGGTACTTTATTGTCCTAATTACATCTTTTCATGGACATTTCACTGTTAACGGCGCCTGTAGTGGAAATACATTTATTATGCCGTCTAGCAGAAGAGAACCACAGGCTCCTGATTCTAAATATACATATCGTATGCCTACTAACGTACACATGTATAAGGAAGGTGGGACAACGTCGGCCATCTTGGATCCTGCCATAGGACCGGATATCATTTTGGACTGATCCAAATTTCCCATTGAATTTTACAAAGCGTATTTGAGCCAGAAAACCAGTTAAACTATTCCGGTCCTTTGGCGGAATCCAAGGTGCGTTACGATCATCGTATACAGTGTATTCATTTTCATCAAATATAACGTAGGCAACATCACGGTAATTGCTGAAAATTATTTCATCAAATCATCATGTGTGTACAGGTAAACCACTAGCCTATACATGAACCAATGGGGTTGTTTTTACCTCGCACTTACAAAGCAGTTACAGAGATATAAATGCCAAGCATGTCAGAAAATTATGATTCCAACTTCAAACATGCTATTTATTTCAGCAATAGAGCAGCGCTATCTCCTGGGCGACAGCCAGTTTCAATCCAGCAAAGTGTTTAACCGTAAGCACTGTTGTTACAACAATGTTAACCTCCTCTCTCAATCATACCATTTATTTTGCCCGGTAGTTTATTTGTGAAATTAACCGTCCTGCAGGCTGCAGTGACGAGAATAGTTATCGTCTCTATATTCTGTGGCGATAAAGCAATTACATCATAATGGCAGCTTATCTAGGACTAAAGGTCTACGGTTGCTGTTGAAATAAGAATTGTATCATTGAACACATACGTAATGAATAGAACTTCTCTTTCCCTTGACAAATAACACGTCCATCTCACCTGAGGTAGAAACCTGGGCTCCGTTCCATAACAGCGAGCGCTTATAATCGCTCATTGATTGCTCAATGTAACGCTCAAGTAGCACCCATTTTCTCCTGAACGACATGGTACAAAACCTCAAAGTTCGCTCGCTTTGCTACGTAGCGCTACATTGAGCAATCGCGTTCAAGAGAGGTTTAAAAGTAATCGCTAATTGAGCGATTACTTTGAAACCTCTCTTGAACACGGCCCACCCTTCGTGAAATATGTAATTGTTCATCCTCCCTCGATGAAATAAACATATCATTTGTCAAAAGGTGTACTGTTGTTGGGAAAGATATGAAGTTAGCAAAGTATTCCCAGTTAAAAATTCCTTATTCGAAATATGAATAGAAATACATGCCATTTAGATAGTGAACAAATATAACAAGGTTACAGTTGGGATACCACTATCTTCAATAGTACACATTCTTGTACTGTTTTGGGGCGTGTGGTTAGCTGCTGGTACGGTCAGTGCTGGCGAGAGTTGCCTTACTCTGAGGGTGTGGGTTCGAATCCCGCATGGGACTCGGCCCACAAAAAGTACAATAATTTGTATTGTTGAAGGTAGTGTTATCCAAAAATGTAACCTTGTTATCGAAATATGAAGTTAGTAAATGAAGCGGAAATAATTTGCAAACACAGACTCATCAACAACAGTATAATTCGCAGACCCGTTATTGAGAAAATAGTAACATACCTTTAAATGTTCTTGAGTTTTGATTATATAAAAGACTGTATGTCTGTCTGTCTCACCTGGCTTAAGTGACGGAGTGTAAAGACTACCTCCCCAACTGCCCCTCCTACGACTACACCGTGTGTCGAGACTACCAGCCCTGGGCACTACAGAGGTGTCCTGCCTACTGCCAATATTGCCCGCCCGACTGTGAGTACCCATTCACTCTGCAAATGATGCACACATTCTCGCATATTATCAATAAACTATGGTATGTGTACAATATTTACTGTCAATACTGTATGAGTCAGTAACTGGGCCAATACAGGAAAATTGGGTTGATATTTTTTCACACAATGCATGTATACACTATGTATACACTCGCCATGGTTTACCTTAACCCTAAGAATACCATAGTACAAAACATGGCCCTTCCCTCAAAACCCAATATAATTTTCCGGGACTTTATGGTTATCACTACTATTTAAAACAATTATGTTGTTATGATGAGCTCAGAAGAAAAACTGTTTAACCTTTTATAATTTCATGTTTGTAAGGATGCTATAAATTTAGATGTACTTTTAATTGGCAAATTCTATCATACTCGATGGGCAAGCAATTTTAAAAGCTGTTCAGCAATTTATAACCGTGCAATTCTCGTGACTGATTCATGTGTCTTCACTTCTCTGTAAATATCCTTCTACCATGTTTGTATTATATTACTTACATGTATATTATTTTAACTATATCATTTTGTAACTCTTTGGAGAAGGTTGTCCCTAATCCCTAAAATATATTTAAATCAAACAGCCGACTACACTACGACAGCTACCCCATGTACAGACGTACTCCCACACTGCAGTGCGTACAACGCGGATACCTGTTCCAACCCCCTCTATTTTAACTGGGCCCACACCAACTGCAAGAAATTCTGCAACCTCTGTCACGGTATCTCACTTCCTCAGTTACCTTCATAAACTGACGGGCAAAAAAAGTATAACACTCACTTGTTTTCGATTAATTCAATATTTTAAAGAAATGAGACGCATTTGATTATGGCACGATACAATAACACCTATCGGCAGTAGTTCTAATGACTTAATCGGTGACTGTTTTATTTTTTAACTAAAATATCATTATTTAAAGTAGACAGGGGTAAGAAATGAAATTTGATGACCTCTACCATGTTCAAAATGTCGTAATAAATGTGTGCAGGACAAAGCACATTTATTGATTTTCACACAGGGTATGTGTTATAAATTTATGTCGATGAACAGTTGTGTTTTATCAAAATTAATTTGGGGGAATTTCTAAATTAAAATTTAAAATTTTAATTTAAAAAAAATCGTAGAGGTATTCTTTGACTGATTAATGTTTTGGACTAATTTCACAAACTAGTCCGTTTTTAAATGCCACGTCGAAAACTCGAGATATTTGACTTTGAAAATTATACATATGATAAATACAACTGCGCCATATACTTTCTTTTGTCCGTCAGTGTAGATCAAGCTTATTCAGATGTGTATGCACAGAATTAATCATTAACTTCTTCTCTATCAATTAAGTGTATAGTCTACCCAGAAACAAATGTTTCAAGTTTTTCTGATTTTTTCTAATTTGAATTCAGCACATTGGAAAGTAATTATTAACGAAAAATCTGATAATGTTTAAAACTTTTGTTCTGGGTAGACTATACCCTTAAGAGAGACTTGCACATACCTTTGCGTAGTACGTTATCAGAGTTGTAAGGCAATTTGTGATTTGATATCTCAAAATAGGAGATATTTTCATTACTCATATGGTTGAAATTTGGATATTTTCGATAGATCACACACGAAGATATAATGTTGCCTAACAACCATTGTCTCAGAGCGACCGTGACGTCATAGAACAATTGTTCGTGACGTCATTGGAGCGCTCCTTCGCATAAGAATTGAGCCGTTTTCTGGCTATTATAACGCAATTCAAATTGAATAGAATGGTTAATAATAAACTATAACACTCGAAAATGTGTCATATGACTTTAAATAAACTCGTGCAAATTGGAATTAACCTTAGCTTTTCGCTCGGGCAATACACAACTACATGTACTTACGCGTTTCGTACAACTCATATGTGACTATTGTCTAAAATATGTATGTTTTTTAATTATGTAAAATATGTCTCGTCACTCTCAATTGTGAGGGGTTTTCATATGTAGAGCTTATTGAGATTAGTATGTTAACCATGTCACGGTGACTTCTACGTTATCTAGGTTATTAGGTAATCGGTGTCAAGGTAACCCACACGTACCCAGTGATCAGATATATTCATTCGTTGGGCTGATAAGAATGATTATTTTCAGTAATTACTTTCATATATTGAGCTTATCAAAGTTATTATCTGAATTATGTATTGATAAAAACGTAGACTTTCATACGGTCAGGTATTTCAGTTATTGTGTGCTTATGTCATGATACGTCACTTAGCCTCCGTAAAGAATGACTACGGAAAGTGCATAATAATTTTAAAGGCGCTGCAGCACGCCGTTATGTCGATGAACAGTTGTGTTTTATCAAAATTAATTTGGGGGAATTTCTAAATTAAAATTTAAAATTTTAATTTTAAAAAAATCGTAGAGGTATTCTTTGACTGATTAATGTTTTGGACTAATTTCACAAACTAGTCCGTTTTTAAATGCCACGTCGAAAACTCGAGATATTTGACTTTGAAAATTATACATATGATAAATACAACTGAAAGGTAAATAAGTGTTACCAATTGCCAAATAATACTCCTGAATCAATTAAAAGAGTTTTAAAACGAATTTACATGGTTCGATTGAGCCTTGCGAGTACATTTCCCATCAAATGCCATTTTAAGGTGTTCACATTAAATTGACCATTCGAAGGTAATTCAAGAGATCTGACTGATGTATAGTGATGGAATCGTCAACTATTTTATTGTCTAAACTCTCAAAATTGCATGCGGCCTGCATATATACTCCCGACCAAAAGAAACGCCTACTTTGTGTTCCTTAAAATAAAAGATGCAATAATTTCTTAAATATAATTAATTGCTGTCTCCACGTTATGCTGAAGCAATAACTAATATGAAAGTCCATCGAAATCGTGGAAAACTGTGATTCGAGTCAATAACATTCATGAAAACCACGCTTAATGAAGACTGCTATTTTCGCTTGATTCACTTGCGCACCTTAACCACGTACGCCGGCTGCATCATCAATACTTTAACGCAATGCGTGCCTGTATTGTTGCTCGTGGTTGTATGAAGATCTTTTTAAAATGTTTTTTTTTCTGATCAAGCACTGATCGAAAACTGAACAATTATTTTCTCATTTCAACAATCATCCTTCTTTCGTGACATGAACTTCTGAAATTCAAATATATAATGCAGAAATGGTGCAACTTCATTATGTTATAATATTCCGAAACTGTTCATAACAGTTTTTACAATCTAGTGGGCGTTTCTTTTGGCCCGCAGTATATATCTCTCACACTGTCATTTTCAAAATTGCGTATAAATCCCATATGAAGATATATCTATATATTTAATTTCTTTTAATTCGATTGGCATTTATAAAAATAAAATCAAAAGTTGGAAAACAAATTCTTTATTGTGAATATACGTCACGTTTCGGAGTATAATTCCACCTGATAAAGGAGTAAGCATACAAGTCCGAAACCGTATTAGAGAATTATTTTATATAATCTTATACATTCCACTTTCAAGTGGCCCTCAAAGACGATATTTCTGATCTTTGATCAAAAGTAAATGTATAATAATATGGACGTTTGTCTTGATTATTTATGTTTATTTCAACTGACACCCGGAAAGTATGGGTGAACTATGTAAAGGTAAAAAACGGGCCAATCCTTTTTTTAAAATTACAGTTGTTTTTTTTCCTGTGAAATATCCAGTAAGTAATCAGCATGGTCAAACATACATATGTACATCATATATTTCCTCTTATACTCATCCAATGCGTTTTTCTCATTTAATCGGTATGAACAGTTTTATTCGAAAATTAGTGAAATTTGAATTTTCAAAATTTGACTCCTTCAGTCTATTTCTTAAATATGCACTACTGACTGGGCGATCACAAGATACGTTTGAGAATAATTATTTTACACATGTATATATGATGATCCATTGTCAATGTATGTGAAGATATTTTATTTACGTTACGATTACATGATATGTGCACTAAGACACACATGTAGGTGAACTTTCGGGATGCAACCGTATTCGTTACTAAAATTAGATTATTGGGTTATCTGTGCTACATTAATTGCCCAACGAAGGACAGTTCGACATTGAAATGACTTTAGAGTAAACCACGAACCATATTTTATCGGTCTGCAGGTTTTCTTCTAATAAGATTTTAGGGTTATCGTTGATGCATTAACTCAATCAATCTTTATTTCGTACTGAAGTGGCCTCAGGCCTGTAGTACATTTGCATAAGTCATGTGAATATATACATAAATAAATAGTGTACATTAGTTCGCTATGGCATTTTTTCTACAAATCATAGCTTTATTAATATACATAGAAAGATTTTGTAACGTTCTTTGATTTGTACTACTCATTAAACTAGAGAATTTAGTGATACTTGGATGGACATAGTAATATTGTTTAATATACTTACAACGTAATTTGTTATATAGTGAACAAGTGAAAAGAAAGTGGTATTCATCTTCAATTTCGTTTAAATTACAAAGTGTACATAATCTGTCTTCTCTTTTAATATTTCTATACCTGCCATTTTCAATAAATAAATCATGGGATGAACATCTAAATCTTGCTAATGATCGTCTGTACTTTTTTTATATCAACACATGATAAGTAAGCTTCTTTTAACAAATCCTCTTTAAATATTGCATAATAGAAACATTTTTTCGACAGAGTAATTTTATCACACCATGTTTGAAAATATATATCTTTTAGCCTTGTCGTTAGCGAATGGATGAATAACTTATGAGATTCTACATATTGTGAATTCCAAGCATTCCCGAAGCCGATAGAGAACAGTAGGCTTCTGACACGGGATGCCCAATTTCTTTGACCATTATTATCGTACAAAAGCATCATATTATAACATTTTTAACTATAATTGTGTAATCGATGTCACGGCAATTTTCTTGTGGAAAGGCATTGACATTGGAGTGAGTTGGGGGTTCCGTTCTATAACAGTGAGCACTTATAATCGCTAATTGAGCGCTCAATGTAGCGCTCATTCTCTCCCGATCGACACGGTGCGATTACTCGAGGTTTGCTCCCTTTGCTACGTAGCGCTACATTGACCAATCGCGTTCAAGAGAGGTTTAAAAGTAATCTCTCATTGAGCGATTACTTTTAAACCTCTCTTGAACATGGCAATGTTTTGTATGTCCATATTAAAGAGTCATCCCACGTTTAACAGGATCTCTTATATTCGGAAACCCGGTCATCCGCACGGTAGTATTTATGATCTTCTCTATGCATTTCTATGTAAATGATGATTCGTTTAACCGCGTGACTTGCTACCCGGACGATTTCCAATGTAACCAAATTGTGCGGATAAAGGGGGTCTGACAGTATATACATTCTTCTTCATCTCTTCTATTCAGAGACCACGCACCAGGTGTTCACACTCCATCACTCCACGACACCCCTCCCGACCACCACTGATCCAAGTAAGTCAACAATAACACCCTCAGATAGATATAATACTCGCTTCTCTGGTCATATCATAGTTGAGAGTTATAAGTTTACAGACTTTGTAATTTTATTAAGAGATTTCTCTGCGTGATTATTTAGATATAACAATACCCTAAAGGGGCAGTAGCACGTTTTTTCGCTCATATAAGTCGATGAAATATAATTTAAAAATAATGTCACCAATAGTAAAACACCCTTCTCTCTTAGGAAAATCAAGTTTAAAATGACTGTACATGGTTCGGTAAAGCCATCGGAATCGTTTTTGTAATTCGAAATAATAAAATGTGTTCAAATAAAATGGCCGCCATGCAATTTTTGCTTTATAAGCAACATCGTTATTATTACCAATACGGATAATGTTTTTTTAAGAAGATGTTTTACCTTCTAAAGTTGATTTAAATGACATAAACTATCATTATAAATGGGAAATTTGAAAAAATATGTTTTGACAAAAGTACGTGCTACACCCCCTTTAAGAAATTTGTCATGTCGATGAAAACGGCACTAATTTTGATTTGGACAGATCATTCTTAATACGAGTTATGTTTATTGAAGGTAGAATGGGGTGCAGGCCTATTAAGGTGTAGGCCAGAAGAAGACAAGTCGTAATGTTACCAATTTATAAAAAAAAAAAACTATTTATCAATGATTTTCAATCCTAGAAATTGAACCAACTTCCTTGGCTGACAACATGTACCTGCACAACTTCGTTAGATCCTATGTCGAGAGGAGCGAGCTAATGCTGTATATTTATATTAAGTCAGTCTCTTAAAACTTCTCATAATGTAATGAATGCATGTAAGTTAATACAGTTATGTTCTGTATAAGATGTTACGAACTACCTTGAAACACTTAAATCAGTTCCATGTTTAATTAAGTTATGTCAATTAATTTAGAGTTACAATTCGTACATTTTCAGAAAATTAAAGTTATAAAAATTGATATTAAAATGCTTCATATAATATAAAATTTCATGTGATTATCTACTCCAGATTGCCACGATACGATCTCTAACTGTGCTAGTTACGGGAGGAAAGCCTGCACCGATTACAAGGACTGGGCTGGTATAAGGTGTAAAGCCTTCTGTTTCTTCTGTGGAACCAGTGAGTACACAAACCTGCTAGCTTTCCAGCTGTCTCTGCTGTTTCAGAAGATTTGGAGTTTAAACACTAAGACTTCACCTCTGAAATATCTTTATCAGTTGTCAATGTAAATTTCGTCACTTGCCACTGGGTACATGGTATTTGTCAGTAGTTATAAATATGCACAGCCTAGTGATACGAAACTATGGTACAGGTTTCGTATCCAGTTGGATACGAAACTAAACATTTCTTCAGAGATTACTCTCTTCAGAAAATCAGGTTAGCGCGTTCGGCTTCGGATCAAGAGGTCCGGGGTTCGAATCCCGCTAGGGGCACGACAACCGTGTCTGCAGTAGAGAACTGTTCTACACGCAGTAAGGTTTGGGTGCAATGCTACACTGAATTTCAGTGTAGTACCACCCATGGTTCGCCAGTTCCAGCCGATGCTCGCAGGTTTCACCGCAAAGCATAGCCATATGGCACTGCGGGCTTTCTCCCTGCCATAATACTAGCAGCCGCGATATAAGTGAAATACTCTTGAAAGCGGCGTTAAACCCCAACCCACCTCATCCCACCTCAGAAAATCAAATAATCTGAAAGGAGTAATTATATAACCTCTGTGGGAACGGGAAGAGAATGGATACATGATACATCTCACTGTAATATCACAGTTTTACATGTTCATGTTTGCCGAAACATAATTGAAATTTATCAGGTTTCGATCTTACAGGAAAGAGTTAATGACGTATGCCTTGCTTGTCACCTGTGCCACATGCGCAGGCTAATATTGTGTGAATCACAATGATGTCAGTGATTAAGTGTGTAACTGGGAGTACGAGCTCGTATCTGTACGTATCTGGTATCAAGTACACTTGACTCATAACCAGAAAAGCAGACTTCATGTATAGCAATTTTAATGTGACAAGGAACGGAGTATCGGCTTTTCGCATGCATTCATCTTTTTATTTGCCTTCAACAGAATATATTCAACACACTTCCAAATTCTAATAGTTTATACATATATATGTACAATGCCGAGGGTGACATTACTAAGGTGCCATAACTGTGGTGTCATTACTGTGATGTCGTTATTGTGATGGCATCACTGTAGTGTCATCACTGTGATGTCATTACTGTGGTGTCATTATTGCTGTGTCATAACTGTGATGTCATTATTGAGGTGTCATGACTGGTGTCATTGCGTTGGTGTCATAGCTTTGATAGCATACCTTTGGTTTCATCATTGTGGTGTCATCACTGTGGTAAAATAACGGTGGTGTCATTACTGTGGTGTCAGTAATATTATATAGTTATTCAACAAATCAATCTATAAACTTTGGTTTTCGGACATATGACATTTGAACATGCTTATGGTATTGACAACGTTAATTCATGTTTGAATACCCATGAATGTGCACAGCACCCCCTCCCACGACCCCTCCCCCGTGCGCGGACACCCTGGGGAACTGCGCCTCCTTCCAGCAGGACACGTGCCTCAACCCGCTGTACAAGTCCTGGGCCCAGAATAACTGCAGGGCCTTCTGCGGGCTGTGTACAAGTGAGTTCACTGGGGCATCACCAATACAATGATATGACAGATACAATATATATATATATAAATTAACCATGATTTGCTCCTGGAGAATGTGTCTAATGCAATCTTTACTTGTAAACACCTGTATCTAATAGACGTTTTTCTGTGATGTGTTACTTCTTTTAATGGTATGTGATGAGTCTATATAGGTAATGTGAAGACTTCTTCATGCAGTATAATGATTCGGTAAAAGTAATGTGAAAATTCTTTGCATGTTATTTGAAGACCCTCTAAGTATAAGTAATGTGAAGAGTAAATATATGTATTGAAGGCTGTATACAATGTGAAGATTATTTATACAATGTGAAAATTATGTATACACTGTAAAGACTATTTATATAATGTGAAGACGTTGTATAAGCAATTTCAAGAGTCTTTTATAATGTTTAGCTCATCTGGCCTGAAAGGCCCGATGGGCTAATGGCGTGGCATGGTGTCCGGCGTCCGTCCGTCCATCTGTAAACTTTTCGCATTTTCGTCTTCTTCTCCAGAATCAGTGGGTGCAGACTCCTTGACTAATGGGGATTCTAAATTGTAGATTTGGTGACCCGTGACCTCAAATGGGGTCACAGGGGTCACAACCCCAGAAACCTATTTTCGTTTTCTCCTCAAATCCTAAAAGGTCTAGGGAGCTGAAAAGTTGTGTACAAACTCCTTGACTAATGGGGATTCTAAATTGTAGATTTCGTGACCCACTGACCTCAAATGGGGTCACAGGGTTCACAGCCTTAAAAACCTATTTTCATCTTCTTCTCCAGTTCCAAAAGGTCTAGAGAGCTGAAAAGTTGTGTGCAGACTCCTTGGCTAATGAGGATTTTAAATTGTAGTTGTCGTGACCCCGTGACCCGAAATTTGGATCACAGGCGTCACAAACTAAAAAAAAACTATTTTCATCTTCATCTCAAGTTCCAAAAGGTCTAGAGAGCTGAAAAGTTGTGTGCAGACTCCTTGGCCAATGGGCATTCTAAATTGTAGACTTCGTGACCCCATGACCCTTGACCCTGTGACCCCACATAAGGTCTCAGGGGTCACAACCCTAAAAAAACTATTTTCATCTTCTTCTCCAGTAAGAAAAGCTCTAGAACAAGCTGAGAAAATTTATTATAACAATACAAATCCTGATGAGCTACAGAGCTCTATTTTTAGAATCTCTATATGTAATGTGAATATTCTTATATATGAAATTATCTAATGACTCTCTGTGTGTAATGTGACGATAATATATATAAATCTAAAGACTCTTTGTATAATATGTGAATATTCTATATATGAAATGTGAAGACTCTGTATGTAATGTGCAGATTCTATACAATAAATGTGAAGAGTCTCTATATGTTATGTAAACATCTCTATATGAAATGTGAAGACTCTCTATATGTAATGTGAAGACTCTCTATATGTAATGTGAAGACTTTCTATATGTAATGTGAAGACTCTCTATATGTAATGTGAAGACTCTCTATATGTAATGTGAAGACTTTCTATATGTAATGTGAAGACTCTCTTTTTGTAATGTGAAGACTATATGTAATGTGAAGACTCTCTATATGTAATGTGAAGACTCTCTATATGAAATATGAAGACTCTCTATATGAAACGTGAAGACTCGCTATATGTAATGTGAAGACTCTCTATATGTAATGTGAAGACTCTCTATATGTAATGTGAAGACTCTCTATATGTCATGTGAAGACTATATGTAATGTGAAGACTATATGTAATGTGAAGACTAAATGTAATGTGAAGACTCTCTGTATGAAATATGAAGACTCTCTATATTCATTGTGAAGACTGTCTATATTTATTGTGAAGACTCTCTGTATGAAAACATACAAGTTGCTATGTGTGTCTAGCCACGAGTATGGGAGCTACTACTGCTACACTAACAACACCTACAACAACAACCCAAGCAACCACAACAACGACAACAACTACACCACATGTTCACATCGCGTTTGGAGCTACCGGCCCTGTCGGTCCTTTAAGTAAGTAGATCGTTGTTATAGCTTCAATAGACACACGATGTACGATAGATGTTCATGTTTTCAACTATGTTTCTGCTTTTACGCTATTTTAAGTTGATAAACCGAGGGTCACCTCAAACATTTATAGTGTTTACAATGTTTTGGGTGAATATTCGTATACATAAATATTGAGAATATTGGTGCTCCCACCATTACGTTATGCAATATACTGGACGGAAGTGAAACAGTCTCTTTAAAATCAGACCGTAATTCGTTGTACTACGTTACACAATATATGGTATATCCAGTGGTCATCTTCGTCAAGAAGGTTACTCTTTGAGGGGTATATAGAAGCGGAATACATAAATAATTGGTAATAACTTCTACATTGTATATTGTGTAGGTACGTGACGTTTCGGAGTATATGCTACCTTCTACATCAGGTCGAATACCCTCAAATAGAAGAGTCATACAATTGTATTCTCGCAGTCTGATTAAAATCGATCCTATTCCGAGGAGTAAAAGTTGCAAAATATTGCATCTACCGGATACGTTTTTCAGTTGTTTTCACTCCACCCGGTCTGATGATGCCCAGTATGGGCACATGTTGAAGCCAGTTCAGGTAACCAATCAGAAGGCTTCCAACAAAAGCCTTCGGTTTGAGGAGCTAGGGCAAATAATGTCAGAAGATCATCCTTTCGTCAGTTTCCGTACCATTCGGAATGTGAAAACGAATTGTCTTGTATTCAAATAGCAAAGTCATTTTTCGCCAATGAACAGAAACAGCGTCAGAACATACACACATACAGATAGTCCAGCGAATCTTGTATTCCTATGAAGAGCGCCGGTTTTATTCAGATTGTTCATATGTATATCAAAAGTGCCTTGAGAAATCGCTCTGTGGTTTAATTATGTAGCACACGTATTATTATTATTATCATTATATGTCTGTAGGGTGTATACGGAAGGGTCACACACACAAGGAAGGGGAAACATGGACAGATGGAAACCAGTACACGTGCACCTGTCAAAACGCCGAGCTCAATCACATCAGCTGCAAAGATCGGTACTAATCCCCGCTCTCTTCTTTGTTGTTAGCGTATTCTTTTAATTATCCCCTAGATAATACCCTCTGAGTCACAGGTGAAGCAAATATGTTGCGCAACAGAGATGAACGACCAGTTTTCCCTATGCGCGAACAGGTAAAACTGGTCGTTCATCTCTGTTGCGCAACATATTTGCGCTAAACTTCACCTGTGGTTGAGTCAACTGAACAATGGAAGTCTGAACGGAAGTTTATCCTCAGTTATTTCTCCAAGTCTTTACCTGGTAACATATTCTCTAATTTAAACAAACTATTTATTGATGATCTGAATTCGAACTGTTCTGTGATACTGATTTATTATACAATGAGCAATAAAATGCTAGGATCTATCAGTGAAATAAACTGTCTATCAATCTATAGTGACGATATCTTATATTTTCACTGTGACCAGTGACTATATTATATATCCTCACTGGCCAGTAATCGAGACTAACGAACTGAGAGTTATTTTCACATACACTATCGGCCAAAAGAAACGCCTACCAGATATCTTATCAGATTTCGTAGAAGCTATAATGAGCAGTTTGGCAATATTATAGCATTATGATCGATGTTGCACCATTTCTACATAATATATCTAAATTTCAGAAGTTGTCATGTCACAAAAGAATGGTGATTGTTGAATGAAACAAATGAATTGTTCAGTTTTCGATCAGTTCTTGATCAGACTACATTTGAAATCGATTTTCATACGACCACGAGCAACAATACAGGCACGCATTCGCATTAAAGTGATGATGACGCTACCGATGAACGTGGGTACGATGCGCAAGTGAATCAACCGGAATAGCTGTCTTTATTTGGCGTAGTTTTCATGAATGTTATTGACAGTTTTTCCACGATTTCAATGGACTTTCATATCAATTTGTTTTCAGCATAACTTGGTGACCACTATTGATTATCAATCCGAAATTATTTCATCTTTCATTTTAAGTAAAATCAAGTAGGCGTTTCTTTTGGCCGACAGTGTATTATATAGTACTTTTAATTATTGAGTATTGTTATAACTATGTAATAAATAAAATTTATAATAGAGTCAAATGGCAGATGATTTTCATCTCATAGCAAGGGTTAAATTGATATTTCATAAGGGGCTGCGTAATTTGTGAAATAACAACTCCAATGACACTCAATGAAATATACCAAGTAATGGACCAACTAAGTATCCTCTGTATGATTAATGATTAACGTGGTAGGTGCCCGGTGTGGAACGGACTGCCCGACTACTGCAAGAGTTTACCACAGGAGGGAGGATGTCCCGTCATTCAGTGCATCGTCCCAGACGGTGAGGTCTTCTTATTTAGACCATACGCCTCCTTTAATAGGCAACTTTTCCATTGAATATTACGCAGTTTTGGAATAGGTGCTAATACCGTCATCAAGAGAGAGATACGCAGATTTTAAACGTCCATCCGTTGTGTTGTTGGGGATCACATATTACAAACGTTATAAATGATGTTACTTTATCGAGAAGTACCGACTGTTACCGAAAACAACCATTTTGATGATAGTCGACTTAGTATATTGACGATATGCAGGTAAAAGTAGTGATTTCTGATGGAAAACCGGACAACGCATAGCGATTGACGCGCGCCAATGAGTCAAACGAAATTTTGGAATCTTATCTATAACAGACAAAATGCCAAATTTGGGTTGATCATGTTTAATAGGTCATATAACTACTGTGCATGTAAATGGGACGTGCAGTTTCGGTTTCTGCACATCCATGATGATTTTAATTGGAAACTTGTAATTATGATATATTTGGCGATTTTGGATGAATATGCAAACTGAGTTATTTTATTTGCACTGTAAACATCACATCGAGTGAGTCGGAACGTATTAAAACGTATTAAAATGAAACACAATGGATGCACCTTTAAACGTACAAGAATTAGTACTGTGTAGAAAGTGTGATCCTAAATATGACTTTAAGCCTTTTAAATTATTTGAGAAACATTGACCTGAATAGGCGTGAAACTGACTGAGTAGGCTAATATTGTACCTACTGACGAATAATTGACAATTTCTACTCTACGACAAAAACTAGTTTGTTTAAATGTAAACAGAACCGTTTGTTAGTCATATAAACTCATTGATGTTCTCATTTCTTCACAAATGACTTGTTTTCCCATTTGTTTCAGATTCAGCACTGTAACGTTCATCACGTGACTTTCACCTGAAAACAGCTTCTCTGACATTCAATAAAACTCTCAACAATAGGCGTGTTGTTGAATTGTTTATTTTGTTTGTGGTAGATATCAAAGAGAGTTTTCCTCGAGAAGGACAACCTGGAAAGAAATGTAACGAATTTATAAAAAGTTCAGCAAAAAGACAAAAACATACAATTCCTAGGATGAGGACCAGTAACTGGTTGCATTACATAATCAGACCGCTCCGCTCAGTCTAAAATTGCATCCCTTCATCGAATATTACAAAAGGCATTTCATTTCACAGATACCGTCCTTACAATGTATTCTTATCCAATCAAACTTCGTCTTACAACCCTGTCTTGTAAAACAATATGTGCGCATTGCATAGGTGAAGGAAGCCCAGTTTTCTTATAGGCCCGTTCACACGGTACGATTTGTTGTTACTACTTGTAGTAGCCAACTTTAATTGCTATGTGAGAAGTCGCACCGATTGACCATATGGTGCACATACAATTTGTGTCGTTACTACACATTGATACTACAAGTTGTAATTAAAAATCGCATTGGGGAAACATACCTAATGGTCGGTTTGAGCAACGTATTCATTGGATCATTAACTTTGATTACAATCATTCAGGATTCTCTATTTATAGCCAAGAAATCGCTCCAAATATTACAGAGGTTATATAGAAAGAAATGACTTGAGTAACATCTGTGGGGAGAGAATGTTTCGTTCAGTGAAAGATCACAATCGGCACTCTCATCATCACCTAAGTTCGAAGTTCTCGGATTTGGCTATTTAATCCATGGATAAACATACATACATAAATGGTCTGTAATAATCAAACGAAGCTTCTTTGTTGGGTATTTTAGGAATACGAAAATAGATAACTAATAAATATAGTCTGTTGAAATCCTTGTATAGTGATGCGAGAATGCTCAATCAAATCATATACTTGATGTACGCTCGTTGTTCTTACTGTGGTAAGAACATTAAATTTATACCAAAATGATTATACAAACACATGTTTTCATGAAGGAATATCACGTGATATTATGTTTTTGTTCTATAAAAGTGGACTTTTGGTAAAATCAAGTATAAACCCTGTGTTCAGCGATGGATATTTTTAACGAATCAGCGGATAGTTCCCTATTCCCTATTCACCAAACCTTTCAGCTCCATACCTTTGGTATAATAATATCGGGCTAATTCAAACTCATATATCTGTTTAATAGACATATGAAGTGACATAAGTAAAATGGAATGTGAAATAATCCCAGATGGTATGTGTTCGGCAAAATGTTTCTCTTCTCCTACTTTACGTATGGTAATAAAACATCCAGCTGTTTACCCCTGGTTGTCACTTTAGATTACATACCCGACTACTGTGGGCTACACCCATGGATGATGGGGCAGCATTGTCCGGGTATGTGTGCAACGCTGCAGTTGGGTGGAGGCTCCGGGCAGCTGGGGAAACACAAGTAATCATTAAACAAAGCACGTTGTAAACATTTGTACGCACTATACATATTCTAGATAAGCGCTAAGCATTTTATATTAACACACTAGAACTTGTCTAGATATGCACTAGAAATGTTCTAGCAAAGCGCTAGAAATGTTCTATATACGGACGAGAAATTGTCTAGAAAGGTGGTACTTTGTTTCTTGCTTAACTGTAAGCGGAGATAACAAGCAGGAACTGCTATAGATAGATTTTTTAACTTTGCAGAATGTAATTATGACACATGTTGGTGGTTATAACCCCTCTACGTTATTATAATCATGGATTAAATGTACATGCTCAGCCCTGCCGTACCTGAGGGGGTTGCAGACAATCTTGTCGGTGTGTTCATCCTCGCACGTGCAGCGCTGTGAGCAGTCGGGCGTGTCCCAGGTAGAACCCTCGGGCCTGGTCAAGGCACCGTCGGTACATCCTGAACGTCGGGGCAGTTTTTTTTATAATAAATTAGAAAATATGTCTTTAAAAAATTGTATAGTGAAAACTGTGAGTAATTTTATACGTGGACTTATAAACCTCTATTGACGTCACTCTAGCTATTGTATCTCTCGCCTTCTTATACCGACGAAACCTCCACTTGTAGTTTACCGGACATTTCTGGAGAAAGTACCGGGTATTCCTAGGGTAAGCCCCGGGTTTTCTATAAGAATGCCAGGTGCTTATGTGTTTTGAATGACAATATAATTTGAATGATGAAATCTTTTTCCTAATGTGTATTTATATAATGTATCATTTATATAGCAAACAAAACAATGGTGAGGAAACTCAATCAGGGGGGATTAACATGCATGAGAATGGTATACAATGGGGATTTGTAATACAAACATGATGGAGATGAAGTATGAGAATGATGAGGATTTGCAATACAAACATTAATTAGATAAACAAACAATGGCATGTAGGCTTTATTGAGGATATACATAATGTGTAATGCGTACATACTAATGTGTGTTATCTTAAAATATCACAACGTTTAAAAAAACTCACAATATCATGATTGGATTCGATCTCAGGATCCTTATGCGCTTACCAATTTCTCTCTGCGGAGGACTTACTTTCTCAAACAAAAGTTCCGTTTTGATACTTAATGCACATTTTTCAGGTGGGGGAGGTTCGAACACAGGTTACTTTACCCTTCTACCCCCTACTGACCGAAACACATACGGGAAAATACTTAAGGCTGACTGGGGTTTGTGTCGTTAAAAACACATTAAAACACGTCCATGTTCTTGCGCATATTCTATTAACATCTCTTTGAATCTCGTTTCCACAACACAACCCGGGTGTTACTGCCCCTTTAAGAAGGAAATATTGGAAATACCTGCTGGACTGCCGTCAGGGATAGAGTTGGTGCTGTTGGCACAGGATGGGATGAATTCAGGTTCTGTATGGGTTTAAACAAGCATGTTACTGGTGTTATCGTATTTTTATCATTATATAAATTAGTTATTACTCACCAGTTGATGATATCGTTGAAGAAATCCACAATGTATGACATCGCATGCCGCGAGTGACGTGACGTCATAATTGTTATAATATGATGTCACAATGTTAGCGACGAGTCTGTGATCTACTTACAAGATTTTGCAAGATGATTTGATTCTAATACGCAAGTAATAAATAATATACTAAACTCGTCCAGTGTTATACCATATTTATGAAACTCGTGAATAACATTGGTATCTAACTCGCTATCGCTCGTTAAATACAAATCCAATCACTGGTATCAACAATATGATATTAAACGGAACGTCCGTTTGCTATTCTCTATGTCCAAAATTAACTTACTAAAATTACTAAATTAAACTACTAGTTTGCAAGGGCAAGAAAGTCAAAGAAAACGACACAGAAATAGCAGATACAAATGTAGTTGCGCGACATTTACGAAACCATTGGAACGTTTACAATACACTTGATGTCTGGACCCACAAAACGGGGAGAGTTTTATACGAAGAAGATCACTTACTGAAAATATATTTAGAAAAATGGTTGTTCCATTAACACAGTGATTCTGAGGTGTTTCGGGAATCGAAGTAGGCCTACATTTATATTGTAAAGGATAAGTCAAAGTGTGCAAGTATTTCTGGCGCCACAGACATGGCATTCTCTTCCCACAGCAGTTACTCCCTTTAGGTGTCCTACCCTAACCTTTGTTCTTCATCGCTTGAAATCAATGTATCAATATGTAAATGATTTTATCATGAATAGAAATGTACCCACACAAAAAGTTACACATAAACCCAATTCTCTTCCAAATGAGTTTACTCGACAGATTTCCGATCCTAATCTGTTCTACATTGCTTGACATCGAGGCCAAAAAGGGAATGTCCCGATTGGTTGCATTTGAATATAGTTGTGCAATCAGCGACGCCGTTGTAAAATTGACATTTACCAACGTCATAATGATAAAATAAACGTAAGATAAAGTTTTCTCGTTTAATGTGTTTTCCTAGAAATATGCTTTTTGATTTTGATCAAATCAGAGACAACTACCCATAACAGTTCATTTGTGTTATTTACATCAGACATATTTGAAGGACAAATGATAATGAGCAAGGCCCTTAAGAGTCACTCAGTCAACATGGCAGCTGAAAGATGAGATTGCATTGGTTAAAAAACAGGGATACAGTATGAGGTTCCCATTTCACACGCTAGGAAAATTTTGCTGGAGTCTAGAAATTCAGGCCATGTAGAACAGAGGTTAGGATCGGAAATATGAAGGGAGTAATGTCAGTGGGAAGAGAATGCAGACATAGAAGAACGTGTGTTTTTTTGCCGATGCCCTTTTAGCAGGACTCACGTTCACAGATCTTGCAGGTGCCCGCACAGTTTTCCTTCACAAAGTTGAGGTACTCCGGGTTGGTGCAGAGGCCATCCCCGTACTGGTCACACAGAGGGTCAGTGTCCTTACACACACGGAGGTCGGGGACACTTCCGTCTGTAACACAACCGAGCATAGATGTAGCAGGGTAAAGCGTATACACTCCACCTATATACCCTGGGTGCAATCCACACATAAACCTTCGCGCTGTGACCTCTGGCCTTTTACACTGCAGTTGGCTTTCGCCGTTCCGCCCTTCCTCAAGCGATCGGCAATGGTTATCATATCCGAGTCCACGTTACCGATTATAGGTTGAATTTATTACCGGAGATCATGCATATTTTATCCTGAAATACTGTTTACATTCTTTCATTCAAGTTAGTGGGGTAAATTTTTGAATCTTTTCGGGAACCTGTATAATTTCCGCTATGATCCAACTCGATATTACCGACTCGCCTTCTAAGCGCGGTCAATGGTCGTATATTTTTTATACTTTCTGTCTCACAGGTCACAGCGCGAATGTGTATGTGGGGTTTGTACCCAGGGTCTATACGTGGAGTGGAGCGTATACGTTTTACCCTGAGGCAGGGTGCCAATAGCTTAGATGTACAGTCATTGTCACGCTGTTCCCTCAGTGATTGTACCTACACGACTACTACAATCCCTCATTGTGTCAGCAGATTACGCCTTGTACCGCTGAAGGCTAGTTACTCGTCGATATATATAGAATGCATGTTATCAGTCAATGGAATGCGATTCGAAATTTGATGATCACCGGTGTGGATGATGGATCGCTCATCATGGATCGCTTCTCATCCTGGCACTACCAATATTGCTCGATTTAATTGGCTGGTTATTTATAGTGCAATTTGAGGCATAAGCTGATTACACTATCAGTGGATTGAGGTAGTCTTAGGTGAACATTATGAAGCAGGATGAATCAGTGTAGGAATATTAATATTTGCATGTTGGTATGTTGTTATAAAATAGGTAGTCCCTAATGTAGGTGTTAAATTCTTTCTCACTTCTCTGTGGGGAAATAATGAACTTCACCAAATGCAATGAAACTTCTGAGCAACGATTGAACGAAATCAAGGGCACGTCTGAACTTGTAGCTTCTCAACACGCGTACTTTTCTAAGAACTGCAATTTAATGTTAATTTAACATAATTAAAACTCGTAAATATATTTAACTTGGTTTCATCTCTGATCACATATGAATAAATGCTTACATGTGTCCGAATAATATATATTTTCCTACATTAAAACGTTTTGATGCAATCTAGATTGTTTTTGATCCATCATTTTTACTATCTTTAAAATGTTGTGAACGTTTTTGAAATGGCTTACAGCAAAACTTGCACGTCTTTGGGCAGTGATGTCTCGCCCAGGACTCGTAAGGACCGCAGCAAGATGTTCTGATGTCATAAGCTGAACAGTCGTCTATGTCCGCACAGGTGCCACCTTGGGAAGCAGGGAAATCACGAAATTGGCAATATTTCAACAGTATCTACACTAAGGCGCAAAAGAAACTACACCAAATACAAAATATATTTCTTCCGGAAAAGGTCGATTTTTAATGTCTGATATGAGGAAATATCGTAAAGAGATATTAAAAATTTCAATCATAAGAGTTTGATACTTAAACTTTTATATCGGTTCAAACAAACATGGGGTGCTATTAGTTTTTGGTAGTTAAGGTGAAAATTTATTAAATGTGGAAATTATGTTATTATTTTAGTATGTTTTTTTACAAGCCGTGTTTTCAGAAACATGGACAGATTATGTTTCAAAAATTACGAATTAAGTTAAGTGGTCATTAACAGAAATGGTGTAACTATATTTCAGTTTTATCGATCCCCGTTGATTAAAACATCTTGCAATTTTGGTGGTATCGTTCCTTTGACCCCGGGTGTATATATGTGTAACTGATGAACGTTTGAGTTTTACGGTATCCATTGAAACGTAAGCCACTGTTTACAAACAATACACCATATTTCTCCTTAAAGGTACATCCATTGTGTTGTTGGGGGTCAAATATGCCAAACGTTTTAAATGGTGTTATTTTATCGAGAAGTTCTGACTGTTACCGAAAACTACCATTTTGATGATAGTAGACTTAGCATTTTGATGATATAAAGGTAAAAATAGTGATTTCTGATCGAAAACCGGACAATGCACAGCATGTGGCGCGCGTCAATGAGTCAAACGTAATTTTGGAAACTTATTTATAACAGATAAAATGACAAATTTAAGTTGATAATGTTTAAAAGGTCCCATAACTACTGTGCATCTAAATTGGACGTGCAGTTTCGGTTTCTGCACATGCATAACTATGTAACTCAATTTTAATTGGAAACTAGTTATTATGATATATTTGGCGATTGGGGATAAATATGCAAGCTGAGTGCATTTATTTGTGTTGTAGACAACACATGTCGTGAGTTGGAACGTATAAAAGCCAAATAAAATTTTATGAAACACAATGGATGTACCTTTAAATTTAGTGGAAGATATAACACAAGGAAAATCCCCAATAAGGCTAATCACAAGTTCTTGCACTTATCGGTTTATACTAAGATATGTTGATACAATACTATATGTGAAATCATGTTCTTGACTGAGGGAAATGGTTAATAGCAGCATTATAAATATCATGAATTAAAAGAAGCAGTGTAGTAAAAAAACGTAGCAATGAGTACGACATAGCAAACCAATACAAGTTCTATGCCTCTCACGAGGGTAATACGGTCTCATGTACCATCTTTGTACGAGTGTCTAACGAGCCTTCAGGCAAGTGTTGACACTGGTACAAAGATGGTACATGAGACCGTATTACCCGAGGGAGTAGCATACAATGTATTAATTTTTCTTCTATTAATCTTTCCGTCATGTCAATATTCATTTCGTGTTAACTGCCGATGACTGATCAGCTGATATTGCTTGAGCGTCCTTGAGACGTAAACAAAATGGCGTCATCCGTCTCGACTGAAATTTTAAAGGTCGTCAACCGTATTATTACAAGCATTTAAATGCCTTACAACGAGTTAATCTAAGATCAATTGAGTGTTCAAGCAATACAATATTAAAAAAATTCAGAACCATGCTGCAAATACGGTGAAAATAAGTTTGTAATTAATAGACCAAAATCAGCTGAACTGTCTAAAACTCCGTACACCACGTGCGTCATTATTTAACGTCATCTGACTGTTATGCGACACCTACTTTGAAATGTTTACACCATGAGACGGACGGGGTACATTGTAAATAAGGTCAAAAGATCAGTCCATCAAATACGAGTATTTCACTGTAAGGAATGATAACGTTACATACATGTATGAGGTTTATTGTTTATTGTTTACCTGGTTGCTCTGATGTAACGGCAGGTGGGCTCGTTGTTCCTGCAGAGTGTTAAACAGAATGCACAGTTCACTGTCATTTGGTGATCTAGTATATACGTTACAGTAAATATGTGTTATCAGTAAACACGTATATTTACTGAAACCTTTAAAAATACATGTAATTACCGTGGAACTCAGTAAACACAAGCATTTCCTAACATGTCTAGGAAATCAAGTATATATATAGTTATAGTATTCCGGGTACGAAGTTTTCGGTGAACATATTATTCACTATATTCAAGAGCAAATAGAGACTTCGATCCACAGAGGGTTAAAGGGGCAGAAGCACTTTTTTTCAGCTGAAATACGTCGATGAAATGTATTTGAAAAATAATGTCAACAATAGTAAAACACCCTTCTCTCTTCGAAAAATCAAGTATACAAAATTAGCGTACATGGTTCCGTAAAGCCATTTTTGTCATTCGAAAAAATAAAATGTGTTCACAAAAAAATGGCAGCCATACGCAACACTGTTATTACCACTACGGATAATTGGTTTTTGTAATAAGATGTTTTACCCTCTAAAGTAAATATAAATGACATAAACTATCATTATAAATGGGAATTATTTTTGGAAAAAAACATTTTTTGGAAAACAACGTGCTACTGTCCCTTTAAGCTCTCATAAACAGTTGCACATGCTGATAGAACATACACTCTCTGAACCGTTATCTCTTGAAATCAGACACTCACTGTGTACCCTTGAGATTGGGATAGTTCTAATGTTATAGGGACATTAAGGACAATATAGCCATGTCGGTTACAGTGAGTGTCGGAATAGACAGAGTCAAGTTTGAAGGGACTGCACTCGTGTACTTGTTAACTTCCGGCGAGAAGAGAGTTAACCAACACTTACATGATGTATATTGAAGTTTGAACTCTAGAAATGTTTTAAGGTAATATGTCCTCCCCCCAAACGTTTTAAGTATGATAAATTCATACATTAACCAGAAAACAATTTGTATACTCATGGATATAAAGGATGTCACCCTTTTTAAGTAAAACTGTTCAAGTATACCTATTGGTCAATAAATGAGTGCCATAATAACGAACTTTATGATTGATTGAACAATGTTATGACATATCTCGTGGTGACTGCCTGTATGGCCATGAATATATACGTTATGTTTATAGATATATTAACTACCGGGCAAAAGAAAGTACTCACCTGAGTTGGTTTTGTTTAATTCAATATTTAAAAGAAATCTGATGAATTTGACTATGGCACGATACAATAATATTTATCTGCAGTAGTTTGAATAAAGTAATTGGTGACTGTGGTTAAATTGAGTTAAAATAGATATATCTTTGTTCAATGAAGACAGGGGTAAAATGAAATGTGACACATGACCCCTACCGTGTTTAAAATGTTGTAAATGTGTGCAGAATCAGGCACATTTATTAATTTTCACATATAATATGTCTTATATGTCGAGGAACAGTTGTTTATCATAACAAATAATGTTTATAAAAATTAAAAATTAAATTTTTTATTATTTTTAAAAAAATTAAGAAACATTTAAAAGAATGATTTAGCTGTTGACTAAACATCTGTAATAATCAGTTTTAGATTATCACATCGAAAACTTTTATTATTTGCAATTCAAAATCATACATATGAACTTTCTAAACTTTCATAAAGTACTTTCTTTTGCCCGGTAGTTGAGTAAGAGTATAGAGAAAGGTGTCACGTGATACCAGAGGACCCTGAAGCGCACTCAGGAACGTACTCCGGTTCTGAAAGAAATTCAAGAACTTACATGTATGTTTACTTTGAAGTCAGAGCAAAATGATTTTTCACAATTATTGATAATGTAATTTTATTTCCTAAGAATGTATATATGCATTAATTATATATATAATTAGCTGTGAATTACTAGGATTTATTAGTGAAATAAAATTCAAAGCTACTGTAACGACATGTTATATTCTCTCTGCAACCAGGGATGAAATAATGCTTTGTTTCTAGCCACATTGAGTTTTGCACGACTACAACATTCATGCGTTGGCAATTTATTTTCAAATGAACCTAAAATTCGAATTTTCCTGGATATATTTAAGTGTAAAATGTTCACGTTGAAAATAAATCCTAAATGTTCCATCCTCTCCTGAAACGTTCACAACTGTTTAACAAAATTGAATACAATCCTTAAAACTTGATGCAAAACACTATAATAACGGAGTATTGCTGCAATACCTAAAGTTGACCATACATTGTAGGTCAGATTTGAACGAAATAAAATGGTGTTCAAGGAACCAACGGGTCAATTTCCAAATCATCAAGGAATTGCCAACTCTAAATCCACGTCAGTTATATAAAGTATTGACATGCTGAAAAGGTTGTCAGTTGACTTCAATAAATGTTAAAATTGAAAATAAAGTTGCTTTGAAGTAAGAGTTTTGTGCTGTCTTAGCAATTTTTGGTAAAATTGTATTTCGCATTTCATGAGAGAGTAGGTAACGGTTAATTCAAGTAAGTATATTTTTTATAACTTTATTCATTTTGGCCATGTACATACACAAATCAACGCGTAAAGTATATTTACTTACGGTCACAGACCTTACAGAACCCAGCACAGTGTTCCTTGACAAAGCGCTCGTATCGAACATCGGTACATACGTCGTCACCGTACTGGGCGCAATTGTCGTCCGTATCGTTACACTGGCGGACCTCTGGCACCGTCGGTTCTGAACGTACAGAAAAGCGGAACAAGTTTAAAGGGGCTGTAGCACGTTTTTTGCTAACTTATTTTTTCTAATTTCCAATTTATAATGATGGTTTATGTAATTTAAATTTACCTAAGAGGGTAAAACATCTTATTACAAAAACCAATTATCCGTAGTGGTAATAACAGTGTTGCGTATGACTGCCATTTTATTGTGAACACATTTTATTATTTCGAAGTACAAAAACGATTCCAATGGCTTAAACGAACCATGTATACTCATTTTTAACTTGATTTTCCGAAGAGAGAAGGGTGTTTTACTATTGGTGACATTATTTTTCAAATCCATTTCATCGATTTATTTAAGCGAAAAAAACGTGCTACTGCCCCTTTAACACTTTATTCAAGTAGTTCACCAATACCACTGCGACAAGTACTGGTGCAGGGAGAAAGACCGCCCTAATTGTGTCAAGTGGAAACGAAATGTGTTTACCTTGGTTGGAACTAGTATTTTTTCAAAATGTATTCACATGAGATTGCCACCATTTAACAAAAGCCTGTACATTACGACGTGGCGATTTTTGCAGGCGATTTATTTGTTAAATACAAATGTACATAAACTGAAGTACACAAGAAAGTAAACAGCTCAGTTGGTTTCGATTAATTCAATATTAATTTTGTTTATGCAAATTTTGATTATTGCATGATACAATAACACATATCTGCAGTAGTTTGAATAAACTACATTGGTGACTGATAAATTTTCAGTTCGAACATCTTTGTTTAATGTAGACAGGGGCAAGAAATGAAATTTACACCAATGTGATCCCTACCGTGTTTAAAAGGTTGCAAACGTGTGCAGAACGAGGCACATTTACTGGTTTTCACAAAGTTGCTTTATATGTCGATGAACAGTTGTGTTTTATCCCAAATATTTTTTTTAAATTCATAAACTCAAAATATCATTTTTTCAAAGAAATTTTTAAAAACACTTAGAAGTATTCCTTGACTTAATGTCTTCACTTTTCAGTTATAGAGTACGACGTCGAAAACTGAAGTTATTTGTTATTGAAAATAATACATATGATAAAACCAACTGAGTTGTGTACTTTCTATTGTACTTCAGTTTATAAGTAACAGTTTATACTTCACTGGTTGTTTCTAAGCATTGTACACCTATCGTACAACAAGTATATCATTTCTCTACAGCAGGCTAACTTGCCAAGCCCATGACAGCGTTCAAATACATGTAAATAGAGTACCCATGTTGGACATGCTTACCACTGCATTTTCATCAATAATTTTCTGATGTGGATTCCATGAAAAGGATGAAGCAGTTTTGATAATTGGGGAGATGATTTCTTTACTTCAAAATTGTTTCACTTCTAGTATATTAGTATTTAAATTAAATCTGTTTGCCAATTCACCTGCAATGGATGTTTTCATATGTAACTATGCGACATGCTGTGAATATACTCACGACAGAACTTGCAGTGTTTCGGGCAGTTTTGTCTGGCCCAGGGCTCGTAAACACCACAGCAGGCCGACTTTGTGTCGTATCCCTTACAGTCCAGTCGGTCAAAACAAGCTGCGGGGGTTAACGATAAACATCATTACCTTTTTCATCATCATCATCATCATCATCATCATCATCATCATCATCATCATCATCATCATCATCATCATCATGTCGTCGTCATCATCATTATTATCATGGTCGCTGTCATCATTATGATTATCATTATCATCATGGTCACTATTGTCATTATTGTCATCATAATTATCATCATGGTCGTCGTCATCGTCATCATCGTCGTCATGATCATCAACATCATCATCATCGTGACGTCGTACTCATCTAGTGTCAGCATCACAGGTACAACAATAATAGTCACGATTGTCACTCGTATCATCATCATAATTACATCACCATTTACCATTTACATCGTCTGTGTCGTCCTCATCTGCATTGAAAGTATAACAGTTGCAGTTGTCATTATCTTAAGTATCAAAACCATCATCATCATCATCATCATCATCATCATCGTCGTCGTCGTCGTCGTCGTCAACATGACTTTGTTGTCCTTTCGCCATCAGTTCGATCGTCAATGTCAGCATCTGTATCTTAGTCTTCGTTATCGACTACACCATCGTACTTGTCTACGTCAAAACACGCCTCAGCTGTGTCAAATATATCTTTTAATCAGTATCATCATCATCATCATCACCTTTTGTAACAGTATCAATGGCATTTAAAGCAGTTGGTTAGATGAAGGAGAACGAGTTTTATGGATAATCATATCGTGACCCTCCCAATAGTATCGATACAATATATATCGTGATACAAGTATCGGGAAGGTTGGCAATACTTCGTTGTATCGCTACAATGACGATATATCGTAATACCATTTTCTTATTATCAATCATACATTCTTTTTCAGATATAATTGTACTAGAGTAAAAACAAATCCATTAAATGTTTTCTTTCAGAGTTGATAACTTAAAATGACAAGTTGCAAATAGCAAGTAGGTAGGTATCGGGATATCTATTGTCACGCATGTTACTTGCTCAATATATCGTGACACTGGGTAAAACTGATATCGTGATATATCGTATCGCCACATTGTCCACAATACACAGCTCTAGTTTGAAGGCAATTTCCAGTTGGAACGTCCTAAATATACACGCGAGATGTTCGCCAAAGACACACGCGAAAGTTTGGCGATACACACGCGAAAGTTTCGCGTGTGTTTCGTACTTTCTTTATTGGATAACTGTACTTAATCGGATAAGTTATCTGGATGTCAATACTCACTCAAACCGTCAGGGTGTGTTGTCACCGTTGTCGTTACTTGTGTGGGAGTAACAACTGAAAATACATATTCATGTAGAATGTTGTGGAATTTCGAGAGTTTTGCAATAGCATGAGACTTGTCTCTTTTCAGGTAGGGATATAATGACAGACTGAACTGCAAATGTATCGAGTTATGGCGATAGTTGCTGTACCGATAGTTTAGATACTTTATATTAGACAATCTAATTGTTTACTTGAATCGTTAAATTCGTACACGAATGTGGATTTTATATTTGAAAAATACTGGAACACTCTAAGAAATAATAAACAGATAACTGATAGCTTGAAAACTTGAAAACTAAGCAGTTCTGTCATGGACTTTTAGTAGTTATTTCTCTTTGAAAGAAGCCATGTCACAGTAAGTTTATTCTGGAATTCGTTTCATTTAGTTTATTGATATACTATCTCAATGGTAGGTCACAATAGACTATTTATATTGTAATAGTCCCATGTGGGTCAATTGTAACTCCTACTTTCAGGTATCCGTTGAACTTTGAATAAAATGAATACTATATTGCACCATGATTTTGCACGACGGCAGTGACGACGATCTAAGAACATCTATGCACAGGAAATAGAGAATACCAAATATATTAAACTACCGGGCAAAAGAAAGAACTCACCTCAGTTGATTTTATCATATGTATGATTTTCAATTGCAAATATCTCAAGTTTTCGATGTCATAATCCAAAACTGATGAGTACAGGTGTTTAGTTAGCAGTCAAAGAATACTTCTACATGTTTTTTAATTATTTGTTTAAAAATGAAATTTTAAATTTATTTTATTATAAATTATTGTTGATGATACACAACTGTTCATCGACATAAAAGACATATCCTATGTGAAAATAAATAAATTTGCCTGATTCTGCACACACTTAAAACATTTTAAATAGGGCAGGGGTCATGTTGGTGAAAATTTCATTCTTAACCCTGTCTTCATTACAAAAGATATTTGAACTAAAATTTAACCTCAGTCACCAACAAAGTAATTCAAACTACTGCAGATAGGTATTATTGTATCGTGTCATAGTCAAATACATCTGATTTCTTTTAAATATTGAATTAATCGATATAAACTTAGGTGAAAACTTTCTGTTGCCCGGTAGTTTATATATGAAATGTACATATAAGTATTCTCCTCTTTACTCACACAAGAAAGGTCAGCCGCCATCTTTGATTTCTTAGTCTCTTAAGCCCTATAATGAATTGGAGTACTAACCATGACAGAATCCACAGTAGAGACTGCAGTGCGCATGGGCCCATTCGGCGAAGTAGGGATTGATGCAGGTGTCCGCCTGGTACTCATTGCAGTTGGAGATGGTGTCGTGGCAGTCGGGGTCTGTACATTCAGAGTCACATGCATTATATACACTGGCGGCCAAAAGAAACGCCTACCAGATATCTATCAGATTTCGTAGAAACTAGAATGAACAATTCAGCAATATCATAGCATTATGAAGTTTCTGTATAATATATATACATATAGAGCAAAAGTCGCCATTAGTTTTGCACATGATAAGGTGCGTTGTGGCGTGCATTCCAGTAGCAAGAACTTGTTACTTAAACTTTGTTTTAAGTTCTCCTACACATAAATTTCATAAGTTATCATGTCACAAAAGAATTGCGATTGTTGAAATGAGACAACAGAAATTGTTCAGTTTTCGATCAGTGCTTGATCAGAAAAAACATTTGAAACAGATTTTCATACAACCACGAGCAACAATACAGGCACGCTATACAACACAATGCTATTATTTCTATGCTGTTCATTATAGTTTTTACGAAATCGTAAAATATATCTATAGGCGTTTCATTTGGCCGACAGTATATTTACAATGCATCATGTAGCATGATAACAGATGGGTGAAAGAATAGCTGGACAATTGGACAGTGACGTATATTGTGCGTGAAGTGAATATTCACCATAATACGAAGTTGATGCTCGCGTTGTTGGAACTGAAATTAAAATAAACGACAATTAAAGCATAGGAAAGTCCCATTTCCTTATTAATTCATTATTAGATTATAATATTTTTTTGTCTTTTTCAAAACGGAGAAAAAATTCAACAAAATATAACCCCAAAAGTACGAATTTAGGTCCATTGGAAAACAAATGAACACCCTTAAATGTGACACTTGTTCAAAAGTCAGTGTGGTTGGTAACGATATATAACATCGTCATTGGTCGCAGAGAACATATGTATCATTATGAAATATTGTGACAGAAGCTTGATAGTTTATGTCACTTAGAAATCACAATCTTTCATTGTTCATTATGTCATAATGCATAATAATGTATAAATTTTTCATGAATTAAAATCGCATTAGACATAAATACGTAAAAGTACGTTTGCTCTAATTTCAAGTGATTGAATTATAGGTTCTTGAATTTCTTTTCAGAACCGGAGTATGTTCATCTTCCTCCTCTGATATCACGTGACACCTTTCTTTATACACTTAGTAACCACCCTGAGTAAAGTTTAAACATTGACTAATGGTCATATTAAGTAAAAGAGACAATTTTTGTCGGACTCTTCAGTTTGAGAGGTACATTTGTTGATCTAGATCTCATGCGATTTGGAGAGCTCAGACAGCAAGATGAATGACCATGCCATCATGATGCCATATCTAAAACTCTACATTTACTCTCAGTGCTTGGGACTTTTTTACGAACGACGTGCTACAGCGCATTTAAATAAAGTTAAATCAAAGTTAAAACTTGCTATCGCTCAATTATTTTTCAGTATAAAACTAGAAATTTAAAGTTTTGATTCAAAATAATTTTTTATAAGCATAACTTTGATGTAGGTAAATTTCATCATAACTCTTCTTAAAACAATTGGACTCGGCCCTTCTGGCCTCGGTTTCATTTTTTAGGAATGGACAGTAACCCCGAGTTAACCTACGAAGAAATGCACATTGGAAGTATAATATTTACCTTGTGTTGTTGTGACTGGAATAGGGGTCGATTCTGTGTGGATGAGATAAAATATGAAAATGTGCATTAAAACGTATTGCTATGCAGATTGCATTTTATGGCTTTATTTAGTTAAAATCATTACTTTATATATTTGTAAGGCAGGAAAAGACTTTGTTCAACGTTCACGTGAGGCTATAACAATCAAGCAAGGGTCAAACATGAAAACACATTATAAATGACTTTACTCATTTGATCAACTTGGACTTTAACTTTAAACTTACTATATATTGACTCATTTAACCATGATTTTATATAGTATATATAGTAATGCTCTTATAGTGTGAACTATGCTTCGCCAGCATCGTATCCAAACATTCTGACACTGATTGATAGAAAAACAAGCCATTTAGATAATGAACAAATCTAACATTGTTACCTTTGGGATAACACTACCTTCAATAGTATAAATTATTGTAATGTTTCGGGTCGAGTTCCTTGCGGGATTCGAACCCACAATTGCGGAGTAAGGCAACTATCGCCAGCACTGACCGTACCAACAGCTTACCACACGACTACGGTGTATGCTATTTGCCTAACTCTGAGGTTGTGGGTTCGACTCCCGCAAGGGAGAATTCTCTTCAATAAACTCAAGAACTTGTATTTTTGAAGGTAGTGTTACCCCAAATGAAACAATGTTAAAATGGTTGATAAATACGCATACTTTAGATTTGTACATTGACACATAACTTCAACTTACGGTCACACAGGCAATGTTCCTACTATGTGAAGTAGGCTCTACCAACTTCGTACCAAAAATACTGTAACTATGATTAACTACACTGGCTACTTCATTTCCAGTCTGATTAAAATCGAACTTTTTCCGAGGAATTAAATATGCAAAATAAATCATATCGGGATAGGAACTGGTGTTATAGATTCCTCGCCACAAGGTCTGAGGACACCCCGTATAGGCGCCATCTTCCCAATGCAAGGCATAACTCTTGCCAGTCTCCATTACTGGCTGATGTAGGCCTTGCAGTATTTCCTTAAGAAATCTGTGTTTAGAAATCCAGGTCCCCTATGCATTTCTGGTGCAGCGATTCACTCTCTTGACACAACAAAGCGAGGAAAATACCGCAAGGGTTAAATCAGCAAGTAATGCAGACTGGCAAGACTTATGCCTTGCGTTTGGAAGTTGTAAAGGCGCGTGTTCCGTACCAGTTTAGCTCAGATCATAGTATTCAAACGGTCGCCGTTTTGAAAGCAACCGGAACAAACAAAAGGATAGCTGTTTGGAGTTATCTGCCCCTAGCTTCTCGCACCGAAAGCTTTTGTTGGAGGTCCTGTGATTGGTTAACTGAATTGCGTCAGAAATGGGAGTCTACGGGCTGTTATCAGACGGTTTTGCGGGGAAACCTCCGAATGATTTGAGTTCGTATTCCGATAAATGTACTTCCTCGGTAAACTGTCCATGTTGATCAGACTGACTACAGATCACGGGCAATGTTCCTCCGATGTGAATTAGCCTTTACAAGCTTCGTATGAAAAAACACTATACTACACTGACACATAGGGGCATTCAACTTACGGTCACAAAGGTCACACGTGAGTCGACAGTACTTCAGTCTCCAGTCTGTGTAGGCCGGGTCGTGACAGAGATCCTCATACATGTACTCGTCACAGTTGGGAGCGTTGTCTTCACATATCTCACCAGGTACTGTGGCATATACAGGAGGTTTACATACACATACATATGCAAAGAAACACAAAGAGACGTGCGGATGCGAAAACAAGGAGCCCTGCTAAATGAGCACAATTTGTGTATACAGTCAATTGACACCAGATTTGTGGAACTTTTCATGTCTCAAACCTGCGTCTTATACCCTATTCTGGATTAAAGGGACACCGCGTCGAGGATAAAAATAAGATTTATCTATCTATGCTGATTAGCGTGTCTGATATCGAGTTACGCTTCGCTTCAATGTTTACATGGAGTTGCTTTTACCACCAATTACTTCACTTGTCTGAAATTTGGGTCTGTGACTTGTTCGCAGACATTTTAATCACTATAGGTAGATAAATCTTATCTCACTTTTATCCTCGACGCGGTGTCCCTTTAAGGCTGATGTTTTGCTTAGCTTCAAAAGGTCCTGTGGATATTTAAGCCAATTCTCGGCTGCAGTCAACTTGAGAGTCGTAAAACTACGGACATTATGTGAATGAGGCCCATTTTTACAATATTCCATGTTAAGTAGAACATGTTAGTTCTACTCAGTAAAATTGTGAGATTAAAGTAATACAAAATTCAATTGAACTTGCAGAAGTGGCAAAAAACACTAACTAAATTATTATGAATTACATACATATTGATAGCATGATATTGATGTACTAACAGGTCGCATTCATAACAAATAAGAAGTCATTAGATTGTTAACTTTCCTATTCAATAAATACTTTTTTTTATACATGTTTCAGAAAGGGATGTTAATGATTTGTTCACGGGTAAATCGGTAATGACTCTGACATATGTTAAAGGACAAAAAATGATTTCAAGAACCCTTTGAAAGTTTGAAATTGATCCTCTGAATGCTGATATTCCCATAATACGCTATCCTTCAGATAATCCATTTAACAGCAAAAATGTTATCATCTTGGTCTGCAGTTAACATGGGGAGGTCTGTTATCAGTTTGAACATCATGGCATCGTTTTAATGATCTTGTCACAATGAATAATCATTTCAAATATCGAAACTATCACCGATCAATCAGAAATTATGGCCATGGTTAATGTTTTCAGAAAAAGCATCCTACAGCATGGTACCTCAGTATGTGGAACGGGAAACATGTCATTTTCAAAGGCTTTTGCTAATTTAAAGTTATGGTTAAGATTAAAGTTTTAAAATGCGATTTTAATCAAGGTCAATGTTAATTCAATAGTCTTATGTCACGGGGAAGACATATCAAAAAATAGAAAAGTCAAGTGTTTTAAGGGGGCAGTAGCACGTTTTGTTCAAATTTCATTTTTTTCAAATTTCCCTTTTATAATGATAGTTTAGGTCGTTTGTATTTACTGAAGAGGGTAAAACATCTTATTACACAAACCAAATTATCCGTAGTGGTAATAACGGCGTTGCGTATACAGCAATATTGCATGGCGGCCATTTTATTGTGAGCACATGTTATTATTTGGAATGGCAAAAAAAGATTCCCATGACCATACGGAACCATGTACACTCATTTTTTAACTTGATTTTCCGAGAAGACAATGAGGTTTTACTATTGGTATCAATATTTTAAAAATCCATTTCATCGACTTGTTTCAGTTTTAAGAGGACTTGATTTCAGAACACAGAAACCCTGGTCGGACGGCCGGACTGTGCCACGACATGAACCCTTCTGTTTCATCCGGAGTGCCACATCGTATTCCTTCAATAGTATAATAATTGTTGACATATATGCACCATATGGTGAGCACATATGAGTGATGGCCAAGATAAGACATGTTTGAAGTGAACCTTACCTGCTCTTGCCATAGGCTCTTCAACAGCAATAGAGCTTGAAATTACTGCAAAAATTGTGAATATGAAACGCATATGACAATAATGACACAATTTTTTTTTTTTTTTTTTTTTTTTTTTTTTTTAATGACACACTTTGAATTTTGATTTTATTGTTTATTTGTGGACTTTCACAAAGCCTTTGATTGTATAAATAGAGATCTTTTATGGTATGTCCTTGTTCATAAAGATGTAAGAGGTAAAATGTTGTTTATAGTGCGTGATATGTACAAGAAATCTGCATCTGCTGTTAAAATATCAAATTTAAGTGTGACTGATTATTTCAACTCCATGAGTGGAGTTCGACAGGGTTGTATACTCAGCCCCTTACTTTTCAGTATGTTTGTAAATCAACTTGAAGAATATTTACTGATGAATAATGACAGAGGCATTTTTGTAGGGCAAGACTTCTTAGAACTATTTTTGTTACTTTATGCCGATGATCTTTGTTTGTTTTCAGATACTGTTGTAGGCTTGCAAAAGAAAATAAATGTTTTATCACAATTTTGTACAAAATGGGGCTTGAGGGTAAATTTTTCTAAAACAGAGATACTTGTTTTTCGTAATGGTGGAATTTTGAAGAGGACTGAAAAATGGTTATTTGATAATATTACACTAACGAGTTCAACCTATTATAGTTATTTAGGCATTTTATTCTCAAACAGGCTGTCTTGGTCAAAATCTGTCCAAACCCTTATACAAAAGGCTAATAAAGCCCTTATTCCAATCAAGCAACTCAATTATAAATTTAGAAATCTCTCTCCTGTTGTTCTATTTCAAATGTTTGATACACAGATAATGCCAATCATTCTTTATTGTTCGGAAATATGGGGCTTGCATGAATGGAAAATGTTGGAAAGTTTTCATGTGAAATTTTGTAAATATGTTCTTGGTGTTGGTATAAACGCAACAAATGTAGCTGTTTTATCTGAGTGTGGTCGTCAAAATATGTTTTGTTATACACTCTTAAGGTGTGTGAAATTCTGGTGTAAATTAATATGTATGCAAGAAAATAGATACCCAAAACAATGTTACCTTTTGTTAAAACGACTTGATGAAAATGATCGTAAATCATGGGTTAGCAATATCAGAAACTTACTTTGTACATATGGTTTTAGTTATGCATGGGAATTTCAAAATATCATCAATGTTGATGTGTTTATCAAAGAATTTGCTCAGAGAGTGAAAGATTGTAACACTCAAAATATTCTTTCCTTATTACATGAACATTCAAATTTAGATTTCTACTCATCTGTTAAAACATCTATAAAGATGGAATCATATCTGATAAATATTCGCAATAAAGATTTAAGAAGATTTTTAACACTTTTAAGAATTGGTGAATTAAAGATAATGAAACTATTATACAAAATGAAAATGAAAATCACATTTATTTGTGTGCAAACTATGTAAGAGAAGCTTTTAATTTCCGTTGTTCATTACTCAAATAAGATGTTTATATCTTATAAACCTGTATAAATGTTATGATTCATGTTCTAGCACCAAACCTGTTATACCATAATTTGTCTTGTATATATTGTACGTGGGCCTGTGGCCTTTTTGCTGAATAAACTTCTTCTTCTTCAAGTGATATTACAAACATGAATTTTTTAAATTAAATTTTGAACTTGTTTTGTATTCTCTTTTATATTAACCAAATAAAATAAGTTATAACCGGTTTTGTTGTTTGTGTTCCTGAAAATGTTCTGTGATGAAGACATGGTTCAAATAAAAGTATGATTTTCAATATCTATAAATGTAAAATCATTGAACTTATTTTCAGTGTTACGTATTTTCTTTTTTATGGTCTTTACGATAATAATGATATCACTTCGTTTGTCAATAAATCCAAATAGGACACACAGAAATAGGACTTTCACTTTGACATATGTCAAATACAAAACTCATTGTGTAACTAAGACTGCAGTGAAAATTAGATGAGTTTGAGGTTCTGAGGGTGTACACTTAGGGGTAAATAAACGATTACATAAAAAATAGGGATATTTTACTCAACGAGTGATGAACACGACTGAAACATAGTTGCATCATGTTTTTAAAAGCCAACTAAACTTAAAGGGGCAGTAGCACGTTTTTTCTAAATTTATTTTTTCAAATTTCCTAGTTATAATGATAGTTTGTGCCATTTAAATGTACTATAGAGGGTAAAACATCCTATAACACAAACCAATTAACCGTAGTGGTGATAACGGTGTTGCGTATAAAGCAAAAATTGCATGGCGGCCATTTTATTGTGAACACCTTTTATTATTTCGAATGACAAAAACGATCCCCATGGCTTTACTGAGCCATGTACACTCATTTTTAACTTAATTTTCTGAAGAGAGATGGGTGTTTTACGATTGGTGAAATTATTTTTCAAATACATTTCATCGACTTATTTGAGCAAAAAAACGTGCTACTGCCCCTTTAAGATGTGATATTTGAAATAGTATCAGTTAATAGTTCTGATAAACACGGCTTTTAAAATCGTCGTTTTTAATCTGAATAACCAGGCTTGTTGTATGACATCCTAAAGCAACGATGCGTCCTCAATTTAAAGTCCAAGAAGATACATTATGCCGACAACATATCCTACTAACAAAGTTTCCTTATTTCGTGAAATTTTACTATGAATACAAAACACACTGTCCAAAAGCCCCTTTGGAAAAGCAAGTTCAGCACTACATGTGGGTTCCAACAGATATGAAATATGAAGTATTATTCTCTAATGAATGAAATTGTAACTTTGAACGAGATATATCCTCATCTTGAGACATCCATAACCTAATTCGGCAGAAATAAGTTGTGTTTGACTCTGATGAAAATAATGTATCGTTTCTTTTGCCCCTTAGTGTAGGAACCAGTTCTTTGAACATTGCTCATAGCACATGATATAACTACTTAACATTATCAACATCTAAGTGCAGAATGAAGCAAAACAGTATAATTCAGATATGTTCTGTATTCAATTTTGTATATTTTATCTTCATTCTCTTAACATCTCTGCACTAACTGTATTAGATTAGCTTCCGGGCATAGTTCTTTTAATTTACTGAGGAGCGTCTATTTGGAATGTCTTTATCTAACTTTAAGAGGCTTTATCATTTGAGGTAAACTGTCAGCTTATTCTTTCCACTGTGTCACTTTATAAGGTGAATCTTTGGATTTTGAATCCGTTGCTGGTTTTGTGTTGTAATATTGTTTCAGAGACACCTATTTTCTCGATAAGCGCGAGCCAGTGAATTTGATGGCATTAGATGGAATTTCCTTTATTGCATTCAACGTAGTCTATGATCTAGAACACTTTTAGCAAGTTTGTCAATTGCACAGTCGCCTTAGCAACGCACGTGCAAATTGATCTTCTCACCTATATTCGCACTACTAGTTACTATTTTCACTCATTGCTTATTGTGAAGATTTTTCTGTAAAATTATTTTCAAATGTTTTGTGAATATGCAAATTATTGATATTTAAAAATAATTGTGATTATACCAGCAACCTATGACAAACACTTCCATGAGTACTAATAAACATTTATTTATCGTTTCTATGCGACATGACCACAATGCTTTTCGCTTGAAAATATAAAATCTTGTTCTATATTTAGACATGAAATACTACTAATCTCTGCTTATTTTGGCTCAAAAAGTTTGGCAAACAAATTACAACAATTGATTAATTTCGGTATTTTTTATCAATATACCTAATGTCTCTTTAAGTAAAGTTGGTATTTAAGTTAAAAAATGTGAAATATTGCCCTGTATTGTCCAAATGAGGTTAAATTTGCTCTGAATTTATTTCAGACAAAACAAACGGAGGCTTTCCTGATCATACCCTACACGTACAAGTGGTAGGTCTATAGGTTTTGTCCGTAGCTTAATCAGCTGAAGAGAAGCTGAGGTATGCATGTTCCTTGCCACCTACCTAGTAGAAGTGCCAAGCATGTCCAATCTATAGTCGCCATGTTGTCCCGTGCCGCTCCTCTGTTATCTATTGTCAGTTATCTACACTGACCAATCATAAAGGTTTACTATGCACAGTGCAAGTACCTGCTTTACTGCATTCCAAGGTACTCTTTTAGAGGAAGAATAGATATATTTAGATTCGCAGAATTTCTATATTGAGAATGACGCTTTACTGAAATTATCTCTTCTTATCTGTAGTCGCCCTACTGTCTTATCTTATATCTACCTGCGATATAAAATTTGGTTTTCTGAAGTTTGGTATATATTGGTAAATAAGTATAAATTCTTCAGGAAAGAAAAGTAGAGTTATTAATTATGTTTGTCATGATTGGTAGTTGTTTGTGGTTGTTTTCATAATTTGGTGTATTAAAGGGGCAGTAGCACGTTTTTTCGCTCAAATAAGTAAAAGAAATGTATTTGAAAAATAATTTCACCAATAGTAAAACATCCTTCTCCCTTTCGGAAAATAAAGTTTAAAATGAGTGTACATGTTTCGGTAAAGCCATGGGCATCGGTTTTGTAATACAAAATAATAAATTGTGTTCACAATAAAATGGCCGCCATGCAATTTTTGCTTTATACGCAACATAGTTTTTACCACTACAGATAATTGGTTTGTGAAATAAGATGTTTTACCCTCTAAAGTTAATTTAAATGACATAAACTATCATTATAAATGAGAAATTTGAAAAACGTGCAACTGCCCCTTTAAAGTGAAGTAATTGTAGTATCCAATGACTTTCTGCAGTTTTAGTCCTTAATCTTTTCGGGAGCCAAGAAAGCACGAAGAGACTTTGACAAGACGGATTCAATTCAATTCATATGGAAGCGCATTACTGCCAGCAGTGAGAAAAAAATTACACAACGTCTAATTAGATGATAGTTTCATCTAATTAAAAGATAGTTTTATCTAATTAGAGGATAGCTTAATCTAATTAGATGATAGTTTTATCTAATTAGACGATAGTTTAATCTAATTAGATGATAGTTTCATCTAATTAGACGATAGTTTCATCTCATGAAGTATTTTTTTAAATGTCTAATTAGATGATAGTTTCATCTAATTAGATCATAGATTCATCTAATTAGATGATACTTCGTATAATTAGATGATACTTTAGGTCTAAGTAGATGATAATTTCGTCTAATTAGATGTTATTTTCGTCTTATTAGATGATACTTTCGTCTAATTAGATGATACCTTCGTCTAATTAGATGATAATTTCGTCTAATTAGATGAAACTTTCGTCTAATTAGATGATACTTTCGTCTAATTAGTTGATACTTTCGTCTAATTAGATGATACTTTCGTCCTTAAGGGCCTCCGGGTCCGCTGCCTCCTCGCGTGTTTCTCACACCCCTACGCGTCGTGTCATGGTGGTGTCGCCCACCCGTGATTCCTCGCCAGACTCGGCGGAGCGTGACGCCCGCTTCATTGACGTATTGGATCCTCCGTTCATCAATATAGTATTGGATGCGGAGGGTATGGGGTTGTCGGAGGATCTGCCGGTTGTCGACTCAGTCGCCATGCTGTCGAAGGTTTGCCTCGTTCGCGGAGGTACAACTCAGTCAGGTCAGCGTGTCGGGACCTCGTTCGTCGGCAGCCAGGAAGGCTTCCTTTTGTCCTGAAGGCGACTTAGCTCCCGCGCGTCTCGCCCTTCCACCGCATAGGCTCCTGCTGGACGCCTCCGAGGATATGGAGCAGGTCATGTCGGCTGCGGTCCCAAAACTTCTGCTTCCGTCATTAGTGGTGTCGGCTAAGCTCCGTCGTCAATTGCCTTTGTACCCGACTCCTTTTCAACTCATCCCGCCTGCTCTTGATCAGGGTGCCTCTCGATTGATTTCCAACGAACCGCCCCATCGCGTAACTGATGCGCAGCTTACGCACCTCGACAGAGAGGCTCGCACAGTGTTAGGGTTGGGCAACAACGTGGCGTTCACCTGTCAGGAGATGCTTGCCTGTGCCAAGCAGGCTGGCATGGAGTCGGGTGACCTGGTGCTTTTCAAAGCATTCGGCAATGTGGCCGCGGACCTTGCGCAGATCATGTTATCAGCTTCGCGGATTTCATCGGGCATTACAGTACTGCGTAGAGACAATTTCCTTCACTGTTCAGGTCTCAACCCCGATCAGGAATCCTTCCTCCGGCAGGCCCCTGCCCACTCTGAATCTCTTTTTGGGGGTCGTATCCCCGAGGTTCTGAGGGCGCGCCAAGAGGCTCAACAGCAAGAACTCACCAATCGTCTGGTGAGTCAGAGGCAGACTACGCCTTAGCGTGCTCTCACTAATTTCCGTCAGGGTCAAGGTCACGGCAGAGGCCAACCTTCCCCCAAGAAAGCCAAGACGGACTTTCGGCGGGGAGGACGTGGCCGTGGATCCAAGGGTCAGTCCCCGGTCAGAGTTTGTTCTCCAGGGTTCCACTTCGCCCTCGTCCCCCCTCAGCTCACCTGTTTGTAGACGCCTCCACCCAGGTGTGGGGGGCACATATGGGTCACGAGCAGGTGGCGGGAGTCTGGTCTCTGTCAGATCAGAACCAACACATCAACGTCCTCGAGTTGGACGCAGTACGTCTAGCCATTCATCACTGGCAGACCCCCTTGCGAGGCCAGTGTCTGCTAGTCCACGGAGTGGCAACTGAATCCGGTGGTCTTCAGGGGGTTGTGTCTAAAGTTCGGCACCCCTCTAATAGACCTGTTCGCGACATGTCCCAATCACCAATTGCCAACCTATGTCTCTGAAGTACCAGACCCGCTAGCGATGGGCTAAGACGCGTTTTCGTTAGGGTGGGAGGGGATGGACGCCAATGCTTTTCCGCCGCCTGCCATCCTCTCCCAAGTTGTAGCCAAGATAGGGACAACCTCTTCTTCTGGTCCCCCCTTGGTGGCCAGCCCGACCGTGGTTCGTTCCTCTCCGGCGGCTCTATCATCAGGAACCTGTTCCGATTCAGCCACGGAGAGATCTGCTCCTCAGCAGGCCAAGCGGAAGGTTACACGAGAACCCCCAGGTGTTCTGCTTTCATGCTTGGCTTGTATAAAAAGAGGGCTAAGGAGCAGTGGGTACTCATGACATAGCTACCTCTCATAGGAAGACAACTAGGAAACTCTATGATTTCCAGTGGCAGGCCTTCGCCTCCTTCTGTGCTCAGAGGGATTTCATCCCAGCAGAGGCCTCAATCCCTCAGGTGGCGGAGTACTTAGTGTACATACGCAACACCAGGCATCTAAAGGCGTCATCAATTAATACCAACATGTCTGCTATCCTCTCCGTTCTCAGGAAGAGGTCGCCAGGGTTAGATGTGTCAGTCCTCAAGGGCCCCGTCAAAACCTTCCGTTCTGTGGACTGCAGGACGAAGCTTCGTCCTCCTTAGTGGAACTTAGCAATTGTGCTCAAACATCTTCGTTCCGATACGTATGAACCGTTCTCTGACGTAGCCCTCCTCCCTCTCACCATCAAGGTCATTTTTCTGGTGGGCATGGCCCTAGAAGCTCGTATTTCCGAGATCCATGCTTTGCAGGCGGACCTTCTACGCTTTGAGGTCAGGGAGGGGGGATCAGCCTTACTTGGTTTAGCTCCCGACTTTGTCTGCAAAAACCAGGCAGCTGATGAGGCTGGCCGTACTTTCTCTATTCCAGCTCTGGGTTCTGACTCAGGACAGGTGGATCTCTCTCTGTGTCCGGTGAGGACCTTGAGGGTGTACGTGCAGCGTACCCGCAGGCTGAGAGATGGCAGGCGTCGTCTGTTCTAGTACCAAGGAGCTAGATAAGCGAGCGTTGGGGGTATACCTGAGGTCGGCGGTCATTGATGCGTACAAGGCCGCTGACCTGCCTCCTCCTTCGCGTTCAAACCCTCATGAGATCCTCATGTTGCCCAACCCTAACACTGTGCGAGCCTCTCTGTCGAGATGCGTAAGCTGCGCATCAGTAACGCGATGGGGCGGTTTGTTGGAAATCAACCAAGACGCACCCTGATCAAGAGCAGGCGGGACGAGTTGAAAAGGAGTCGGGTACAAAGGCAATTGACGACGGAGCTTATCCGACACCACTAATGGCGGAAGCAGACAGTTTGGGACTGCAACCGAGATGACCTGCTCCACATCCTCGGAGGCGTCCAGCAGGAGCCTATGCGGTGGAAGGGCGAGACACGCGGGAGCTAAGTCGCCTTCAGGACAAAAGGAAGCCTTCCTGGCTGCCGATGAACGAGGTCCCGACACGCTGACCTGACTGAGTTGTACCTCCGCGAACGAGGCAAACCTCAGACAGCATGACGACTGAGTCGACAACCGGCGGATCCTCCGACAACCCGATACACTCCGCATCCAATACTATATTGATGAACGGAGGGTCTGATACGTCAATGAAGCGGGCGTCACGCTCCGCCGAGTCTGGCGAGCAATCACGGGTTGGCGAGACCACATTGACACGACGCAAAGGGGTGTGAGAAACACGCAGGGAGGCAGCGGACCTGGAGGCCATTAAGGACGAAATTATCATCTAATTAGATGAAAGTATCATCTAATTAGACGAAAGTATCATCTAATTAGACGAAAGTATCATCTAATTAGACGATAGTATCATCTAATTAGACGAAAGTATTATCTAATTAGACGAAAGTATCATCTAATTAGACGAAAGTATCATCTAATTAGACGAAAATATCATCTAATTAGACGAAAGTATCATCTACTTAGACGAAAATATCATCTACTTAGACGTAAAGTATCATCTAATTATACGAAGTATCATCTAATTAGATGAATCTATGATCTAATTAGATGAAACTATCATCTAATTAGACATTTAAAAAAATACTTTATTAGATGAAACTATCGTCTAATTAGATGAAACTATCATCTAATTAGATGAAACTATCGTCTAATTAGATAAAACTATCATCTAATTAGATTAAGCTATCCTCTAATTAGATAAAACTATCTTTTAATTAGATGAAACTATCATCTAATTAGACGTTGTGTAATTTTTTTCTCACTGCTGGCAGCAATGCGCTTCCATAAATTCAAGCAAATCCGCCATATCCTTTTGTGGATTACGTGAACACGAACATAAATGCTACATTTACATTTTTTTCAACTTAGCAATGATAAATATATTTATTGATAAAATATCCACATTTTTGAATAAGCAATTATTAGACTGATCCGGTAGCTTTATTATGTCGACAAAAGTTTTCCACACGCCGATGATTAGCATCATTTATCATTGTTAATCTATTTAAATGAAATATGTTGTTCTTTGATAATCTGCAACCACATTACCCAAGCAACATGTTCCAACACGATGATGATATAATCAATATATTATAAACAGGAACTCCTCTCGAATTTCATTTCCACAAAAAAAAACAGGATATTCTAAGGGTTTTTTTTAAATTTTGCAACCGATTTTTTTATCAATTTGGTGGGCTATGTAAATGGCTTAGGTCAGCAATACGCTGATATTTAAGCTTTGAGATTGATAGATTGTAATGTTTGATAGCTGATTTTAAAGTAAAATGTATCGACTTTGACGTGATATATAATATTGAATGATAATGTGATAATAACATTATGAAATATAATTTCAAACGGACATGGGGTGCTGACCTCGTTACCTTTACTTTTATAGTATAAGGGCGTGATCATCGACTTAATAAGCTTTCTAATCACCAGTCTTTTGACAAGACAAGTCACTGTGACAACACGTACTCAAATAGAATTTTAGGAAAGCCTAGATCCTACATGAGAAGAGAAGGACACTCCAGGAGCGTGTCTTTATAGTACTTGAACTGAACATTTGAACTATCGCTTCTGGTTGATAACAGCAGTTGAGGCCTACTTGTACGTAACACGTGTGTATATCTACTATAGTCACGTGGATTCTTTGCTAAGAAAGAGGGTTCTATCGGGGTACTTTGTTGAAACGAAATCAGAGATGGCATTCTTGTTTACACATATATGTTAATTTTTACATATATATTGGTTGCACAATCCCAGTGAAACATATCACTGATGGTTATAGTTGTATGGCTTTATATATACTAGTGTATTTAATTGGTTTTTTTTTAAGAAATGTTTAAAAATATTAGCGCACAGTAAATCAAACATGAAAACAATGAGAAGTGAAGCCATTCACAGACACTATGCGCATTGAAAGCCTTGCTACGGCACAACAAGATGTTGATGATTAGGTATATGACAAAGCATATGTAATTTAGTGAACAATCTATCAATACATATACATATACGTTATGCAAAACAGCAAGAATACGGCCAGTCGGCGATAGATAATTCTTTTTAACTCACACAAAAACCACACTTTTGCTCATAACAACGTACATCGGAAAGGTATATCGTGCTCAACAGTTAATGAACGAGATCCGCAATTCGCACGTTTCGCTCACGTTTCGCTCACGTTTCGCTCACGTTTCGATCACGTTCCGTTAAGTGAAAAACTACATGTGTATTCAGTGTTGTCCACTCTATAAATGGCAGATGTGAGGATTTCTGATGCCTTACTATTTTCTTACTTTCATTTCAATATATGTTGACAGGAAGGTCCCCTTGAATTTCGTTTCCACAACCTCCAGTACCTCGAAAGAACTCTCTCTTAAAGAATAGGTATCCACAAACTTCGATATCCGATTCCTCAAAAATCATGTAAAAAAAACCTCCATTATAAAATTTAATCTAATCCGTTGAATTCAATCTATGAAAGTTCAGAAATCACAGATATAGAAAAACTATCAGGCGATAATTTGAAGTTTTTGGTGTAAGAGTCATTAAGTTTCACCAGATAATTGTCAGAGTTATTGTCCTATTTCATAGCAAATAAAAATATATACATGTAAAACGAGCATATTTAAAGGTAGGGTTCTGTCGCTATCTTGATATTTTGCATTGCGTGAAATGAAAATACGCTATATTGTACCCAATTTTGCAACTTTTTGATAACTAAAGACATACACCGATAGAGTATTCACATAGTAACACATAACATGTAATAAAACTAATAAACAATTTGCTGTTATGCTGTAGCAAAGTTTTCCCGACTTGCAGCGCTAATGAATGGCTTCAGTTCTCATTGTTTTATTTTTCAACAAATGTGCGCTTGTGTTTATCAAGTTGTGAAATATAAAGTCATCAAAATGTTACCATCATTACTATCTTTCAATTTCACTGTGTTTTAATCATGTATTAATAACAAATATGTGTAAACAGGAATATCCTCCCGAATTTCGTTTCCACAAAAAATACCCTGATAGAACCCTCCCTTTAAAGCCTCTATGTTATCTAAATAGAGAGGAAACATTAAATACAGTATACATTCATCAAATGATATTTATCAAACTAGAAGAAAAGATAATAATTTCATATTTAGATGACGGTATGAATATAACATGTTTAACTCATTTATAGATATAATTCTGTCTTATTTTCATTTGTCCTATTTCAAACAATCAGACACTTAAATAGTTAGAACTCCAATTAGACCGATGTAGAAAGCACCCCATCCCCAATGGAGGGTGAGAACGCCGGTATGTAAGTCCGCGTGTCCCTGTACAGCGGAATCCAGACTGATAAGATACAGGTTGGGTGTATCCTGAAGGAGTCCTTCTTTGAACAGATATATATAACAAGCATGGATCGGTTTCTCTATTTATTGGTTCTTGGGTGTGTATTCGGTATGTATTATATTCACATTTTGTGTACTTTGTAGGTTGTTTCATATTACAAGAGTAAGTAGAGTGTATTTACATTCTACTTTACCATTATCACTCCTTGCAATATATGTTTCAATCAACTAAAATGTCATCTGGCTCTCTTATATCTTAGGTGATGAATTACCATAAATGTAGTTTGTGTAGTATACTTACGTAATGTTTGCCTGTGTATTTGATTTGTTTTTTTACTCACATACTCTCTCATATTTTTATTTTCTTATTCTAGATATACGTAAATATAACATATACATATAAGTATCAACCATAGTTGTAAGATCGCGCTGTATGTATATTTACTTCTGTGAAAAATTAAGAACACTTCAACATTTCCTGAGATATGGTGTACTTAATTCTGCACAGTAGTTATAGATATTACTCCAAGTTATCATAATCTGTTTATATATTCGCAGGAGCTGCGAGGTCCGCCTTCCTGTTTAACCGTGAAGGTAGGATCTTTCTGTCTATCGTTACTAGTAGTCCTGCCCCATGACTGTGTACAAAATAATAACCTTTAATACAGTCTAGATCTTTATGCAACAAGTCTAGATAAACTGACCACAAATATGGAATTTAAAGTTTTCATAAATAACCATTATGACGAAGGTACTGTAATTATTTTCTAAATCCCTAAATTAAATTTTAGTCAATGTCAGTAAAATGTAGAATTGTTCATTTTGCAGAAATCCTTAAATTCACTCTGATAGGCTGATCGCTCCGTGCAATTATAACTTCATTAATCATCATTGGTAACATAAATATTTGTAAATTGAATGAAGTATTGATAATGATAACTGCAAACGTACACAGTAGATAGGGCTCACCACAATACGTGCTCTTCTGTGCGTTGTCATTATTTGAAGGTGCTTTTACTTTCTCTTTCAGATGTTTCCTCAGTTTCACCTGCAAGTAGGTTCATGTGTCACCCCCAATGTCTATGTCTCAACCCTCTACGTCAGATGAATATTTTGTTCTATTATATGACGAGCAATGAAATACTGGGGTATATCAGTGAAATAAAACTTCTATCAAGCTACAGTGAAAAAAACTTATATTTTCAATGCTACCAGTGACTGATATAATTTGACGTCATAAAACAATGGTGTGACGGAGCGAGTTCTCTTATGACATAATAATGGCATAATTACAAGGATAACATCATATAATAAATAGAATATCTGTCAATGCTTGACAAATACCATGTTGATCTCATCTCGTGAGGTAGAACAGTTATGTGTTTTCACTCGTGGCTGCGCCAATCGTGAAAATATAAACTGTCTACCTCACTCGATGAGATAAACATGGTATTAGTCAAGAAAAGACAGAATATCCTCTTTATATTTTATTTTGTAATTTAAACTTGTATTCCTTGTAAAATTCCTCGATTTAAATAAGACTTTCTATTCTAATTATATCTCAATCAATATTTAATATATCGTTATGTATCTAAGTATATATTTTGCCTTTATAGTAGAACAAATTGAAAGTGAAATATTTCAAAATATATATTCCCCTTTCCAGTAGGTACAAATGCTGCAGGTACAAAGCCTACAGGTACAAAGCCTACAGGTACAAATGCTGCGGTTACAAATGCTGCGGGTACAAATGGTAACACGACACCAGCTCTCACAACTGCTGCAGTCGGCGATCCAAGTAAGAATTTGTTTTAAAATACATGACGCAACATTACTCGATTTGACTTGTACGTTTGTTTAATTAATGCCATTTGATATGATACAGTAAATGATTTCTTGCTTTTTTTTAACTATATGCATGTATAATTTTATTTTATTTTATTATTTTTTATTCTTTAAACTTTACGTAAACCTGTTGATATGGGCTGTATTTATTGCTATGACAATGATACATGAACTTTGGGCTGGAGGCCTCTATTAGTGGGAACAAATCTTGAATTTATATTTACACTTATTGGTGTGTGTATTTTCAGAGATATTAATTGTAACTTTTAATGATTGAAGTTAATTTGATAACGAGTTCCCCGATCGACTAGGTAAATTCGTTAGCGATTCTCACTTAAGATGAAGAATGCGATTACTCAAGTCCATTCTTCTCACGTTAACTCGGACTTAAGTGACCTCTGTGGCAACAGATTGGTACCATCGGTCGATACGTTGACATTATCAATTTTATCCTTATTTCATATGCAACTGTATTTCACTTGGAATTAGCTTAAGCAGATATGTGCTTAGTGCTCTTCCGACATTACCATTTTCACACAACTATATTTTACTTGGAATCTGACTTTTGAATTATATTTGAATTCTTCTATAGAATTCAATGAATTTTATGTTATTAATCTACAGACTGCAAGGACAAGGAAGACTGTCTGAGCTACGGTCACGCAGCCTGCACTGGACCATATGAGTCCTGGGCCCACGAGAACTGCAGGGCCTTCTGTGGATTCTGTATACGTCAGTACCTATTGCATTAATAGTTCATATACGATTATGTATACGTGCCTATTGCACTGATAGTTATATACGATTATGTATACGTGCCTATTGCACTGATAGTTATATACGATTATGTATACGTGCCTATTGCACTGATAGTTATATACGATTATGTATACGTTCCTATTGCACTGATAGTTATATACGATTATGTATACGTGCCTATTGCACTGATAGTTATATACAATTATGCATACGTTCCTATTGCACTGATAGTTATATACGATTATGTATACGTGCCTATTGAACTGATAGTTATATACGATTATGCATACGTTCCTATTGCACTGATAGTTATATACGATTATGTATACGTGTCTATTGCATTGATAGTTATATACGATTATGCATACGTTCCTATTGCACTGATACTTATATACGATTATGTATACGTGTCTATTGCACTGATAGTTATATACGATTATTCATACGTTCCTATTGCACTGATAGTTATATATGATTATGTATACGTGGCTATTGCACTGATAGTTATATACGATTATGCATACGTTCCTATTGCACTGATACTTATATACGATTATGTATACGTGTCTATTGCACTGATAGTTATATACGATCATGCATACGTTCCTATTGCACTGATACTTATATACGATTATGTATACGTGTCTATTGCACTGATAGTTATATACGATTATGTATACGCGCCTATTGCACTGATAGCTATATACGATTATGTATACGCGCCTATTGCACTGATAGCTATATACGATTATGTATACGTCAGTACATATTGTATTAGTAGTGAATATAGGATTATGTATACGTCACCAAATTACCTGGTTTCTTCTTTCTTCATCCAGCCATTACAACCCCCTTCATCTGCGAGGACAAGATCGACAACTGTGACCAATACGGAGACGATCTATGCACCGAAGCTCAGTACATCACATTTGTCGAGAAGAACTGTCTCAAGCACTGCAAGATGTGCCCTGGTAGGTTCCCTAGCAATCTAGTTCGCATGTAAATCCAAATCATGATAGTCTAACACTTAGAATCTGAAAAAAAGTATTTTATTAAGTATTGAAAACAGCCTATGAGAAATGGGATTTCTTAAAATATCATTTCTCATTTTCAACATTTAATTAAATGGTGATATTTTATGAAATATTACTTTGTCAGAGTCGGAGTGTAAGACAATGAAAATATTTTGACATTCGATAAACTGTAATATGATATAGAAGTGATGACATCATGACATATGAGTTATGATATGATGTGGATCTAAAGATGGCATCATTGGACATATAATATGCTATGATTAATTTATGGAATCGTTCGACATATGAGATAATATAGTAAAGTTCGATCAATGAAAATATTCGACGTAAGAACTGTTATATGATGAAGAAATCGAATAACTGCATCATTCGACATATAAGTTATAAAATAACTTGGACATAATTATGCCATCATTCGACATATGAGTTATTATATGACATTGATCTAATGATGATAACATTCGACATGTGAAACTCGTTCTTTTCGTCTGTTTTTGTCCTGAAGGTTACCTCTGTCACACATTACATAATTACATAAACATACAAATTATTGAATTTTTGCCTGTTGAATGGGTTTTTTTTTTATTGTTCCAGCAAACTAGACACATACATATATGTATATATTTTCTAATTGATTATATAATTCAAGTAAAATACCTAGTTTGGTAAAACATTTATGTAAATTTCTGTAGGAATTACCTAATTGAATCAAATGGTAAATAAACAAACAATAAAAACTACAATAATTCAATTTCTTCGAATACTCATAACCCTGTGTCTCTTTAGTTTGCTTGTTCACAGTGTGCGAGTAGACCACAATACTTTGCGCTTGAAAATAATAGATCTCTCCGTCAACAGGCTCAATGACTCATTGATGTTTTATTTACATATATCTTCATATTTATAAATATTTATTTAATATCACATATATGTATAGTGTCATTTTAATTCGGTTTACATAGTTTATCATACATGTTGTTGCAGTCAGTCATGAAGTCTGTTCTACACACTGTTTATTTAATTGCTAATGTGTCCTTTTCGTAATATAAGCTTTTGCAGTAAGTGAAGCTTTTGCAGTTCCCTATTAATTTTGTATTTTTCCAATCAATACAGGCGACTTGACCACGCCTATCCCAAAGACAGGTGAGAATAGATATTTTGTAGATATTTCGAGAAATTAATTTCCTACTTCGACTGTGGTAATAATGACTTTGCCATTACTATGCTATGAAGAAACGATGTAAACAACTGCGATGTCCTCAACAACCATGAAAGAGTATTCGACTACTATATGCAATGTATAATGGGCCGATGACCTCGTTACTAAATAAACTGTATCTCTACATATGGATAGCGTTTCGATATATATCATTATACCGTCATCAAGCATCGCCATTGTTAAATAAAGAAGTTGATCATCTATATATCCTTGTCTTCCTCCTCATTTGTGTATTGACATATTTATTCATTTATGTTCTTATTGGGCAATGTTTCGACAGGCTGTTTCGACGACTTTGAGAAGTGTGACGAGTTCGGCCAGTCGACGTGCACCAAGTACCCGATCTGGGCCCAGCAGTACTGTGCCAAGTACTGTGATATCTGTGCATCCAACGAGACTGAGAGTATGTGTGTCTTAAAGGGGCAGTAGCACATTTTTTGTAAATTTTATTTTTTTAAATTTACCATTTATAATAATAGTTTATGTAATTTGAATTTACTTTGGACGATTAAACATTTTATTACACAGACCAATTATCCGTAGTGGTAATAACGGTGTTGTGTATAAAGCAAAAATTGCATGGAGGTCATTTTATTGTGAACACATTTTATTATTTCGAATGAGAAAAAGGATTCCCATTGCTTTACTGAAACATGTACACTCATTTTTAGATCTTATTTCCGAAGAGAAAAGGATGTTTTACTATTAATGACATTATTTTTCAAATAAATTACATCAACTTATTTGAGTGAAAAAACGTGCGACTGCGCCTTTAAAGGGAAAGTTCTATCACCGATCTATCGGCAGCATCCACCATCTGAAAACATGCTATATTTAACTCAATTTTACACTTTTTAAATAATACAACATATACAATGATAGAATATTCACATAGTAATACATAACATGTAATGAACTAATGAACAATATGCTGTCAGGCTATAGAAAAGTTTTCCCCACTCTCAGCGCCGGTGAATAGCTTCAGTTCTCATTGTTTTTACTTTTCAATAAACCAGCGCTTGTCTTGATCAAGTTGTGAAATATAAAGTCATGAAAATATTACCTTTATGAATATATTATATTTGAAATGTGTTTTACTTACGTATTAATATCATATATACGTGGAAACGGGAATATCATTTCGAATTTCGTTTCAACAAAAAATACCCCGATAGAACCCTCATTTAAGGTGTAGGGTAAAACCCGACACTGGGGCTTAGTGTAAGACCCTAGAGACGAAGTATAGCTGAAAACAAATTATTTGTATAAAGTTTGAAGTATAATACTTGTGACGTCAATAACATCAGATCAGAAGTGGTTATTTAGAGAAACAGAAAAATACAATCTCGACTCGGGCCCAATCTTAACTAACAAAGTGTGAATCTCCCAAGCCCATTTACGGGATTTCAAATATCAACCAAAAGAAGGTTATTTTCAAAATTTACCACTCAAATTCAAGAATACACCAGGGCCGTGTTCAAGAGAGGTTTCAAAGTAATCGCTCAATGAGCGATTACTTTAAAATCTCTCTTGAACGCGATTGCTCAATGTAGCGCTACGTAGCAAAGCGAGCGAACTTTAAGGTTTTGCACCGTGTCGTTCAAGAGAGAATGACTTGAGCGCTACTCGAGCGCTACATTGAGCAATCAATGAGCGATTATAAGCGCTCGCTGTTATGGAACGGAGCCAAGGTCATGTTGACATGTTTCAGCTACAACGACCCCAGGGCCTACAACGGTACCGACAACCCACTCAGGTATTTATCGTTGTGTTGAAACTTTGCGGTATCCAATATCTATCTATGAAAATAAGAAATCATAATAATTAACAAAATATGTAAATCAATAAACAAAACTTTATTATTGCCAAATGGGCAACGGTATACCAAGAATTAATATTTTCATAATTGTCTTGGAAATTGCATTATTTTCTATATGAAGGCCGCTTATTGGTTGACGGAACTACTTTACATGAATTCCTTGCTACTCGTAGTGTAGCGAAATCATGTAGATGATCATGATTAAGCTTTCCTAATGTAAGTCACTCGTCGATAAAACATGTAAATTGAAAATCAAGTGCAATCGTTGATTAAGACAGTACTAAATATGCAAGGCGAAGTCGATTGCAATGGTCACCTGTTGAACTGCCATGACGTCATGATTTTGTGACGTCATAAGCATTGACGTCAAATTGCATTTTTTTCGGTTTTAGGTAGTTCATGATAATTTTCTTGAAAGGAGCTCATCTAGCACACATTCTATATGGACCAGTGCACGATACATGTATAAATGACGATATTATTATGGATTATGAATAAAAATGGTTATACACGTTAGCTCGTCTAGTATCCAATATCTATAACGTTCACGTGTGCAGGTGACTTATGCTATGACCGACAGGACTGCTCCGGATATGATATCCACACATCCTGTTGCGGGACCTACAAAGCCTTTTCCAAATACAACTGCGCCAAGCACTGCAGATTCTGTAGTAAGTAACCCTATTCACGTTAAAGTGGATATATACTCACGTGCAAAAGAAACGTCCCCATATTTTTAAGAGAGTAGAACATGAAATAATTCGGTCAGAGCCTGTAGATTTTAAATATTATTTGAAAGACACATGTTTAAAGATGAATGCCAATCAAAGATGACACATGTTTAGTATAAAAACGATACTTTCAGAAATCAGAGTGCAATACCTTTATTTTTATGTCACATTAAATACGATTGGGATGCTGAAATCGGTTTTTGTAATTAGTAAAAGATGTTATCGACATAGATAAGCTTCTTTGACTTAAATTTGTTGACGCATCATCACTTAAGGACGTCATAAAACAAGCCAAAAAGTCCTTTTTGACTCTCGTAGGTCGGAAGGAAATTCGAAAACAACGATTTCCTCAACAGATGATATTTTGAATTTAGTTTTGTTGGCTTCTGAAGACATGAACTAACCCTGTCTCCGTAGTAGTAATCGTTCGTGGATTGATATATCTTGTATTTGGGGTCAGACATTCACACCAACGTGACTCCTACCATTTTAAAATGCTGTAAATGTGTGAAGGTTATCGATTTTCACATAGAACTACCTTTTGTGCCGATGAGCAGTTGTTTATTCAATTTAAGTTTGGATGAATTTTGTTTTGTAAAGTTAAAAACCACGAAGAATTCGAAGTGTTTGACTGATGGCTAAACGCCTGCACTTATTAGCTCTGAGTACTTATAGGGGCAGTAGCACTTTTTATTTTTTCAAATTTCTCATTTATAATGACAGTTTATGTCATTTATATTTACTTTAGATGGTCTTATTACACAAACACCATTTTATTGTGAACACATGTTATTATTTCGAATGACAAAAACGATTCCATAGCTTTACAGAACCATGTGCACTCATTTTTTAACTTGATTTTCCGAAGAGGGGGAGGGTGTTTAACTATTGGTGATATTATTTTTCCAAAACATTTCATCGAATTATTTTACCAAAAAACGTGCTACTGCCCTTTTAAAATTTAAGATATTGTTTAATCAAAAATCATACACGTGAACAACCAACTGAGGTGTATACTTTCTTTTCTACATCAGTTTATTTTCCATTTGCATTTTGTCTTTATATAGAACCGATCAAAGCTGAAAAGCGATTGTGCACTGATGAAATTCCTAACTGCAATCAGTACAATGCCGACCTATGTAAGAATGACCAATATAAAGGATTCGTTGAGAAAAATTGTGCAGGATTCTGCAAGCTATGTGACAGTAAGTATAACGGGGGAAACGCATCTAAATGCGTTTTCAAACGCCTCGTGGGTTGGGGTATACGTTAAAAGCAATGTTTCTCTCTCGAATAGTTAACTTCCTTGAAAGAAGAATAGAGACGATTTTATGGATATACAAATTCTTTATACTTTGGTGGTGACGTTTCGACATAGGTTCTAATGCCGAACCTAATTCGAAACGTCGCCTTCAAAGAATAAAGAAGTTGTATATACATAAAATCGTCTCTATTCTTCATAAACATCAACTTCTAGAATGCCAATCAAACAAGTCATCCTTGAAAGAAGGTTTACACTGCCGGCCAAAAGAAACGCCTACCAGTTGTCTTACATAATTTTGATGAACAGTTTAGTAATATTATAGCATAATGAAGTTGTACCATATCTGCATAAGTTGAAGTTGAAGTTGTCATGTCACAAAATAAGGGCGATTATTGAAATGAGACAACAGAAAATGTTCAGTTTTCGAGCAGTGCTTGAGAAAAACATTTGAAACAGATTTTCATACAACCACCAGCAACAATACAGGCACGCGTTCGCATCAAATTGGTAATGACGCTAAAGATGTATACGGTTACGGTGCGCAAGTGAATCAACCGAAAATAGTGGTCTTCCTTGGACGTGGTTTTCATTAATGTTATTGACTCGAATCACAGTTTGTCCACGATTTCAATGGACTGTCATAGTAATCATTGTTTCAGCATAACGTGGAGACCACAATGAATTATATTTCAGAAAATATTCTTTCAAGGAAAAATCAAGTAGGCGTTTATTTTGGCGGACAATGTATTTTGCTCATTGTAGACATTACAGTACCGTATTCATTCTTATTGATAAGATTCGGGTTCCATGTCAGGATCCAGGGGATCATGTCCAAATATTATATATTATGGAGGCTGTATAACTGTCTCAGTAACAAATTTCATGTTCTTTTGTTCTTGCAGAACCTTTGTATGTCCCGATTTGTGCTCGCTCGAATACGACTCTCGGAGGTAAGATTTCTACATATGCATATGTTGGTTGATCTCCTACATAAAATAATATAATAATAATAATAATATACATTTGAACGCCTAATATCCAGTGCAAGCATTGCTCAATGGCGGTACATTGAAGGAATTGTACTTTCGGTGCCGCTACTAAGCGCTCATTGCGACCATTTAGGTCCGTACCTCCCGTGTATTGTCATTGGTTGATCTCCTACAGATGCATTGTCATTGGTTGATCTCCTACAGGTGCATTGTCATTGGTTGATTTCCTACATATGCATTGTCATTGGTTGATCTCCTACAGATGCATTGTCATTGGTTGATCTCCTACAGATGCATTGTCATTGGTTGGTCTCCTACAGATGCATTGTCATTGGTTGATCTCCTACAGATGCATTGTCACTGGTTGATCTCCTACAGGTGCATTGTCATTGATTGATCTCCTACGGATGTATTGTCATTGGTTGGTCTCCTACAGATGTATTGTCATTGGTTGATCTCCTACATATGCATTGTCATTGGTTGATCTCCTACAGATGCATTGTCATTGGTTGATCTCCTACAGATGCATTGTCATTGGTTGGTCTCCTACAGATGCATTGTCATTGGTTGATCTCCTACAGATGCATTGTCACTGGTTGATCTCCTACAGGTGCATTGTCATTGGTTGATCTCCTACATATCTATTGTCATTGGTTGATCTCCTACATACACATTGTCATTGGTTGATCTCCTACAGATACATTGTCATTGGTTGATCTCCTACATACACATTGTCATTGGTTGATCTCCTACAGATGCATTGTCATTGGTTGATCTCCTACAGGTGCATTGTCATTGGTTGATTTCCTACATATGCATTGTCATTGATTGATCTCCTACGGATGTATTGTCATTGGTTGGTCTCCTACAGATGTATTGTCATTGGTTGATCTCCTACATATGCATTGTCATTGGTTGATCTCCTACAGATGCATTGTCATTGGTTGATCTCCTACAGATGCATTGTCATTGGTTGGTCTCCTACAGATGCATTGTCATTGGTTGATCTCCTACAGATGCATTGTCACTGGTTGATCTCCTACAGGTGCATTGTCATTGGTTGATCTCCTACATATCTATTGTCATTGGTTGATCTCCTACATACACATTGTCATTGGTTGATCTCCTACAGATACATTGTCATTGGTTGATCTCCTACATACACATTGTCATTGGTTGATCTCCTACAGATGCATTGTCAATGGTTGATCTCCTACATATGCATTGTCATTGGTTGATCTCCTACAGATACATTGTCATGGTTGATCTCCTACAGATGCATTGTCAATGGTTGATCTCCTACAGATACATTGTCATTGGTTGATCTCCTACAGATACATTGTCATTGGTAGATCTCCTACATATACATTGTCATTGTTTGATCTCCTACAGATGCATTGTCATTGGTTGATCTCCTACATATGTATTGTCATTGGTTGATCTCTTACAGATGCATTGTCATTGGTAGATCTACTACAGATGCATTGTCATTGGTTGATCTCCTTCAGGTGCATTGTCATTGGTTGATCTCCTACAAATGCATTGTCATTGACGACAAATATACTCGTCATGTGAATTTGACCTTAAGATTTAAGTTTATCATTAATCATTTGAAAATCTTTTTCCCACTTCCAAGCGACAGCTATATGTCTACTACCTCAGGTGTATTTGTACCTAACCCTTGTTGGTGCTCCTTCCTAACATCAAATCTCTTCTGTTGCAGCTAATGTGTCTACAACTCCTGTACCCGAGAAAAGTAAGATCGAGGGATTTATTATTTTTAGTTGAACACCGAAACCGTAAGTTTATGTACCTCAGGGTCTTCTTTCACAAAGCACTGAGGTGATCGCTAGTCACTTAGGTAACATTTGTGGAATGTTAAAGAATGGGAGTTAAAGGGGCAGTAGCACGTTTTTTCGCTCACATAAGTTGATGAAATGTATTGGAAAAATAATGTCACTGATAGTAAAACACCCTTCTCTCTTCGGAAAATCAAGTTTAAAATGAGTGTACATGGTTCGGTAAAGCCATGGGAATCGTTTTTGTAATTTGAAATAATAAATGTGTTCACTTTAAAATGGCCACCATGCAATTTTTGCTTTATACGCAACACCATCATTACCACTACGGATAATTGGTTTGTGTAATAAGATGTTTTACCCTCTAAAGTAAATATAAAGGACATAAACTATCATTATTAATGGGAAGTTTGAAAAAATAAAATTTGTAAAAAACGTGCTACTGCCCCTTTAAGGTGAACATTATGAAAAGTTGAATTGTGAAAGGGGCTCCAGAAGGGAAATGTTATGTAGAAGTCATTTGCGTTTATTGCTTTCCTATCATAAGAGGCAAATCATATAAACTGAAGTACAAAAGAAAGTACACACCTCAGTTGGTTTAATATGTATTATTCAATTATAAATAACTTAAGTTTTCGACACCGTACTCTAAAACTGAAAAGTGCATTCATTTAGTAATCAGACACGTGTTTTTTCAATTTCTTTGAAACAATGATATTTTGAGTTAATAAACTTTTCAAAACTTATTTTGATAAAACAAAACTGTTCATCGACATATAAAGCATCTTCTTTGTGAAAATCAGTAAATGTGCCTCGTTTTGCACACGTTTTCAACAATTTAAACATGGTAGGGGTCTACATTAAACAAAGATATTCTAACTAAAAATTAACCAGTCACCAATGTTATTCATTCAAACTACTCCAGATATGTGCTGTATCAATCAATAATCAAATGCATCTAAAAAAATAATATTGAATTAATCGAAACCATCTGAGGTGTGTACTTTCTTTTGTACTTCAGTTTATGTCATTTTATGACGACAATACACATTTGAGTTGTCGTTAAATTTTTCGTTTACGCCTTAGAATGTTTGACGACCCTTGTATGTTTATTATGGAATCGTCAATATTGGATCATTCATAATTTTGTTCTAGCTGGTTTATTTTCTCATCGATTCTAAGCTCGATCACATCAAAAATGAAAAATAAAATATATTTGAGAATTACATTTTGACACAGGAAGATCGAAAGTCCTTGTTAAAGGCACGATTGCAACTTCTTTACATAATTATCATCTAATTTGGAAGTTATATCATATTATCATCTAGATCGTATAATCAACTTGAAAATCTCAAATGGATTATTACACCGTACGTGATAATCTGCGATGTCAACAAATTTGTCTTTGTAACAAATGTTCATACAAAAAAACGGCAACATTGAAAACTGCAATTTCAGTTATGCCTTCAGAAATAACTATTTGATCCTTTGTCCGTTAAGAGCCATACGTGTGCAGTCACATCACAGGATATGTCTTCTGCAATATGTAATATAAGATCGGAAATCTGAAGGGAGTAACCTCTGTGGGAAAAGAATGTTGTCATGTACATATTCAGGCAAAGTTCTGTAATGGAGAATGCATGAGGAGCTGTGGATTCGTTAAAAATAATCAACGAGCCCCGAAGGGGCGAGTTGATTATTTTTAACGAATCCACTGCTCCGAATGCATCCTCCATCTTAATCCATAAATGACGTCACGAAACATGCATATAAGATTATTTTACATTTGAAACAATAAATTTCCATTCTGGGACACCAAAATCAATTATTTTGCAAATGTCTGTGTTCACTCATCGGATATGGTATGGTATTGCGACCCTCATGAAATGGATTCTTCCATGCGCGTGCAGCACAAAACTGCCACGCGAGACGAAGTGATTGACAGCTAAAATTGTGCCTTTCCATGCCTTCCTCGTGCGTTACAACACTTAAATAGAACGTGGGATTCTTACTGACAAACAATCCTAAGGTTTCTAACAGCGTCTTGTGGCCTAATGGTTAGAAGCGCTGACCACCAAGCGAAGGTATGCATGTTCGAATCCAGGTTTATGCATCACAAAAAATAATTTGTCTAGTTGAGAGATATTTTAAGATCCTATTCAGATACACCCAGACAAAATACATCATACATACGTCATGACCATGGATTAATCTTTGATAACACCCGAAGGGCGACTTTAAAGCATCCAGATCCACCAGGATATTTCAATCCGAAAGGTTTCAGAAAACCCCCAGATCGTCTTCTAAGCATTTGCATCGTATTGCTATAAAATTACTAGCCAATGAAATTACTAAAATCTACCAAAATTATCTGGACCATAAAACCGATGAGCGAACAGCAACTTTAAAAACAAGACATTTCATTTTCAGAAAAATATATGCAATAAATAGATATACATAACCAGTCTATAGCGGTACGAGGTAAACGATGAGACAACATCAGGGGGTTGGCGCAGCCGCGCAAATACAAATAGCCTGCTGTAGCATCAGCTGATATAAATTGTCATACCGCACCTCAGGGTAGATGAAATTTTGTAATTAGCATAAGTGTCCTTGTGGACCGAGCCGCAGGGTTAACATATTTCATCTACGAAGGGGTGCGGTCTGACAACGAATTTATCTTAGCGACCATGGCCCATATTTTCGAAACTGTCTTAGTGCTAAGATAGTCGTATGTCAATGTAAACAAATTTCATCTACGAAGGGGTGCGGTCTGACAACGAATTTATCTTAACGACCATGGTCCATATTTTCGAAGCTGTCTTAGTGCTAAGATAGTCGTATGTCAATGTTAACAAATTTCGTCTACGAAGGGGTGCGGTCTGACAACGAATTTATCTTACCGACCATGTCTGTATAATTTATTAAAAATAAATGTCTGCATATATGTAGGTTCCGGAGTTCGGCAAATGTTAGGCAGTTCGGAAATAGACCGAAGATTTGTATCCCGCCCTAGCGGGGTAAATAGGAGGTTTACAATAGTTTGCGAACCCCGGCTAATGAACAATCAGAATCAAGTGTTTTACTGTGAGGTAAGACAATAATACTTAACCTTGTTTGTTGTACATTGAAGCACTCATTAAACTGTTCCTCCCTATTGTGTACATAGAGTGCAGCAGTGGTGGGGACGAGTACAGCAAGGGTGCCACGTGGTACACGGAGGGGTGTGTTCAGCAGTGTGAGTGTCTCGACCCGGACTCCAACCAGATCAAGTGTGGACCTCTAGAGTACGTCTTATTAGCTCCTTCTCATTGGTCATATATAATTGTGTGCAGTCGAGACCTAGTTTCTTATGATTACATAAATCCTTCCATCCAGCTGAGTGAAACGATGGGTAGGGGGAGAGAGAGAGAGAGAGAGAGAGAGAGAGAGAGAGAGAGAGAGAGAGAGAGAGAGAGAGAGAGAGAGAGAGAGAGAGAGAGAGAGACACAGACACACAGACACACAGACACACAGACACACAGACACACAAACACACAGAAAAATAGATAACTGGACAATGTTTAAAAAGTTCAGCTATGTATTAGCTCGGTTATGATGTTCCTCTTATCAGCTTCACACTGGACGCTATTCACATATTAATAAAATGATAGGTTGTGTAATGTGTGTAAGATTGGGTATGGGGAGGATGAGTTTCACTTACTCTTGTCTGTTACCCATATAGGGACCATAGGCAACAATATATACCTCGTAAATGTATATCTGTATCTCTGTAACTACCGTTCTTTTGTGATGCAGGTGCCCGGAGGAGCGGCCAGACTGCGACTTGGTGTACGTGGTAGGCGGATGCTGTCCAATTCTCAAGTGCAGCTTTATCAATACAATACACGGCGAGATGACCCAGGAGTGGAACAAGAAACCCTAGTTCTCACAGATCGCTAGTTCTCACATATCCCTAGTTCTCGCAGATCGCTAATTTAAAAAAATTCCTAGTTCTCACAGATCCCGAGTTCCAACAGATCCCTAGTTCTCACAGATCGCTAATTTTCAAAGATCCCTAGTTGTCACAAGTCCCCAGTACCAACAGATCCCTAGTTCTCACAGATCCCCAGTGCCCACATATCGCTAGTTCTCACAGATCCCAAGTACCCACAGATCCCTAGTTCTCACAAATCCCCAGTACCAACAGATCCCTAGTTCTCACAGATCCCCAGTACCCATAAATAGCTAGTTCTCACAGATCCCAAGTACCCATAAATAGCTAGTTCTCACAGATCCCGAGTACCCATAGATCCCTAGTTCTCACAAATCTCCAGTCCACATAGATCGCTAGTTCTCACAAATCTCCAGTACCCACAGATCGCTAGTTCTCACAGATCCCGAGTTCCCATAGATCGCTAGTTCTCCAAAATCTCCAATACCCACATATCCCTAATTCTCACAGATCCCCAGTACCAACAGATACCTAGTTCTCACAGATCCCCAGTACCCATAGATCCCTAGTTCTCACTGATCCCCAGTACCCACAGATCGCTAGTTCTCACAGATCCCCAGTACCAACAGATACCTAGTTCTCACAGATCCCCAGTACCCATAGATCCCTAGTTCTCACTGATCCCCAGTACCCACAGATCGCTAGTTCTCACAGATCCCGAGTACCCATAGATTGCTAGTTCTCACAGACCCGAGAACCCATAGATTGCTAGTTCTCACAGATCCCATGTACCCATAGATCGCTAGTTCTCACAGAACCCATGTATTCACAGACTGCCGGTACGAAGATGATTAGACAGGGAGCCATATTTACACAAAGCTTATTCAACAGAACATCCACAAGGAACTGATAGAATTAATTTCATGAACTGTACACCCATCGATAATATGAGTTGATTTACCTAACGCTGTTAACAATAAAACATTGCTAAAAGTATATTTGACTTTTGAGTTTTGTGAAGTCACGGCTTTAAATTTCGCACTTGTTTTAAAATAAGGAAGCTCGGTATGTGACTGTATGTGATTGGGAATGGTCAAGCCCTCAGGATGAGCTTTAGAGGTGTTTGAAAATATAATGTTAGATTCGAGGAAAAGGATAGTGGTCTTCACTGATAATAAATATATAATCAGGCGACATCGAAAAACGCACGTTAGAATGTCAAACGTTTGAATGGAATTTAAAATCGGAATAATATTATATAAATAGAACCCTTTTTTTAAGGTAGTGTTTTCCCAAATATAACCATGTTATATTTGATCACTATCTAAATGGCATGTATTTCTAATGCATTCAGCTTTGGGAGCTGTGCCAATTTACATCTATCAGAGGAGTACTGAATGTAAAATAAGCTTACCTATCTATTGTTGGACCGGTGGTCGTGTGGTCAGCTGTTGGGACGGTCAGTGCTGGCGATAGTTGCCCTACTCTGAGGGTGTAGGTTTCTTATTTTTAAAAACTAGTCACATACATATTCATTGAGCTACAATTGCAATTATATAATGTAAACAATACTTTTAGGCATTATATAAGTTCTAAGTATTTATTATTAAGAAAATGAAACCAAATTTCAAAACTTTGCAATATGAAATAATCAGATATTATTACTCACCCGTTGAAGATATCGCAGTTTAATAAATCTACCGTGTTATTACACTTACACGTCATAATGGCAAAAATTAGACGTCACAATGTCAGAGCCGCGGTCGCAATGGAGTGTGCCCCTTTTTTGACGAGTTTGTGGAATTAAGTTGCATTTAAATCAGTGAGTTAATAAATAAAATACTAAACTCGTTAACATATTTATGAAACTCGTGAGATGGTATTTCTATTTATACAAACCACTCACTCATTTCATAAATATGTTATTGAACGGAACGTCGTTTAGTATTCTCTATTTATCAAAGAACAAAATTCATTGCATTCTTCAACTATAAGTATGCAAGCTTTCATATTTTCTGGTCATCTCTCCATATGCTTTTAAAAAATCCTGTATAATTTCCAACTCAAATGTGACATCACAACGACAAAATGTATGTATATCTGTACGCACATGTATCAATATGTAAATGATTTTATCATGAATAGAAATATACCCACACAAAAAATTACACATAAACCCCATTCTCTTTCCACATAGGTTACTCGACAGATTTCCAATCCTAGCCTCTGTTGTGTTTCGCTTGAAATCGAGGGCAGAAAGGGAGTGTTCTGATTGGTTGAAATTGAATCTAGTTGTGCAATCAGCGACACCGTTGTAAAACTGATATTTGCCAATGACAGGTCATTATGATAAAATAAACGTTTAATGTGTTTTCATCGAAATATACTATTTGATTTTGTGAAAACTATTGATCATAAACATGATTATGAAAAAAGAAGACAAAATCAGCGACAAATACCAAAAAGAAATTTTGTTCTTTAGTTTAGACATATATGAAGGACATATGCTAATGAGCAAAACCCTTTAGAGTAAAATGCCTAGATCTTTAAAGTCAATCGGTCGACGTGGCCGCTGAAAGGTGAGTTTTCATTGGTTAAGAAGTGATATTTAGAGAATCTCACCCAAGTGTCTTCTGATATCAAATATATCAACACGAGTTGATTAAAGTTACAAATATCCGAGGCTTGCCGAGGATATTTTTACTTTAATCAACGAGTGTTGATATATTTGATATCAGAAGACACGAGGGTGAGATTTTATTTATCATTCAAAATCATTCTTCAACAGTTATTAGCAAATTGTAACATGATTTCGGTGTATCCTTGATTCTGATTGGTTGATTTGCCTATGTTGAATGACAATGAATACCCGCAAATTACTTGTGGCGAATCACCGCGAACATATACATCGTGTTCACAAGATTCGGCCCGACTCAAAATTTATTTTTTCTATTTCTCTTGACATGTACTCCTTACTCAAAATTGATAGGTGGCATTGTCATTTTCTAACTTGTGTATAGCAGTATAGGTCACAAATAACTCTCAAAATTAATTAGTTTCATGTAACTAAAATGTTTTCAACTAGTAAGATTTTTCCAAGTTTGACGCCTTCTTCCATTCGGCTGTGTTTACCGAATGCCGTTGCCATGGCATGACGTCATAGTGATCAACCGTTTTGACGTCACAATGCTAGCGTCATTGTCACAATGGGTTAGGGCAAGTTTAAGATTTTTGTTCCTAGGTATTTTACTGTGTTGATGTCGTAGATAAATGTTTATCGCCATCTAAAAGGATACGTGAATATCATGAAGTGAACATAGTTGAGTGACACTGTTTGAGCTTATGTGTAAATTGTTGCTAATGTTCATATTACGCCGAGTATTTACATTTGTTTTGACCTGACCACACCTCTAACAAAAATGGAACAGTCGCAAAGTCCTTTCCACTCAGGGATAGGTACGCAAAAAGATAGTTCGTTTCAAAACGCCTGATAACTAACGGTAATGTTACAATATCGATAAATAGTTGCGTTTGTAAAATTTCCGGGATTCATTGCTATTCAACACCCGCAAATTTCAGCGTTTAAAACCTCCGGCTAACGCCGTCGGTTTTAAACTAAATTTGCGGGTGTTGAATAGCAATGAATCCCGGAAATTTTACAAACGCAACTATTTATCTTATAAATAATGAACATATCTGCAACACAAAACTGCCATTTGAGTACTTCAGCATTGAGCTCAGTGATGTCATAGCATTGTGACGTCATCAGCATTGTGGCCTCATAGCATTGTTACGTCATCAACTTTGTGACGTCATAACATTGTCAGCAGTGTTCTCAGTGATGTCAAAACCTTGTGATGCCATTAACTGATGATGTATGATGTATGATGGATTATGACGATTTGATTGTAGCGATATCTACAATGTAGATATCGCTTGATCTCACACAAGCGATATCAACTGTGAGAGCCAGTTTTGGATGATAAATGAGGTTCCGCTTTCCTCCGTAAGGAGTTTGCTTCTGCTCTCGATTCCAAGCGAAAAAGAACAGAGGTTAGGAACGGAAATATGTAGGCGGGGGGGAACCTCCGTGGGAACAGAATGCATAAACCTATGAGACAAACCATTCCCTTGCTGAAGCCAGAGATACACGCAGGGGCAAAAGAAACAATACCATACAAAACAAGATCGTTCAACCCACCAGCGTTACATACGAATGAAATAAAGTTATAACATGTTTCAGCAACCGACTTAACGAAATTTGAAAGTTCTAAACATCTGTAAATCTGTAAATATTTCTGACAAACACGCGTTTTAAGAAATCGACGTTTTTTAATCTCCTTAACTAGACGAGATAGGAGAGTCAAAAGGGGCTGTTTTGCTTGTTCATGAAGTTCTACAGTAATGGTGCGTAAACAAATTTAAGTCCATATTCCATAAACCTTTTCCTTAAATGCCAAACATTATGTCCATAAAACCCCGCATTTGAAATAGCAATTTCAGCTTCCCATGTGGGTTTGAACAGATATGAAATATTAAGTATCATACTCTCATGAATGGATTTTTTAATATATCTACAGGAGATATATCCTCATCGCAGCATTCAATATCGACTTTTTTCCGGCAGAATTATTTTGTTTTCGACTCTGTTGAAAATTTGATATCGTTTGCTATGCCCCTCGGTGTGTGATTATTTAATTTTATGTCCCAAACCACCATTCACTACTCCCTACCACCTCTCCTCTCCCCCACCCTCCCCCCTCATACCATCTAGATTACTTATGTCCCCAACCACCATCCACTTACCCCTACAAGCCCCACCCCCCTCCCCCACCTCATATAGAGTTGTTACAAACTAAAGCAAGTAAGACCTTGAGGATAACCATTGTCTCTCCTGAACGACACGGTGCAAATCCCTCGAAGTTTGCTCGCCTTGCTACGTAGCGCTACATTGAGCAATCGCTTGAGCGATTACTTTGAAACCTCTCTTGAACATGGTTGATCTGTTGATTTGTTAGATCGTTTACATGCCAACATTATTTGAGGATATGTGCAGTTTTCAGAATTTCAAAAGACATTCAGTCTCATCATCAACCCACGAATTGCCCCTCGGTCGCTTTTTGGTGGCAGTTTACATCAAATACTTTACAAAAGTGAGATCGAAACGGCGGAAAACTATTGCAGGTGATCTATTCATAGATGGGAGGCGCCAATTATTGGAATTGTCATTCAGGTAAGTATTTCAGCAGGGGTTAAAATCAAGAGTGTTTATATGCAGCAATTGCCCATGGGGGTAGATTTGACCCTGGGGTAAGGGAATTTGACCCACCTCTCGAGGTGGATAAAAAATTACAATGGGGCAAATTATTCCCCCCGGGGGCAAAAATAATGTTTATATGACAACATTTGCCTCAGGTGGGTAAATTTGACCCCATGGTCAAATTTAACCCGGGGGTCAAACTGTTGATGGTAAACTAGGCTTTAGAGTACACTAGTCCTACAGAACAACCACACAGCACTGGGAGCTCAGACATGTTTGCAGGTGATATTATTAATGACTCTTGCATTAATTTTTGAAAAACGCTTCCATAAAAGAAGCAATATTTTATTGTGGGAACAGCTAAAATTGAAATATATTTAAGTTATGATTTACTGATAAAAGCGAGACAGACAAAGGGGCTACATAGCAACACCCGGAACAGTTTGAAGAAGTGTTTGTATACGGGATGGACCTGGGTTTGAACTCAGATGTTGCTAGGCTGTGAGTGTATCTAGTTCACCTGTCAGGTGATGAAGCTATGCTGTCCTCCTAGAATCAGCTACCTGCACCAAGCACCTGTCTGTGAAGATAATATACTTATTGTACCTACATGTAGTTATTTATACTACAAGAAGAAGATGAATCTTTCCTCTCTAGCAATCGCTATCCTTGTTCTGGGTAAGTGTGCTCATGTTGAGTAACGTGACACTTTCCTTTTTGTAATAATGGTCATAAGTGTGCTTATATTGAGTAAAATGAATCTTTCCATATTGTAATAATGGTCATAAGTGTGCTTATATTGAGTAAAATGAATCTTTCCTTTTTGTAACAATGATCATAAGTGTGCTTATATTGAGTAAAATGAATCTTTCCTTTTTGTAACAATGGTCATAAGTGTGCTTATATTGAGTAAAATTAATCTTTCAATATTGTAATAATGGTCATAAGTGTGCTTATATTGAGAACAATATATGTTCCCTTATTGTAACAATCGTCATAAGTGTGCTTATTGAGTAAAATGAATCTTTCCATATTGTAATAATGGTCAAAAGTGTGCTTATATCGAGAAAAATATATGTTCCCTTATTGTAACAATCGTCATAAGTGTGCTTATATTGAGAAAAATATCTGTTTCCTTATTGTAACAATCGCCACAAGTGTGCTTTTTGAGTAACGTAAGTGTTCTCTTATTGAAACAATGGTTATAAGTGTGCTTATAATTAGTAAATAAATTAATATCCCAAATGATAACAATGGTCAAAAGTGTGCTTATATTGATTAAAGGACGTTTTCCTTATTATAACAATGGTTATAGGTTTACTCATGTTGAATAAAGTGACTGTCCCTTTATTGTGTAAAACTATTTTGGGATTTTTCTTAACATTGCCAGGTAAGTACATCTCTTGTAACCTCTCGATAGGTTTTACCGCCAATTTTGAAGTTTTACTACGGTTTTAGGTTTTACCAATCGTTGAAATATAACTTCGCAGCATGTAATCTATCAATCTTAAGTAAGACCCTGTATCTTATTGTAATATTATCTCCAAATAAAATAATAATACACCCAATACCAAAAGAAACTTTGCATCTCAGTTGATTTTATCATATGTATGTTTTTCAATTACAAATATTTCAAGTTTTGGACATCGTACACTAAAACTGAAAAGTAATGGTGTATTGTCATCAGTCAAATATTGTTTTCAGAAGTTTTTAATTTTTTTACAAAAAATGAAATTTTAAAAAAATTAAAAAATTAAACTTTTAATTTTGACAAGACACACATGTTAAGCGACTAACGCACTACTAAAACAGTTTATGATGTTAAAAGTCCGTTGATATTACCCATTAGCAAAGACCACCGAGTACGAGATCACCACCGAATCACAGACGAATTGATCAAACACATTTTGATACCCCTCGTATGTTGATGCGCCCAAACTTTTTATTTAAATACACTTTTGAAATGAATATTTTCATACATCGAATGTAAAATTGAATAATTATTACAATACTTAAAAACCCAAATCCAATCGTTGCCTATTATGTGATTTATTAAGACAAGAAGATGGGTGCAAAGTTTCTTTTGGTATTGGGTTTAATAATATAATATACATTTTAACGCCTAATATCCAGTGCAAGCATTTATTACCCTGCAGGAATGGTACTTTCGGTGCCGCTACTAAGCGCTCCGGGCGAGCATATAGGTCCGTACTTCCCATGTTCAGATACCCTTTCTAACAGCTGGGTGGACAATGTGGATGAAGTGCCTTGCCACAGTATCAGACCCAGGTCACAAATGTTTGGTGTCTCCACCGGGATTCGAACCCGGGTCGTTGGCGTGAGAGGCAAGCATGCTAACCACTACACCACTGTGCTCTACCAAATAACTCGAACAACATAAGACTTAGTGAGTGAGCCGATCCCAATAATGTCAAAGTCACAAATTTTCATAAGAGAAGCTGTGGGATTCGAACCCATAACTCTGCCATTTAACCACAAACGATTGGTGAGTACATGTATGACGGTATTGACTGTTGAGATATATTATGCTCTCCTCGAAACTTGATGATATTTTATGTACGTTTTACAGCTGGATCACGTGTACATGTATTTGACGTTTACATAATTGCACTTGAACTTGTCTTTAACATCCATGACGGTAAATGCGTCAGAGAAAACACTCGGGTGTGTCATACGTCTACCAAAACCCCACCCTCGTGTTTTCTCCTTTATGTAACAGTGGTTCTAAGGAGATATGAAAAGCAAACATCCGCCAGTGGAACGGTATCATCAATATTTGAATGTTTGGTACAAATATATATGGGAACACGACAAAAGCCACCTGGGACAGTATGATCCACCTAGGACATAAGTCACCTAGGACTCAAGTCACCTGGGACATAAGTCACCTAGGATATAAGTCACCTAGGACTTAAGGCACATGGGACGTAAGTCACCTAGGACATAAGCCACCAAGTCCATACGTCATCTAGGATATAAGTCACCAAGGACATAAGCAACCTAGGACTTAAGTCACCTAGGACATAAGTCACCTAGGACTTAAGTCACCTGGGACATAATTCAACTAGAACATAAGTCACCTAGGACTTAAGTCACCTGGGACATAAGTCACCTAGGACATAAGTCACCTAGTACTTAAGTCACCTGGGACATAAGTCACCTAGGATATAAGTCATCTAGGACATACGCAACCTGGAACATAATTCAACTAGAACATAAACCGCCTAGGATATAAGCCACCTAGGATATTAGCCTCCTAGGATATAAGCCACCTAGGACTTAGTCACCTAGGACATAAGTCACCTAGTACTTAAGTCACCTGGGACATAAGTCACCAAGGATATAAGTCACCTAGGACTTAAGGCACCTGGGACATAAGTCACTTTGGACATAGGCCACCATGGCCATACGTCATCTAGGATATAAGTTACCTAGGACATACGCAACCTGGAACATAATTCACCTAGAACATAAGCCGCCTGGGATATAAGCCGCCTGTTTTTGACAGATTTGTCATATACTAGCCAAAGAATCTAATATGTATTTTGAAAGTATTACACCATCTTAAAAATTGCATTGATGACAATTTTATAGAAATGTTGGCTTTGATGATTATTTTATTGTACTTTTATTCATTGTATATGTTTATATAAAACGATGTTCATATTGACAGGGTTAGTGTACTGCAGTATTGCGGCTCCTGCCTATGAGATAGGTGAGTTTAAAATTATGTTTCATCTTATAATGCAAAAGTCAGATCGTATTTTATACATGTATTTTGTTTCTAGGGGTGTAACAATACATCGAACTATCGATGCATCGCAATAGTTTGCTTGGCAATAGTAGTATATCGATAGTATAATACAAAAACACTATCGCTATCGCAATAGTAAGATAAACTATCGATACTATCGAAACTATTAAATCCTCTTAATCATGAATGATTTACACACGCCTCACTGCATTTAATTCAAGAGTTTTCATTTTAGAATGTCAAAAGAGATAGGAAATAGCAAAATGACAAAAGGTCTTTTCATTTATGATTTCTTTACTGATGTCGGTTCCATAGTCCTAACATCAATTATACATTTCTACTAAAACCTATATGAAATCTAGCTGATTATTCCGTATTTGTACAAAAGACTCTATTGCAATAGCTATTGCAATAGTGAGTTACAATAGTCTATCGCTATCGCAATAGTAAGTGGCAATAGACTATCGCTATCGCAATATTCTCTTTGGATCAATAGTCACCAATAATAATTTGTGATATAAAGTTAATGTATTACATCCTTCTTCGTAAGCAAACAAAACAAACCTCTTCCTCTGAAATCGTCTTGATTATATGCACATCATAATCATTCAAAATTCTTATTACTATGTGTAGGTGACATAAGGAACGTAAACTGCCAGGCAAAATAAAGTACTCACTTCTGTTGATTTTATCATATGTATGATTTTCAGTTGCAAATTTTCGATGTCACAATCGAAAACTGAAAAGTACATGTGTTTAGTCAGCAGTAAAAGAGTACTTTTTAATTTTTGTATAGAGAAGAAATTTTAAATTTTAAATTTCTTCCAAAATTATTTTTGATGATACACAACTGTTCATCGACATATAAGACATATTCTAAGTGAAAATTAATAAATATGCCTGATTCTGCACGCATTTTAACTAAAGTTTTACAACAGTCACCAGTTAATTCTTTCGAACTACTGCAGATAAATATAACTTCTCGTGCCATAGTCAAATGCATCTGATTTCTTTCAGATATTGAATTAATCGAAATCAACTTTCTTTTGCCCGGTAGTGTATGTCTATATAGATACTGCTTAAACAGTTAACCCTTTTTGTCCCCAGAGGAAGACGATGACTGTGTGGACAGACAGGACTGCTCTGGCTACGATATCCACAAATCGTGCTGTGGAGCTTACGAGGCTTTCTCCAGATACAACTGTCCTAGACACTGCATGTTCTGTAGTGAGTAATTGAAAAGTTGTACACTAAGGGACAAAAGAAATTATACCATCCTGTATTCAGGTGATGTGATGAGGTTATATCATGGCTCTGTTCCATAACAGCGAGCGCTTATAATCGCTCGTTGAGCGCTACATTGAGCACCCATTCCTCCCGAAGGACACGGTGCGATTCCTCGAGCTTTGCTCGCTATGCTACACTCAGCAATCGCGAGCAAACCAAGAGAGGTTTAATGTAGCGCTCAATGAGCGGTTATAAGCGCTCGCTGTTATGGAACAGAGCCAATATTCTATGAGCAGGTGTTCATAGCTGAGAGTTTTCTTAAATATACACCGAGAGGCAAAAGAAACTTACCTTCAAAAACAAAGTATTTCTGCCGTATAAAGTTGATTTTGAATGTCTGTGATGAGGATATATCTCGTAAAGAGATGTACACAATGTCATTCATGATAGTTTGATACTTGTAGTTTATATCTCTTCAAACACACATGCTATTTCGAAGGTTGTTTGGACATAATGTCTGGTATTTATTGTAAAAGTTTATGTACAGCTGCATGCATACCGAACGTTTGTTCACCTAGATGTGTATCTATTTCTGCAAATATCATGTAAATTGACTTTCATTGTAACGTCAATAAAATACCACTTACAATGACAATGAATCATCATATATCCATGAGTAAAATAGTCATTCTGAAACGTATCAAGTCATCGCCCTATCAGTGGTGTTCGAACTTTGGCATAATGAAATAGACAGAAGGTGTCAAATTGTGAAATTTCAAATTTCATTAAGGATGTCCGCTCCTTCCGGTTGAACTTCAAAAATGAAATATGATTAAGTACAGATTTTTTTCTCATCTTTATTTTCTTCATGATATTCTACATCATCTACATATTTTTTTAAAAAACATATGAAATAAAGAAAATGTGACTTTAGAACCTCTAAAAAGTGCTTAAACAGCATAAATGGCCTAAATTTGACTAAAAAAGGGGATTTTCAGATACACTTTGTGTCAAAGCTTTAAAAAAAAAAAACACTACCATACATATTTTTTCATCGATTTCGGTAGGGTAAAATGAACTTTGTAACATATCAAAAAAGGAAAAAAAGTTTAATACTAGAAATGTAGTATTTTAAAGTTTTTAGCATTTTTTTTCTCATTTTCCCATACTCTCCCATGTTAAAATAATTGTATTTCACCCCACTACCTTTCAGGCGTCTAATCTCGAAAAAAACCACACTGCCCCCTATTTTTTAATGCTGATTTTTCAATCATATACTTTGATCTTTTAAAACATATAAGTTAGAAAAAAGTTTAATTCGATAAATTTGGGAAGCGAACATCCTTAAGTTGAAATAAAAGTTTCCATTAGAACAAAATCATCACAAATGCATATGTAAGAGGGGACATAGGTGATTATTATTTTACCCAGTCAATCACCTACTGAATATTTTACAGAAGAACATTGTAATTTGTGAGAGGTATAAAACTGTATATCAAATTATGGAACGTTCAGTTTTCTTTTTATTAAACAACATTGCAAAATGGTCTGATTAGTTTCGCGTTGAAACGATGCTTCAAAAACATTCCAAATTACATGATATTTGCACTAAGACATAGAGATTATTAACCAAGTGTGTTTCCGTATCATTAATATCATATTTTTGGAATAAAAATTGTATTATGCGAGCCTTTGGCGAGCATAATACATTATTTTTTATTCCAAATATATGATATTAATGATACGGAAACACACGAGGTTAATAATCTCTTTATCATATATGTCATTATTAAAATAAGCGTGTTTTTGTAGTAAAATTGGAAAGAGAATTGACCTAGTTTTAGCGTAGTAATATCATAGACGGTACATCAAAGTGATGGTCACGACAACGGCTGTGAAGTGCCTAGAAATAGTTCTTAATTAAAAAATGAAATAAAACACGATGTGCGCGTTTATTAAAAAATCAACAATTGGTCGCTGATTTCTTATTCATGGAGATATTTTCAATCAATTCATATGCACCTATCTAATAATTAAAAAGCACTCATCACTTGGTCACGTCGCTAGAACAAGGGAAGTAACTCTAGTTTCAACGTTTTGGAAGCTGCGTTGCAGGGTTGATTCGGATTGCTGCATAACAGTATCTTTCACACTTAAACGGTAATTATTTGTGGGATGAGGTTGTTTCTTTCGTTTATGACAATAAGTACCTATAAATGTATCTAATACCGTATGCTCAGCCCTCAAGAACTGCCGAAACGCTAGTGCGATCGACGAGGCGTGTCGGTTTGACGCTGACACATCAAATTCATTTTGTACACAGGACACTGCAGCTACTTGCTGATTCTGTTGGCCAATAGCGCACTGAAGTTTTGAATGATTCTTATATTAAATCTACAATTATCTTTACTTTGTTAAAACTAAAAAATGCACAGTTTCATATCAGATGAATTTTTTTATCGAATGTCCATTCTTTCAAGCGGAAATACACGGATAAACTCCCGGTTACGCTTTCCAATGATTCGTAAACAGTTTTAGGATTCGCATGAAAGATTGGAATTTTTCCGAAAGTAGTTCGTGTAATTGACCTTTGACCTGTTTTGCATATTTATCAGATTTGGATACCAAGTTTATCAGATTGCTTTATTGCATCGATAACACCCGGCATTATATGATAAACACAAGTACATGTAGGTGAACAAACTTTCGGAATGCAGCAGTACAGTTCTCAAACGTATCCTTCACATCAGTGGTGCATGTTCTTGACATTTGGCATAATGAAATAGAGATAAGGGGTCACATTTTGAAAATTCAAATTTTATTAATTTTCAAATAAAAGTTTTATATCGACTAAATGAGAACAGAACGAATACGTTGAATGAGTGTAAGAGGAAATACAGAATGTATAATGTAGGTTTGACCAAGTAAATCACCTACTGCATATTTCACAGAAGAAAATAAAAACTGGTCAATTTAAAGAGTTGCCCAAATTGTAACTGTTTCCTAAATATGTATCTGATTATGTTATGCAAAAAAGCAAAGTGATGATCGGTCTAGTTTTCGCGTCGATATGATCTACAAAGACATGCCAAATTATATGATATTTGCACTGAAACACATAGGAAGGTGAACAAACTTTCGGTATGCAGCTGTATTACGGAAAGCGCGTTTATACTTGTTACGTCAATTGCAGCGTCACGTCAATTTGTAATTCTTGCGCGATCTGAGGCGGTATTCTAAACAAATCTAACAATATCGCTCATGATGCACCAAATACTGGGCTTTGTAACTGGATCTCTTTTTGCTGTCAGGATAGTTTTCTATTTTTTTTAAAAAGCGATTTTTGGATCAATTTGGTTGGCCTCCTTAGTGGTAATATTTAAGGATTTGAAAATATCTTTGTTATTACCCGATTTTTTTATGTTTGATGGTATTGTTTAAAGAAAAATGTATTGGCGTTGACGTGGTATATGATATTGAATGATAATATGATGACAACATTCTGAAATATATTTTCAAACGGATATGGGGTGATAACCCCGTTACATCCCTTTACTATGTATAGTGGCTTGTAGGGGATTGTCGACTTAATGTGCTTTCTAATCTAGTTGAATGATCTCTCATACCATTTATTCTTGTATTTCAGCACCAAAAGTAACAGAGGCTCCTCTCTGTACTGATACCATACCCAATTGTAACCAATACGGAGATGACTTGTGTACCAACGATAATTATGCAGGTTTCGTCAGAACGAAATGTGCCGGGTACTGCGCATATTGTAACAGTAAGTAAAACAAGACCTGAAAAGTCTTTCTTTACATTGAATGTTAATATCAAAATCTCATTGAAAGAAGTATATGAAATATACTAATCCGCTGATATTAAGACATTAAGTATTTATTCTGGTATTACATCACACGCAATCTTTTATAGTTCTTTTACTCCACGATATCACATTTTTCATATACTCCGTCCTTTGACGTTGATATTTAGCTTCAAGAAAGTGTAAAATATTAATACTTTTTAACCATTATTTTGCTTTTTTAAAATCATTTGAGTCTCGACCAGTTTTGAATTTTAAGAAGAATTCAAGAAATAAGATTTTGTTGCACATTTAATTTAATGGTTTACAGCAAAGTGAAAATGGGATAGATAATGAACTACTCACCTGTTTCTGAACTCTACACTCAACCGCAATAGAAACGCCGCCACCTTTTCAACCGTCTAGAATTCGAAATACTGCTGTCGGAGAAAGTCGATTTTTATAGGGGCATGATTTGTAAAGAGGTTCCCTCAATTTCATATATCAGAATATAATACTTTTATTTTTATATCTGTTCAAGAACACATGGGGTGCTGAAATAGCTTTTTCAAAATTTTTAGCCAGAATGTTGGTGATTTAACTTGAAAATTCATAAAATGTAGAACTTCAATTAAATATGCAGTCGACATAAACAACCTTCTTGGACTTACATAAATTTTGTTGGCGCGTCTTTACTATAGGACGTGATAAAACAAACCAAAAACGACGATTTTTAATACGTGTGTTTCTCAGACATTTGAACAGATATTGTTTTAAAATTTCAAATTTAGTTTAATTGGCTTCTGGGGATATGATTTGACTCTGTTTCAGTTGTGTTTATTACTCGTGGATTGAATTATCTTGTATTTTGTATGGTGACGGTTTTTTTTGTTTTGCGGTTGAGTGTAATATAACTCTAGGCGTTTTTCAGTTCAATTTTCCACTCTTTGTTTCTCTTTCAGGGACGGTATTTAGACCACCCTGTGCTGGGGGCAACGCGACGTCAGGTGAGCGTAATCCAAACCACCTCAAATTTAGTTTTTCTAACATCAAAACTAATTTGTCACTTTTTTTATTTGTTCTTATCACTTAATCCTCACCACATGTCTCATCTTTCCCCCCACACAACGACTTCCCTACGCAAGGCAAGAATCTCCACCATTAGCTAATTTATGCCTTGCATCATTTCCTACATATTTCCCTGTTACATAGCGGACTGCGTCATCTGAAACTGTGAGCTCTGATTCGCTTGCACAGAAACATTAAGGGAATGCGGAAAGACTGAAATTAACTAGATGGAGACTGGCGCGAGTTATGCTTTGCCTATGGGAGTTGTACCCCTAACCATACATTTAACTTTACCCCTAACCGTACATATAATCTTACTAAACCATCCCCTCTTTTTATTCGTTAGTCTAGCCCTGGCATAACATCTAACCTTAGCCCTGATAAAAATCTAACCTTAGCCCTGGCATATCATCTAACCTTAGTTCTGGCATAACGTCTAACCTTAGCCCTGATAAACATCTAACCTTAGCCTTGACCCAACATCTAACCTTAGCCCTGAAAAACATCTAACCTTAGCCCTGGCATAAAATCAAAACTTAACCCTGAAAAACATCTAACCTTAGCCCTGAAAAACATCTAACCTTAGCCCTGACAAAACATTTAACCTTAGCCTTGACCCAACATCTAACCTCAGCCTTGACCCAACATCTCACCTTACCCTAACCAATATATGGATAACCCATGATACCGAGGATATGGTACGGTTGTGGACCCTGATAGGAAGGAAAAACCCGAGGATGCGAAGTAGTAGTAGAGTAGTAGTAGTAGTAGAGGCGCTGACTCAGTAACTGCAGGTGATAGTGGATACGGGTTCGAGACGCACTTTCTGCAAAACATTTGCTGTACATATTGTGTCGTAAACTTATGAAATTTTTCAAAATTAGTCTAAGTTAGTTTCTTCAGATCTTTACTTTCAAGCCGTCATCTTAACAAATATATCAGGGTTTACAATCATTATAATTCCATCTAACAGGGTTTACAAGTGTATGTTTAAACCCTCCTGGAGGGAATTACAAGGTTGCAAGTCCCTCGTACCGGGTGATACGGTTTAGAAAGGTCGTTTCAAGTATCACGTTATATGGCTGGTAGGTTGATAATAAATGGTTAACAACTATTATCAATAGAGTAACCAAAACCTTCCCTTATCCACAACCAGAACCATTTGTAACCCTTTTCTACCGTGTGTCCATCCAAGCACATGTCGGGGGCGGGATAGCGCAGTGGTTAGCGCGTTCGGCTTCGGATCAAGAGGTCCGGGGTTCGGGGCACGGCAACTTTGTCTGCAGTAGAGAACTGTTCTACATGCGGTAAGGTTTGGGTGCAATGCTACACTGAATTTCAGCATAGTACCACCCATGGTTCGCTAGTTCCAGTCGATGCTCGCAGGTTTCACCGCAATGCATAGCCACATGGCGTTGCGGGCTTTCTCCCTGCCATAATACTAGCAGCCGCGATATAAGTGAAATATTCTTGAAAGCGGCGTTAAACCCCAACTGACCACTCCAAGCACATGTCAACAGCTTGCAATCCGCTCCCGTGGTGACCTGGGCCTCCTTTCACAAAGCACTAAGGTGATCGTAAGTCACTAAGGTTACCTTAGTGCAATGATAAAGAATGGGAGTTAAGGTTAACCTTAGTAAAGGTTGCTTTGTGAAAAGAGGCCCTGTAACACAAAGTGTACCCTAACCCTTACCTTATCCACAACCATAACCGAATTGTGTTACGTTTTACCTATTATCCACATATATGACATCATCTTTGAAACCCAGCCCTACCACTAACACATAACTCTTTATATATGTAGCCTAACCCTTAGCTAATCCAAAACCAAACCCTTATTGTGCCACGTTTTACATCTTATCTAACCACAGGTCAACATGTTGTAATCCGCACCCTACCACCGACCCGTAACCCTCTATGTACCCTAACCCATACCTTATCGACAATTATAACCCTAATTGTGTTACATTTACCTCTTATCAAACCACAGGTAAACATTTAGAAATCCGTAGCCTTACCATTCACCCATAACCTAAATTAAGTACCCTAACCTTATCCGCAAACAAACCTTATTTCTACCACGTTCTACCTGTTGTCCACCCGTTGTCAACATTTTGCTTATCCCCCCAAATACCATTAAAGGTACATCCATTGTGTTTCATAACATTTTATTTGGCTGAAATACGTGCCAACATACAATATGTGCCGATTTCAGTTCAAATAATTTCACTCAACTTGCATATTCATCCGCAATAGCCAATTATATTATAATTACTAGTTTTTAATTAAAATTGAGCAACATCATTATACATGTACAGAAACCGAAACTACACGTCCCATTTACACGCACAGTAGTTATAAGACCTATTTAACACTATCAACCTAAAGTTATCTGTATGTATGTTGAAATAAGTTTCCAAAATTACGTTTGACTTATTGACGCGCGCCACACGCGGTGCATTGTCCGGTTTTTGATAAAAAATCGACACGTTTACCTTTATATCATCAATAGACTGAATTGACTACCATCAAAATGGCAATTTACGGTAACAATCAGACTGAGTACTTCTCGAAAGATTAACATCATTTTTAACGTTTGGCATATGTGACCCACACAATGGATGTACCTTTAACCCATAACCATCCACATGTTTAACCCATACCCTTATCTTATCTACAACCAAAGCGAATGTGCCAAGTTTTACCTCTTGTCCAAACACACGTCAACATCTTGGAATCCATACCCTTACCAGGAACCCATAACCTTATGTACCCAAACCAGGGCCTTGTTCAAGAGAGGTTTCAAAGTAATCGCTCAATTAGCGATTACTTTTAAACCTCTCTTGAACGCGATTGCTCAACGTAGCGCTACGTAGCAATGCGAGCGTACTTTGAGGTTTTTGCACTGTGTCCTTCAGGAGAGAATGAGCGCTACTTGAACGCTACTTGAGCGCTACATTGAGCAATCAATGAGCGATTATAAGCGCTCGCTGTTATGGAACGGAACCCTGTATCTTATGTACACTCATTACCCTCATCATGCCACGTTCTACCTCTTGTCCACCCACAGCTCAGACCGGTGAGCCTGATACAACGACTAGCTCCAGCCCGATGACAACCACCATCCCGTATGACAGTAAGCAAGTTCGATTATGTAGAACTATACTGAGCAAAAAAGTTAAGGACCATTTGATTTTTTGGTTTATTTTGATATTTTTTCGAAGTTGAAATTTTGCAATTTTTAGCCCAATTCATGTCTTGCGTCATCAACAACCCTAAATGAGTTCCCTAACTCCCTTGTTGATAAATGGCATCAGATTCCTTATCAATTGTTTCAGAGCCTTTTCTTAGGTTTTCATGACGTTCTTAAGCCGTAATTAACACGTAATTACACGCCAATGATTCCGAAGCAACTTACAAAGTAACTCAATGCTTATTTTTGTTTCATTATTACATACCGCAATGAAGTTCATCAGAAAATTATGCATAATCTTCATGACTCACATTTTCAAACTGTGGGGAAAAAGCTAATGGTCCTTAACTTTTTTGGCTTAATAGATTTTTTTACAGAAATAATATTAACTTAACTTAGATGGTGTTCACGTTTTGAATCCTTATTTATTGTAAAATGTTGGCAATTTTCATAGTTCAAAACTTGAGGTGGCAATTTATTCCTAAGATTTAAAATGTGGACAATCCAACAGAATATGGATTTGTGGATTTAAAAAAAACTTTAAGTAGTAGTTAGTAGTTACTAGCATATTTACGAAACTAATTCTCGTGTTTCGTATCTTGATTGATACGAAATTATCACGGGCGCAATACCCTAAATAAACACCTACGTATATCTACCTACCTATATAAACATATAAATAAAGTAAGGTACTGTCCGCCATCTTGAATTCTGCCATAGGACCGGAACTGAAACTTGGAACAGTCTACGAATATTACACAACGTATTTGAGCCACAAATCAAACCAGTTTAACCATTTCCAGTCCCATGGCAGGATTCAAGTTGGCGGACAGTGTCTTACAATCTTTATATGTTATATAGGAGGGCAGATATACTTAAGTGTGTATTATGGGTCTGGTGCGTTTTCTAATTTGGTTAGGTGTACATATTTAAGTATTTAGGATCTGGTGCCTATGGGTACCATAACATTATTCTAACTCTCACATCACACCACATCATGCTCATTATCTAGTTTTGAAAAGCAACGCTTAGTGGACATGAACGTTTTCACTTGCAGAGTGCGATATTGGTGGAGCTTACAAGGCCGAGGGAGAGACGTGGGAAACGATAGACTGCACCAAACGCTGTACATGCGTCAACGGACTGAACGATACAGTGGAGTGTGAAGTTATCAGGTAGGAAACATGGATATGATATTAATACTAGGAAATTTACCCCCCCCCCCCCCCCCCCCCCCCCCCCCCCCCCTTTCAAAAACTTTTGTATTGGCGGTATGGTAATATAATTTTGGACGCCCCCCCCCCCCCCTCCCCTTTTCCATTGACTATTGCCCCTTTTTACCTGATACTACGTTAGTATGTTGTCAGTGTTCCCTGCTGTACCCCTCATTCAGTGTATTACGTTAGTATGTTGTCTTTACTGCAAGTGCCCGGTGTGGAGTTCCTGTCCTCTCCTCCAGAGTATTACACTTATCTGCTTTTTCTATTGCAGATGTTCGATGTGAATCGATAACTGCGACCTGATATAAACAGACCATAGCTATTCTCCCCTTACTGTGTACTGTGCTAATATGTTGCCTTTGATACAGGTGCCCGGTGTGGATCCACAACTGTGACCTGATACAAATCGAGGGTAGTTGTTGTCCCCTCCTCAAATGTAACTACTTCAACACTGTGCACGGACCAAGGTCTCTCCTCGGCAAGAAGTAGTCGGAGCTCAACTTGCATCAATAAAGAAATAATCGAAACCGCATTTCTTCACTTTGTAACTAAAGACTCTACCATTACACCAATTGGTCAGAATGAAGGGCTAGACTGTTTCATAACATGGTTATATTTGGGATAACACTACCTTCAATAGTACAAATTCTTGTACTTTTTCGGGCCGAGTCCCATGCGGGATTCGCCAGCATTGACTGTACCAACAGCTTACCGTACGACCATTTCGCCTCGACAGACTGTTTCAGCTCTCCTCGAACTATATACGATATTTTATGTGCACTTCACACTTGGACACCTTATTCAAAATAATTACACAACTGCGCTCACGTTTGTCTTTAATGTTCATGACGGTATACGACAGAGAGAATCACGAGGGTGTGGTTTTGGTATACATTGTCAAAACCTGAGGGCGACTCGGAATGAGAAGTACAAATGGGCTTGCGATTTGTAAGTTTAAAATTGGCGAGGTTGAAGTTGTGGGAATCGAACTCGCGACCCTCTACCTTCGAAGCCCAAAACTCATCCATTACTTCACAGAGAATGGGTGCGAATGACGGGATTGACTGTTGAGATCTGTTCTGCTCTCCTCGAACTTGATTTGATATTTTATGTGCACTTCACACTTGGTTTACAGCTCGGTTATTTCTCATCCCCAGCTACATGTACCCTCTGTTCTTTTTTTCTTTTTTTGTCCCTGACTTCACTGTCATCTACAATCATGCGTTTTTTCGAGTAAATTCCAGCCGCAGTCATTAATTTTTCACTTCAAACCCAGCTGCATTTCTGCCTGTTTGTAATATTCAGCAAAAACGTCACGTAACGTAATTTGTTTTGCAAATGATTATGTTTCCTACTGCTTGGAATAGAAGTATTATGTCCTCTTTTCAAATCTGAAGATAAGAATAGTATTAATAACTACAGGGGAATTTCGCTAATTGATACTATGTGTAAAATATTTACTTCTATATTGAACTGGAGACTCAAGACTTTTTGTGAAGATAATAATATCATTGATGAGCTAAAAGCAGGATTCGGAAAAATTTACTCAACAATAGACAATATATTCAGTCTGCAAGCAATGATAAAGAAATATACAGGAACAAGAAAAGGGAGATTTTACTGCCTCTTTGTGGACTTCTCAAAGGCATTTGACACCATTAGGCATGACATTCTATTACAAAGCTTGAAATATGTTGGGATAAAGGGCAAATTTTTAAAAGTGCTTTCATCTATCTATTCAAGTTTGTGTTCATGTGTGAAGGGTTTCAACGGTTTAACTGATTATTTTAGCTGCAATATTGGCACCCGCCAGGGCTGCATATTAAGCCCACAGCTATTTATCATATTCATCAATAAGCTTTTGAAGAAACTGGAAAATGTTGGAGGAGAAGATGTTTTTATCTCACAAGATTTTTAAAATGTTTTTGCCATAATACTTGCAGATGATGTGTCATCTCTAGCTATAGCTTATTCAGCTGTTCAACTCCAAAAGAAAATAGATACTCTTGAATTATTGTGCTCTGAAACTGGAATGAAAGTAAACCTGAAGAAAACAAAAGTGATGGTTTTTAGAAATGGTGGACCCCTAAGAAGTTATGAAAAGTGGACTTATAATGGTGAACATATTGATGTTGTACCCTTCTACAGATATTTAGGTATTATGTTTAAACCCAAACTGGTATGGACACAGGCTCAAACTTGCTTAGCTTCACAGAGTTCCAAAGCAATAACGACAATAAATAGATATCAGAGAGCCCTTGGTGATATCAATTGTAAAGATTTATTTAAAATATTTGACGGTATTGTTACTCCTATCCTGTGCTATGTATCAGAAATCTGGGGAGTTAGATATAGCAACAAAATTGAAGATGTTCCAGTGAAAATGTGCAAATCTGTTCTCAAAGTGTCAAAAATACTTGTAATGCAATGGTGCTTGGTTAATGTAGTAGAGCTCCACTGCAGCTTACATATATGACAAGAGCTGTCAAGTTCTGATGTAGGCTGACACAGATGGCCCCTGAGAGACTACCCCATCAGTGCTACAAGATGCTCACAACCCTAGATGATATCGGACGCACCTCTTGGGCTACCCACACCAAAAATATTTTATTTAGATTTGGATTTGGATATGAATGGATAACCTATGATGTGGGAGACAAACTTATTTTCTTATCAATGTTTAAGCAGAGACTTTTTGACAACCTACAGCAAACTTGGATTGAAAGTATAAATAACCTGTCAGACTCTTATTCATATAAACAATATAAATCACTACTGACTGTTGAATGTTATCTCAACTCTTCACTTCCATCTCACTTTAAAAGGATTTTATTACGCTTCAGATGTAGTTACTTTAGAATTGCCATCAACACCGGAAGACACCAAGCTACACCATATGAAGCAAGACTCTGCCCTCTCTGTTTATAAAAAAAACAAGCATTGTATTGAAAATGAATATCATGTTCTTTTAATATGTGAAGCCTTCAGTTTGTTCCGTAATACACTAATTGGTAAATACATTAAAGGCGCTGTAGCACGTTTTTTGCAAATTTTAATTTTTCAAATTTCCTATTTATAATGATAGTTTATGTCATTTATATTAACTTTAGAGGGTAAAACATGTTATTAAACAAACCAATTATCCGTAGTGATAATAACGGTATTGCGTATAAAGCAAAAATTGCATGGCGGCCATTTTATTGTGAACACAATTTAATCATTTCGTATTACAAAAACGATCCCCGTGGCTTTACCGAACCATGTACACTCATTTTCAATTTGATTTTCCGGAGAGAGAATGCTGTTTTACTATTGGTGACATTATTTTTCAAATACATTTCATCGACTTATTTGAGCGAAAAAACGTGCTACAGCGCCTTTAAATCTAACTGTCAACAAATTTTTAATTCCCTTATTTCATCTCAAAATTATGATGTGGTACATAAAGTTTCAATATTTTTATTTAAAGCTCATCAATCAAGGCACAAAAATATATAATATGTCTGTATATCATGTGTTTAAACTATGTAAATAAGCAAAATGCGAAGCATTGTACACCCTGAATTTATGTATTTTGGGCCAATGGTCTTATACTGAATAAATATGTCTGTCTGTCCGTTATTTTTTCAAATATAATTTTATATTAGTAGAATTGAAGCAAAGTTTAAAGTCAATCCATTCTTATCGGTTGGTTTATGTTATGTCAATCTGACATTCGAAAGAGAGTACATGTTTTCTCAAAAAGTCATCGCCATTCTTGGACAACATTCTTTTCGACCTCCAAACTAAGTTATAAATGGAAAATAGAAGATCTTATCAGATTATTCCGACCGAAGGACATGGAGATGACGAGACTTCGACTGGTGATCATATCCATAGGTAGGCCTAAGTACATGTACCCGTTAATGCAAGTATCAAGGATATACTGACGAGCAAAAGAAACGCTACATAGTAAATACCTTAATACTGCTGCAGCAGAAAGTTGATTTTGAATGTCTTTGACGTCAGGTCATCGATCATATGGTACTAGTAATTTATGTCTGTTCAAACACACATTGGATGCTGAAATAGTTATTTCACATTGGTTTTCGGACATACTGTTTAACAAGTTAATTGTTTATGAAATATGGAAAGTATGTTAATAAAATATGTTATCGATATATAATTTTCCTTCTTGGACTTAACATCGATGACACATCGTCGATAAGACGTCATAAACAGGAGAAGCCGACTTTCATTCTGCAATCTCGCCTGATTAAGTAAATTCCAAGACAACGATTGATTAAAATGCGCGTTTTTCAGAACTATTTTCAAACGATCGTAACTTAAGCCCAGTACGCATAACCTATGTACAGTCAGAGTTAAAAACGACAATTCGTTGTGCTTACTTTTGCTTGTAGGTTTCCTGTGTTGTCTTGGGCCTATCACGTCCTCTGGTAAGTCTTCAATAAGTGATGCATAAGTCGGGCCAAGGTTTAAAAGGATGGTTCTATCGGGGTATTTTTTGTGGAAACGAAATTCGAGAGGATATCCCCGTTTACACATATATGCTATTAACATATGATTAAAACACAGTCAAATTGAAAGATATTAATGATGTTAGTGCTTTGACGACTTTACATTTCACAACTTGATAAAGACAAGCACACATTTATTGAAAAATCAAAACAAAGAGAATGGAAGCCAATCCTCGGCGCTGTGAGTGGGGAAAACTTCGCTACGGCCTAACAGCATAGTGTTTATTGGTGTATATCAGTGTATATGTTACTTTTACAGTCTGTTTTTATGTTGTTGAAATTCGATATAAATGTAAATGTTAACAAAAAACTGCCAGACACAATGTGTACGCTTATTTATTGCGTATTGATTGTTCAACGTTTCGGAACATCGTTTACTAGAAGATAAGGTATGAATTGTCACAAATCCGCCTTTCGGAAAACTATTAGCATCATGTATAGGAATGTTATTTTAATTTGAATTATTATTTGAATCCAAGTATAATTTGGACACGACACAATGAGATTATCCGATAACTTTGTTGCCCCGTTATATCTGAAAGGCTCCTGATTGTCTTCGGAGCTTTAGGCTCGTATCGCTGAAAGCTGGTTACTATGGTTACTATATGGTTGCTATATATAGCATGTATTTTGCATTATGAAATGTCGTGATTTGAAATTTGATTGGTTCTCTCAACCGGGCGATTGAAACTAAGTATTGTCACAGGCTTGATAGCGATACGAGACAAAAGCTGTGAAGAAATCAGGAATTGAAGGAGACTGGCGGGTACAAATATTATCATGTAGCAAGATGTATGTTTACTCGTGAGTAGTTTTAAAGCTATAAATATGATCAGACTATATTGCCAGATAATAATTACATTCACTGCTCAAGACTGACATTACATCACACCCTGATTTAACTGTGAGCTTACATGTAATGTCGATCAAGCCTACATAGATGTTATATAAACTACAGTGCTGTCGGGTAAAGTAGTCTGTCAGAGCAAACTATTCAATTGACGACCAACCCAGTCTAGAAACTTATAGCAAGTCTAGATTTAGAAATTAAGGCATCTTTAGGGTTCCATTTTGTATATATATTTGAATTGTTTGTAAAATGGTGTCTTCTTGACCAAAAAAAATATTTCTGAGACTAAATGTTAGTCTATCGGGTAAAGCTACACACCTCAGAGCGATAACGGGCCATTTATACCAGTAAAAAATATTTCTCATGTTAAAAATCTATCTCAAAATTAAAGTCTAGGCTTTTATATAGTATTAACATTAATGTAGAAGTTTGAAGTAGAAAGGCTTAATGCATTGACGCTGAAAGTAATCAGATGACTACCCCCTTATTTACATAGGTTAACAAGTGTAGGCTAAAGATACGCAGTCAGAGTTTGACGACACTATGCATTTCCAATTATGTCTCTCCCGTCGGCGTCGGCGTCGGCGTCGGCGTCGGCGTTCCCATTGTTTCCGGAGCACACCTCTAAAAACACTTGACCAATCTTCACAGCCTCCACATACCATGCAGATGTGGCTTTTTGGGTTTTCAGTCAGTTTTAAATTTTATTTATTTTCGTTTCCATGGTTACAATTTGGACTTTGTCTATTTGAAGGGTAAGGTTTATATACGGATCAGATCTCTAAAACTATGTGACCTATCCTTACCAAAGTTGGTACACTACCTCCCGATGTCATGTAGATGTGTCTTTAGGGTGTTGAACTTTTTAAATTTAATTTATTTCTATTTCCTTGGTAACAATTTGGACTTTAGAAGGGTAATAACTGAAGTTGAATTGTGGGAAGGGGGAGACATCTGTTTTACGAGTAAAAACCCCTCCATGATAAAATATGTTAATAGTATTCCCAGAAGCTGATGAATGGACTAGCAGATGATAGTTGAAGGATTTTGGTTTCCTTTGACATTTGCTATGGGAGATAGCAACATGTTTTATGATGTCTTGTTCGTTACGATTTTTTTTAAATTTTCAGTAATTTGTCACTATTTTGATTAATAAACATCATTCTAACAATGTTCACTTGCTACAAACAATGTAATATCTTCCAAATTACCCAAAGAAACAATAAGTGAAGTCAATACACACTCAGCATTTACTTACGTTGTATATTTGGCAGTGCGTATCTTTACCCGACACGGCTGTACAGAAATTCTGAAGTGAATATGAATTCTTACATTTGATTTTTACATTCATATAATCAATCGTGTGCTTAAAGTTATAATATGATCAGTAGTTCATCTTTCTTAGCATACACTCAGTACATGTATTTACTATGAACATGTTTGGAAAGGGTTTATATTTTGAAGTTTTGTTCCTTGTGCTGATTTTTTTATCTTGAAATAAACCCCTTTTTAATCAAACTCCCCAGCCGAGGAGTGTGTACACAATAGAGATTGCAATGGGTACCACTCAGTTAGGAATTGGTGCTGTGAAGATTATAATTCAATCCGGACTTGGCACTCTTGTCCTGGAGAATGTAGATCCTGCGGTAAGTAAGACGTTCAGGTTTTCAATTATCGTTTGCTTCCAACTACTGCATGATTTTGACTAACAAGCTGATTTTCTATTTGGAGTGATACAGAATTTTAAGACATAAAAATATTGTTTACATTCTTCATATTAATAATCCATGAACAGGGCCAACGGACGGCTATTCCACGTGTAAAACCCACCCCCTGAGATAGACTAAGATCACGTGACTAACATTCAAAAAAGAATTGTGGGTAGAACTTGATCCAGTCAAATCGTGTTGGCGGAACGTAATTTGTCTAATTCAAATGTTTGTTGCTATCATAAAAGTTGATGTTCATTGTCCCACCGCTTATTTGAACCGACTGCAGAAATTGCAAACCATATAAAGGAATACACGCTTTATTGGTTGCGATGTAAGAGTTCAGACGGCTGAGGAGAATCGACGTTACGTTACCATGGGCACACTTGATAACGAGGGAGCGGCGTGGAACAGCGGGAACGTCATTTGATTGTTACGTCATCAAAAAAAATATACCTTTATTGTCTGATAAAGTACTTTTTTTCGATTGTTCTAACCGCTAGGCATCTTAGAAATTTACATCAGATACAACCATGGACATCTAAATGGTGTTTTAATGTCTCTTGGGTGTATGTTGCCATGTCGCCATGTTTGCTATCATCTTCTTACATACGAGGTTTACGCTATCAGGCGTACCCTAGAATCGCCTCCTTTTCATATATTTCAGAACACCTGTTTTTTAACGACCGCCTTTTTATATTGACTGAGATACTTTTGTTTCTTCTCAGACCCTGACTTCGTACCACTATGTGCAACAAGTGAGTATTGGTCGGTTTATCGTCCTTTCCTTTAAAAGTTTGAAATAAATCATAATGAGTCGTCTTCATCTAGTTGCCCACTGCTTCGTGTTACAATACCTTAAAGGCGCGGTGAAACGTTTTTGGCATATTGTTTTTTCTCCAATATGTAGTTACGTTAAAGTGGCAGTAGCACGTTTTTTGCAAATTTTATTTTTTCAAATTTCCCATTTATAATGATAGTTTATGTCATTTATATTTACTGTAGGGGGTAAAACATCTTATTACACAAACCAATTATCCGTAGTGATAATAACGGTATTGCGTATAAAACAAAAATTGCATGGCGGCCATTTTATTGTGAACACATTTTATTATTTCGAATGACAAAAAGGATTTCCATGGCCTTACGGAACCATGAACACTCATTTTTAAACTTGATTTTCCGAAGTGATAAGGGTGTTTTACTGTTTGTGACATTATTTTTCAAAAACATTTTATAGACTAATTTCAGTGAAAAAAACGTGCTACTGCCCCTTTAAAGGGTAAACAACTCATTACACGACCGAATGCGATTGTGAGAGATCAGACAGCAAGATGGTTGATCATTCCATCATGGTGTCATATTTTAAACTCTTCTCTGAGTGTTAACTAAAGGTATCGCTACATCCGCCAGATCACTTGAACTACATTCGAGCGGCCATTTTAATGTGAACACCTTAAAATGGCCACTCGAAGGGAAATGGACTCGAAAACCTGACAACACTATCTACAACCGACAAAAAAACAGATGTGGGTAATGTTTAATTCATATAACTATTGTACATGCAAATGAGACGTGTATTTTCGTTTTTCCTCATACGCAGGGATGTTGTTTGATTTTCATGGGTAACAAGTAATTTTCATAAATATGGCGATTGGGATTGAGCATTCAAGTTGAGAGACATCCTTTTGACTGAAATCAGTTCATGTGTTGTATTTTAGTACGTGTCAACCTGATATCACTCTAAGTTGAGTTGACGATATGATATAAACAGATGTCCCACCGAAAAGTATATATTTTGCTTTTACTCATTATACCCCACTTCCGGTCTCGTTGCTATGGTTTCTTTTGTTACAAGTGTAGGTGTATTAGCCGATACACCTACACTTTTTCTGATATACCTAAACTTTTCTAATATACCTACTCTTTTTAAGAACTGAGAAACAATGTAGTCACTTTTCTAAATTTCCAAATTCTAAGTGATGATACTTTATAAAATGTCAGATTATAAATGAACATATAGGGAACCTGGGATCGAACCCGTGTCCTGTTGCTTTCTGGCCGAACGACCTAACCATTACACCAGGAAGCCAGTTGAAACCCTGAATATTTGTTCATGACCAAATGAATAAGGTTCTTATAACGCGTGAATATCACAAATTCATGTTTTTTCTTTTTATAAAAGAATGTAATTTAATTTTGGGTGCAAAATGTCTTAACATACTGAAAGTTCTCTAAACTTTGCCCACGTTGACATTAGCCATGCTGTTTATAGCGTTAGCTGTACATTTCAGCAAGATGCACGTGCATCTGCGTTGACAATGCCGTCATTGGGCCATATCAATTAGATTTCGAGCCCAAAACATGGGTAACCATACAACGCAGCACTGGCTGCGTTGTCACAGACGAGGCCGTATTTGGGTTGTCCGTTTCATGCACAAGCTTGTTTACAGCTGTATTTGTTTTGTTATATAATGAAAGAGTATCCGCTTACATTCGACCGTAAGTGGGGTATAAGACAGATATACTCATACTTTTCCTCGTGTATCAAATGATACCCAACACTTTTCCCCGTTGGAGCCTTACTCGGCTCCGCCTCGTAAGGGCCCCACGGGGAAAAGTGTTGGGTATCATTCGATACACTCGGAAAAGTATGGGTATATCTCTCACATACACTCGGAAAAGTATGGGTATATCTCTCACATATTATGAACACGATACATTAGTCTGTCATCCAGAACACTTAATTTAATCTACAACAAGAATACAGAGCTCAGTTTAAAGAAAATGAACACATCTCAGAGGCTCCTTTTTATTTTATTTTATTTTTAATAAATTTTAAATTTTACAAAATAATTCATTTCAGAGGCTAAATGTTAGACTAACGGTACATGTATATAGAGGTTATTTGACATTTCTCCTCGAATAGCATATATATCTCATCGAGGAGCATATTTTATGTGTTACTCGAAGACTTTCCCGTCTGACACTGTCGACATATGTAGACCAGTTTTTCAAAAATGTGACATTCACAACGTAAATAATGTCATCTAGATGACTTCTCTTGACCTGTGACCCGTAACCCGACCCTTGATCTGTAACTCGTGAACTATTATATTTGGACTTTGTCCCAGATTTATTGTTATTTTGAATAAATAATCTTCTCTATGTTTTGGCAATTATAATTTGAGATAAAGATAAATACGTTACATCATTCAGTGTCTGTTGACATAGTGAATTATTATACCCTTGTTCGGTCCATTAATTCACTATGTAAAAACCGCAACTGAATGTTATAATAAAGAGAAAGACATATGAATCATATAACAGAAAACGTGGTAACATGAACATGAACATGAACATGAACATGAAAGTTTGCTCACCTATATGAGTATTTTAGTGTAAATATCATGTAAATTTACGTCCATTGTAACGTCAAATAAAATAACATCACATGCAGTTAATCATCATATATCCATGAGTAAAAGAGTCATTCTCAAACGTATCAATTGATCGCCATATCAGTGGTGCAAGTTTTCGAACCTTGACGTAATTAAATAGACAGAAGGGGTAAACTTTTGAAAATTCAAATTTCATTAAATTCTCAAATAAATCATCATCATAAAATCATCATCATAAAATCATCATCATAAAATCATCATCATAAAATCATCATAAAATCATCATCATAAAATCATCATAAAATCATCATCATAAAATGATCATTATATTTGCACTGAACACACTGGTAGGTGAACAAACTTTCGGTATGCAGCTGTATAAATATTATTTTATCTAAACGTCCAATAAACGGACCTGTCGTACTTATTTTACATATTGATGCGCATAGTACCAACGTATAAGCAACATAATTTTAAATGTTGATAACATCAAAAAATAAAAAAAACGCATAGCACATGACTATATACAAATTTGGTTTTTGCCAGGCCTTGTTCAGTCATGACTTAAAGGTACATCCATTGTGTTGTTGGGGGTCAAATATGCCAAACGTTATAAATGGTCTTACTTTATCGAGAAGTACCAACTGTTACCGAAAACTACCATTTTGATGATACTCGACTTAGTATATTGACGATATGAAGGTACAAGTGTCGATTTCTGATCGAAAACCGGACAATGCACCGCGTGTGGCGCGCGCCAATGAGTCAAACGTAATTTTGGAATCTTATTTAAACCAGATAAAATAAAACATTTGGGTTGATAATGTTTAATAGGTCATATAACTACTGTGCGTGTAAATAGGACATGGACTTTCGGTTTCTGCACATGCATAATGATGTTACTCGGTTTTAATTGGAAACTAGTAATTATGATATATTTGGCGATTGAGGATGAATATGCAAGCTTAGTGAATTTGTTTGTATTGTAAACAGCACATATGGTGTATTCGAACGTATTAAAGCCAAATCAAATTTTATGAAACACAATGGATGCACCTTTAAACACATTGTCGCTTTCTTCCAGATCTCATCGGCTAGATGCCACCCCACGTTGCTGACCAACACGACATACCCCAATTATTAATGGAAGTGTAACTTTATTCTGTAATAAAGCATTGTCCTCAAATTAAAACATTGATGTTAGTGAGATATCAGGAAGAACTCAGTCTCAGTGACAGATGGGTCACAGGTGAAGGACCGGGAACCTATCAGTGTTGTATTTTCATACACTCTCTTCCCTCAGTGATTATCGTCGACTCATATCTTCCTGTATTCTCTCCTCATAAAGGTTACTCAACTCATATCTTCCCACATTCTCTCTTCATAAAGGTTACTGAGCTCGATCATATCTTCCCACATTCTCTCTTCATAAAGGTTACTGAGCTCAATCATATCTTCCCACATTCTCTCTTCATAAAGGTTACTGAGCTCTATCATATCTTCCCACATTCTCTCATCATAAAAGTTACTCAACTCATATCTTCCTACATTCTCTCTTCATAAATGTTACTGAGCTCGATCATATCTTCCCACATTCTCTCTTCATAAAGGTTACTGAGCTCGATCATATCTTCCCATAATCTCTCTTCATAGAGGTTACTGAGCTCAATCATATCTTCCCACATTCTCTATTCATAGAGGTTACTGAACTCGATCATATCTTCCCACATTCTCTCTTCATTAAGGTTACTGAGCTCAATCATATCTTTCCACATTCTCTATTCATAGAGGTTACTGAACTCGATCATATCTTCCCACATTCTTTCTTCATAGAGGTTACTGAGCTCAATCATATCTTCCCACATTCTCTATTCATAGAGGTTACTGAACTCGATCATATCTTCCCACATTCTCTCTTCATAAAGGTTACTGAGCTCAATCATATCTTCCCACATTCTCTATTCATAGAGGTTACTGAACTCGATCATATCTTCCCACATTCTCTCTTTATAGAGGTTACTAAATTATGCATTGAGCATATGGTCTGTCCCCGCAAATGTTCTTTTGTTTTTAAATGAAGCACAAAAGAAAAAACACACCTCTGTTGGTTTCGATTTATTCAATATTTTAAGAAAATGTGACGCATTTGATTACATGGCACGATATAGTAACACTTAATAAGTTATCTGCAGTAGTTTGAATAAATGAATTGGTTTCTGGTTAATCTATATTTATATTTGATTAATTGGTTAATGTAGACATGAGTAAGAAATGGAATTTACACCAAAATTACTCCTACTATGTTTAAAATATTGTAAAAGTGTGACGAATGAGGCACATTCATTGATTTTCACATTGATTATATCTTACATGTCGATGAACAGTTGTGTTTTATAGAAAAACATTTTTTGGAAGAATTTATTAATTTTAAATTTTATTTTTTTTAAATGATAAAACCACGTAGAAGCATTCTTTTACTGATGACTGCAGTGTTACGTTTTAGCGTACGACGTCAAAAACTTTAAATATTTGTAATGGAAAAACATTCATATGATAAAACCAACTGAGGTGTATACTTTCTTTCGTATTTCAGTTTATTTTACGTTTGTTCCTTAAACCTCAAGATATGACCTTTGACCGACAGTCTGTATATAGGTCTGTCCGATATACCATCTTATCTCAAAGCTAAAAACTTGTATACAATGGAAGCGGTCGCCTTCCTTACCTGGAGAATAGCAGTCATATTCAACACAGGTATGTATAATCTAACTTTGTCAATATCTTACTATGCCAGTTTGTCGGCTGTTTTCGAATGAGGTGTTGACAAATAGTTCTGATATACATTAAAGTGTAGTGACAACCCTTCCTAAAGGTCCCTTCTCGCGGTACGATTTGGAGTTAGGACTTGTAGCAACAAACTGAGGTTGCACTGTGAGAACATCCAAGTCGTATTGACTTTCCAGATGGTGTGCATACATATTGTGTCTATACAGGTTGATACTACAAGTTTTTACTTCAAATCGCACAATGTGAACGGACCTTAACGATATCATTATTGTCACAAAATAATCACATGAAATTACAACCGTAAAATTCATTTATTCAGAATTTATTCTAATTATTTATATACCATGAGTACAGTATGAATCAGATGACAGTACAAGGCGATGTTTCTACTACAGGGGTGTTACTTCAGTCCAGTTGGATTATCCCGACCTCAGCATCAGGTAGGAAAAATCAACGTAAACACAATAATCAAATATTATTTAAATGATGGGATCTAAGATATCGATGTCTTTGTCTAACGTGATTGATTGAGGTCCTGAATGGATCCTCTGGCACCATATTTTGTAACACAAAACTAATCAAGAATTCACTCCCTTTCAAAAGTAAATTCTCAAAAAGTCTCAATGATCAGAGCAAATAGCTTTAAGTCTCAACTAATTAAATGATTAAATAATGTCACGTGTCATAGCACTCTTGAACTGGCACTTAACACATCTGACCTCACCTCACCTCACCTCGCCTCACCTCGCCTCACCTCACCTCACATCACCTCGCATCTAACCATACGTCATCTCACATCACCTCATCTCACACTTCTTGTCACATTTTACCCCACAACACATCACAGCTCAAATCCTCAAATCTTCACCTCAAATCCTCAAATCACCTCACGGTTCATCTCATTTCACACCACACTAGCTCACACTACACACCATGAATCCTCAACTCACCGCACTTCGATACTCACCTTTCAACACATCGGTACCACACCACACTTCACCTCTTACAAACAAACACTTAAACATAACTTTACCTAACCTCATTCTCAACCTTACACCACACCACACCACACCACACCACAACACACCACAACACAACACAACACAACACAACACAACAGACCACACCACACCACACCACACAATACTTTACCTCACACCACAGAATACACTACCTTACCGCACCCAACCAAACCTTTGCACAACACATCTCACCTCACCTCACCTCACCTCACCTCACCTCACCTCACCTCACCTCACCTCACCTCACCTCACCTCACCTCACCTCACCTCACCTCACCTCACCTCACCTCACCTCATCTCATCTCATCTCACCTGATCTCACCTCACTTCACCTCACCTCACACCACCGGTTCTCACCTCATCTCACATCGCAACTCAACTTAGCCCACCTCACACCATCGCTTCTCACCTCACCTCAACTCACATCGCATCTCGCCTCACCTTATCTCACCTCACATCGCAACTCACCTCACCTCACCTCACCTCACCTCATCTCAACTCTCGACGCAACTCACTCCATCTCTCACCTCACCTCACCTCACATCGCAACTCACCTCACACCACCGTTTCTCACATCACCTCACATAACTGCAACTCACCTCCGTGTTTGAGGCAGTACCAGTCGAGCAGTGCAGGGACCAGGTAGACTGCAGTGGGTACGACATTAGGACGGCGTGTTGTGGAATCTATGAAGCCTGGGCTAGACACAGCTGTCCTGTGCACTGTAAATTCTGCAGTAAGTTACATTACTAAATAGTATACTTCTAATGATACATAAGTATTGCATATCAGTGTTTTCAATTCATGATGTCTCTGGTGGCATAATAGACTGCAGTGGGTACGACATTAGGAAGTCGTGTTGTGGACGTTATGAAGATTGGGCTAGACACAATTGCCCTGTGCACTGTAAATTCTGCAGTAAGTTAGTTGTTAGAATTACGTCTCCAGATTTTACATACTTATTATTATTATTCTAACATATCTGGCAAATTATAGAATCTAATGGCATAAACATAGTTCCATCAACAGTTATTTGAATGCAAATAAGTACTTGTATAATTGCCAAACTTTATACTGCGAACCACAGCATGCACGTGAGGCTAAATCTGCAATGTCGTTAATAAACATTGAAAACAAAACGGGAGACACATTATCTCCTTGGCGGACACATAGTTTACAGGGAAAATGTTTAAAATAAATACCGGCGTTACAAACACATAATTACATATATTTACAAGTACTTTGATATTTTGCCAGAGTTTTGATTTCCAGAGGGTACCGTACGGGTTTTTGGGACAACAATAATTGTGCAATATAATGTGCATTTTATTAGTTCAGAAAGGTGATTGAAAATATATCATGCAATCAACTGAACTTAATTTGTAAATTTTGAAATAGTATCAGTTCATAGTTGTGAAAAACACGTCTTTTTGCAATCCTCTTAACCCCTTAATAATGAGTTGTTTTATATCCTACAGCGACAATGTGTTATCGATTTAAAGTCCAAGAATATGTATTATGCCGACAACATTTTTTACTTTTACACAATGTCCATATTTCGTAAAATTTCACCTAAAATGCCAAACAAACACCCTTCCATTAATTTCTCTTGTAAATTAAACTTGTTATATCTAATTACGAGATATATCCTCACCACAGACATTCAAAGTCAACTTTATCCAGAAATATTTTGGACTTTTATATACGTTTCTTTTGACACCCGGTGAATATTTCTGAAAGCAGCTTGAGCCTCGGAGATAATTTGATTTGGTTTAATACACATATGTCACATGTATCTCTTTGTGTACCCCAGCCCCCACCGTGACTACACCAAGACCATGCACGGACACTATACTCAACTGTCAAGAGTATGGGGACGATCTCTGCGTGCATGAACAATATAAACACTTCGTGGAGACGAAATGTGCTGGCCACTGCAAACTGTGTGATAGTAAGCTTTCTCATATTGCCTACAATAATGTATTCTCGTGTACACTGTAGTTAGTTAGTAAATTTTCTCATGTAGTCTACACGATAGTAAGTAATTTATTCTTATGAACTCGTCAGTAATGTATCATTATGAAGTATACACGACAGTAAGCAATGTATGTAAAGCTCACGTAAGCTTTTTATTCCAAATGTTACATTATTGTTGGAGACAAAACTTAACTAAACTGACGGGCAAAAGAAAGTATATCACTCAGTTGTATTTATCAAATGTATTATTTTCAAAGTCAAATATCTCGAGTTTTCGACGTCGTATTCAAAAACTGACTAGTTTGGAAAATTAGTCCAAAACATTAAATCAGTCAAAAATACCTCTACGCGTTTTTTTTTTAAAATAATTTTTTTTTTTGAAATTCCAACAAATTAATTTGGACAAATCGCAACTGTTCATCGACATATAACACATACTGTGTGAAAATCAATAAATGTGTCTCATCCTGCACCGCTGACACATTTACAACATTTTGGACATGGTAGGGGTCATGTTGGTATAAATTTCATTTCTTACCCCTGTCTACTTTAAATAGTGATATTTAAGTTAAAAATAAAACAGTCACCGATTAAGTCATTCAAACTACTGCCGAAAGGTGTAATTGTATCGTGCCATAATCAAATGCATCTAATTTCTTTAAAATATTGAATTCAATTTAATGGAAAGCAAGAGAGTGTTATACTTTCTTTTGCCCGTCAGTTTATATAATCGTCACCCAAGCATATAAGAACAGTATACGTCATGTCTCACCATTATCATTCCAGAACCTCCATACTACCCGCCGTGTGCCCAGGACATGCATCTCACTTCCGGTGTACGTGAGTAAAATTATTCACAAAGTAAGAGAGGAGATAAGCGAGAATTCGAGCCCGGGATAATTTGATTATTTCAGTTCGAACATAATATCCGTTTAGATGCTTGCCAGGTTGTTATATTTGAGTAGTCGCTATCGTTTATTAATCTGGAACCCTCACGCCATTTAGATTCTACAAGTCATGTATATAACAACAGCAATAATATCCTCTAAAATGCAACCACGATTTGTAATATTTGTATAAAATTTCTTGATAACAACTTCTTTATTGTGACGGTAAACATATTGTTTAACCCATCAGGCCTGAAAGGCCCGGTGGGCTTATGGCTGGCATGGTGTCCGGAGTCCGTCCATCCATTCGTCCGTCCATCCTTCATTCCGTCTGTAAACTTTTCGCTTTCGCAATAACTCTAGAGAGCTGAATTTGTATGTGCAGACTCCTTGGCCAATGGGGATTCTAAATTCTAGATTTCGTGACCCCGTGACCCCAAATATGGTCACAGGGGTCACAACTTTTAAAAAAAAACTATTTTCATATCTTCTTCTAGAGTTCCAAAAGGTCTAAAGAGCTAAAACGTTGTGTGCAGACTCCTTGGTTAGTGGGGATTCTAAATTGCAGGTATCGTGACCCCGTGACCTAAAATAGGGTCACAGGGGTCACAACCATACAAACCTTCATCTTCTTCTCCAGTTCCTAAAGGTTTAGAGAGCTGACATGTTATGTGCAGACTCCTTGACCAATGGGGATTCTAAGTTGTAGATTTGGTGACCCCATGACCCCAAATAGGGTCACAGGGGTCACAGCCTTAAAAACCTATTTTTGACTTCTTTTCCAAGTATGGGTCACAATGGTCGTGATCTTAAAAGCTATTTTCACATTCTTCTCCAGTATGAAAAGCTCTAGAACAAGCTGAGAAATTATTTTTTTATTGACATTGTTAACATCTATCTTTTCGTAAGTATTCTTTTTCAAAATACAAGTCAGAGATAAATATTTTCATATAATACATATTTTCCCTCTAATTTAAAGTCTTGGCGGTTTTTTTACAGCAACTTTGCCAGTGCCGCCATCTGTAACCCATCGAGTACCCTCCCGCCATCCGACATCACGGCAATCGACATCAACACATATGCATGTGACATCAGAACAGGCGACGTCACCAGAACCACCAACAAATACAACGTCACAACAATCGACGTCATCGATCACAACTCCACAGCAAGTGACGTCATCGCAAAAGACGGCATCACATCAAACACCATCATACAACACTTCATCATCATCAACATATACACACTCCACATCCTTGAAAATGACGTCACAGTCAACGACGTTACTGTCACCGACATCTCCGCAAATGACGTCTGATAGTATGTAGTAAAAGAATTTGTATTACGAATCTTTTTGTAGAAACGAATTTAAACGAATTTATTGTTAATACATGATAAGAACACAATCTGTTTCAAACGTATCAGTAAGAGTAGTATTTTGATGCGTTTAGATTTGACAATTTGACAAAGAAAAGGACACATTCACTTGAAAATCAAAAGTGAAGTAATTATTCGGAGCAATGAAAGCTTTGCTACGGAGAACAAGACATTGTTGGCCAGCCAATGATAAATAAGTTATTACTTAGTGAAAAGTGTATCAATATTTGTGTTTAATTATTTAAAAAATGTAAAACAAAGCCTTCGGTGAATACTCCGAATTAACCCTACCTGCAAGCGATCAAATGCTGAATAACAATGTCTCTTATTAGTGGAGTTAACAAGGGTTGTTCCAAAGCTAACTATTTATTTCCGATTAGAGCTAACTTTCATAGATATGATAGATGTGGGAAAGTTAGAGTGACCATACTGCTACCATACCAGGTTCATAAATGCACATGTAATTCAAATTATATTTTGTGAGTGATTTATTACCATATTTATCAGTTAAATCAAATCCGTATTTTCACGGAGTGACATATAATGTTAGTCTGATCTGTAAAAAAACCTTTCCATCCGATTTTTTTTTATCATCGTTACAATAGGATTACGTTCAAAGATGACCGTGATAAAGAAAGGCGATCTTGGTTGCTCCATTCATAAAATGAACGTCATTTACGAAATATGTACATGGTGTATTAAATCTAATAGATAGAACAGTTGACTTTTTTTTGTCGAATGCTATATATATCTCATCGAGTCACGCAGACTATTATCAAAACGAATAGTTAGGATTTAAAGTTCACTTAATTCTATTCTAAAACACCAAAGATACCTAAATGTCCATGAGCATTCTCGGTAGTCTAGAGTATACGCTCCGATAAATTTACATGTTCAAACCATTTCGGCAATGGCTTAATGGATAATTCAACAAATAAAGACATTACACCAGGGCCGTGTTCAAGAGAGGTTTCAAAGTAATCGCTCAATTAGCGATTACTTTTAAACCTCTCTTGAACGCGATTGCTCAATCTAGCGCTACGTAGCAAAGCGAGCGAACTTTGAGGTTTTGCACCGTGTCGTTAAGGAGAGAATTAGCGCTACTAGGCTCCGTTCCATAACAGCGAGCGCTTAAATTGCTCATTGATCGCTCATTCTCTCTTGAACGGCATAGTGCAAATTCCTCGAAGTTTGCTCGCCTTGCTATGTAGCGCTACATTGAGCAATCGCGTTCAAGAGAGGCTTAAAACCTCCCTTGAACACGGCCCTGGGCTCTGTTCCATAACATCCATAACAGCGAGCGCTATATAATCGCTCATTGAGCGCTACATTAATCCTCTCTTGAACGCGATTGCTCAATGTAGCGCTGCAAGGCGAGCAAACTTCGAGGGATTTGCATTGCGTCGTTCAAGAGAGAGAGAGAGAGAATCACTCGCCGCTAATGGCTGCAATACTGCCGAAGCGGCGTTAAACAATAACTCACTCACTCACTCACTCACTCACTCAAGAGAGGAAGAGCGCTGCTTGAGCGCTACTTGAGCGCTACTTGAGCGCTACTTGAGCGCTAAATTGAGCGATCAATGAGCACTTAAGCGCTCGCTGTTATGGAACGGATCCTTGTTCATTTCCACAAGTAACGGTTTCAGTTTATTGTTACAAAGTTAATAATAAATACATTTCACATAATTTGAATAAGAGCTGTTGCTGCTCACACCGTTACTTGGCATACAAGTTCCAATATAGTCATTAATATTATCATTTCTACAGGTGTTTCTCTTGTTTTAGTTCCTGTTTCATTTTATTGAAGATGTTTCTGTTTCCATCTTGTTCATTCGTTGTACTGGAGCGGCGATTAATCCAGATTTTATTTTTATGAGAAAAAAAATATGTTTAAACAATAAATTTACATTTCAATGTGTAGATCTACCAGAGCGTATACCCTCAATTATCCGTGATGGTCAATATTGAGTATCTCTAAAAATTACCTACATGTATCGTAAGGTTCCTACGTGTCTTCAGTGAGATGGTTATGAACATTTTCTTCTGGATAAGTGCAAAATACACGTTATAAACACATAAACTACATTGTCATATAAAGAGTCTTATCTGTAATGTTCTGTTTCAGAGTGTTTCCATGGTGACCAGTACTATCCAATTGGGGGTGGTTGGTATACGGAGCATTGTCTGCACTGGTGTGAGTGTGTGGACCCCTCAACTAATAGCATACGCTGTGGACCCAAAAAGTGAGAACAAATACGTCTTGAGTTATATACTTTGCATTTAAGGGTCAAACTGTAGATTAAAACATATTTCCTGAAAAATACATATCTGACTGAAAAGTTATTTATTAGATTTAATACCGCAGTTACATATTCTTGATTTTAAAAAAATATATCAAGACGTATCAATGTTGACTTGATTGGCATATCTTAACCCATATGAATATTCTTGCACACGAAATTATTGAGATGATTTTAATCTTAAGCCTTATAACCAGTTTTGTATACTAAATGAATAAGATGTTTTTAATATTAACCCTTATAGATAGTTTTCACACACAAAATAATTAATAAGATGAATGTTATACCCTAATGAATATTGTTGCACACTAAATGAATATGATGCTTATAATCTGAACCATTATGAATATTCTCGCACGCTAAATGATAAAGATATTTTAACCGTAACATTAATGAACGTTTTTGCTATTTATTTCTTACTAAATGCAAGTTTATATTACAGGTGTCCCCCGTGGACGGAGGGGTGTGAACTGGTCTTCCACCACGGGGAGTGCTGCCCCACCCTGACATGTCCAGATAGAATAGTTAAACCTTTGATGGGATAAACTATATAATTGTATACATAAATGAATAAAATATGCGAAAAAACTGTCCACATACATATCGTTGATCTTGTTATCGTTATTGCAAATATGAAAATCCCCTTTTTTCAATGTACGATATGTTTATGAAAATACATAGATAAAACTTGTTATTGTTGCAGTATAATCATACGTTTGCTTACCCTTCTTTGAGATAAATATATTTAAACCACAGGGCCTCTTTGAAAGTGAACAGTTAACGGTAGGCCATGTCCTACTACGGTTATATGGTTTAAACGTATTTATTTCATGAAGTCAAAAATATATGAATTGGATTGGTCAACAAACTCAACTGAACTTATGTGAAGACCGCTCCAGTGTACATATGCTAAATAGGAAACGTTACCATGACAAGAAAGACAATTTATAAACAGCGAACAAAATATCGAATGAAAGAAACATGCCAATAAGCATGTTTAGGACTACGGTTATATCTCACTCACCCCGCTATATAGTCCAGTGTGGTGAACCATAAGACGTTTACTTACTGACTGATATATATCTGGAGGGTATCATTGTATACTGAGAGACAACATAGACGTTGTATTAATTCTAAACAATTCTAGCTCGATGGTTAAGGTTTGTTGGATTTCATATTAATATATCCATCAACTTCGTAATGTGTGAGCATGAATAGGGACGGACAGATTTTAAAAAAATTCAAATCGCAATTATACATTACACGTACAAATATAAAATCTAGATAAGAAATACATCGAGCCAACAATGGGTTTCGAGAGGCAATGTAAAGCTATAGATCAGTTATGAACATAAAACTGTAACAAATACAGCATGCAAAGTAAAAGAATGTGAGAAGTTAGATATACAATTTACATATATTAAAAGAGCGTGTGTAAATCGAGTTTGAAGTAGATTAATAAGTAATATAAGAAGATTACTATTTGTAGAGATTAAGTATCTAGATATGATAGTTATAGTGGCTACGTGAGATTGAACTAGATTTGCAGGTCTTGTACTTCAGGCGAAGAAAGAATAAAATCCACTCTCTGAAAATCACTAAAGTCGGAAAATTAGGATGCGTTATGACAGCGCTACAGTGACATCTTGACTGAGAGATGATCAACACACGTCATAGACCTACTGTCATGTCAAGTGATTGAGTTAAATCTCTATTGCCATGCTATCAACCCTATGATGTGGCTATAGCTCAAATATGCCCAACAGTAGTCGTTCAACCACCCATAGCTAATCGCTGTCACATCATGACGATGTGTACACAACACACCAGAAGGAAACAATACACACCTTTCGGCCCCTAATAGCTGTGTGTACACACGCACTAACTCTCGTTTGTGGTGATAAAGGAGATTAGTTCACGTGTGATTCTAGCTAATGAAGTTAAATGGAGATGTGACGTGAGACTGAGTTGACGTGTGAATCTATGTCTGACCGATGAGCACATCAGAGCAGGGTATATAACGTGTCTACACTGAAGGGGAAGACACTGTCTGCCTCTGAGCAACTCATCTCACCTTCCGAGTAAAACTAACTGTGATATAAGACAACACGATGAAGCAACTCACTGCAGTCACATTGAGTGGCCAGGACTCGAACTCAGACTCCTCAGCCATCTATCAGGTATCAATGAAGACCACGGGAGACAGCAAGGACGAAGACTACGACGATGTGTGGGACTCGGATACACCCTCGGACCATCTTCTGAAGCTGCAGACGGACCTGGATGTTCTCACGTCCCGAGCTCGTCTTGTGCAGTGTGACCGTCACTGTCGCCGTCCCAGGACGTATAAAAGAAGGATCATTGAGGACTACGAAGAGAAGTGGTGGGAGGAGTTCAACTCCAAGGAGAATAGTGACACTAAAAATACACAGGAAAGCAGAGTAGCACCAGGACCCACTTCCGGTACTGATTACAGCGTCCCAGTTGACAACGAAGATTCGGATTACAGCGAAATTCCGGATTACAGTGAAGTGCATGATCACAGACAGTCAACTGAGGACGAGAAGCAAAGAAGCCAGGTTTACAGTGAACCCTACGAGAGCGGGAATCTCTCTAGAACAACACAGAGTAGAGAGGTGTTAGCAACTCCACCCAGATTACCTGCTCGCCGAGAACAGTCCATACACCCAGTGAAGAAACCGGTTTGGGATCTGAAGAAACTAAAACTTCTCTACAAGGGATCCATCAAGAAATCCACGAAGCTGTTGCCAAAGACACTGTGTCCTTCAAAGGAAGATTACAGCAAGTCAGACTGTTTACTCGGACTCCTGGGGTTGAAGCCTTAAACTGATTAGTTGTACGTCATTTTGCTCATAGTGCTTGCTGTTTGCGTTACCAGTGCTACTCTTATGTGCTTGCTTGATTTTTTTTCTAATAAAGTTTTCAAAAATAAATTCTCCTATTTTTCCATTCCATCTTTCTAAGAACTTTCCTTGATTGGAATGAATCCAATTTAATTTAGACCACAATGTATCTAATGAGGAACTTCACAGAGAAAATAATATGATTTATGTATATTTGAGCAGTTCCGTTGGTGAAAAGACGAATAGAAACATGTTTATTTTGTGTCCTTAAAGGGGCAGTAGCACGTTTTACGCTGAAATAAGTCGATGAAATGCATTTGAATAATAATGTCACCAACAGTAAAACACTCCTCTCTCTTCAGAAAATCAAGTTAAATAATGATTGTACATGGTTCCGTTAAAGCCATGAGAATCGTTTTTGTCATTTAAAATAATAAAATGTGTTCACAATTAAATGGCCGCCATGCAATTTCTGCTTTATATACAACACCGTTATTATCACTTCAGATAATTGGTTTGTGTCATAAGATGTTTAACTCTCTAAAGTAAATATAAATGACATAAACTATCATTATGAATGGGAAATTTTTAAAAATAATGTTTTTTAAAAAACGTGCTACTGCTCCTTTAACATCATCAACATCACATACAGTATAACCTAGAACAAGAGTGCAGGTCCCGACAATAAAGGAGACATGTGATATATATCAAAACGACCCATAGATTAAAAAAGACATGAATATACTATTTTTAAAACCAGTAGACTAATATTTATCGAATAACTATTTCTAAACGCCATGACCTAAAGAAATACGTGACATTTAGATAGTAACTAAACGTACCATTGATATCATTTGTCATATACAATCTGCGATGGTTGATTTCTTGCTCATTTTGGGGTTGTCTGTATCAAAAAATTATTTAAAATACACCCTAAATGTTCCTTTCACCAGCAGTGAATGCACCGACGCTTGACCACCTTTAAAACACCTTTAGAAAATAGGATTTGTAAATTTTGCAATAGCAATGTAATTGAAAATGAAATTCATTTTCTCACTGAGTGTGACTTTTATTCTGATCTTAGGTATAATTTATGGCAGGATATTTCTCTTGTTAACCCTTTCTTTACACAGTTGTCTAAAACAGCCCAATCTGTATCCATATTACGCAATGAGAGGTTTATGAAGCATCTTGCCGCTCTAGCAATAAAAATGTATAATAGGCGAAAACATGCAATCAGGACCTGCAATATATAACTATCATAACAATATTATCTCTTGTACATGTTTGTGTTGTAACGTGTAACATAATTTTTATATATGCATATTTTAGACATTTATGTGTCTCATAGGCCGTATGGCCGGGTGGTACTTTCCTTTATTGAATATATTGTGTTTCTTTTAATGGATATATATATTGTACCACGTGACACAGAAATAAATAATAGAGACAAACTTAGAAGAACCTTTAAGGCAATAATATGACAAGAGTCTTCTTTCTCAGGCAAGATCTAATACCCTAAACGTTTAAAACGTTTATTACCGATAATAGAATTATATATAAAAGTACTTAAAAGTAAGCGATAATTTTTAAATATTCCTAAACTTATGAGCCTTCACGAATTGATCACGACCATCACAAATGAAGAGGTTTTAAATTGTCATGACTTTAACACCACAACTTAAACTGGATTACTGTGAACAAAAAAACGAAGTAAGGTATATTTTAGACAGTTTTCATATTACACTTTTGCAAGTCGTTCTTGAAACAGCTTATTTGGGCTTTGAGTGAGTGAACAAATAGCACAAGGCTGTCACCCATTTGGAAAATGAAACAGACCAACTTTTACCCCACTTGTTCGACAAATATGACATTCCACCTGATGAAGGAGTTAGTATGTACTCCGAAACGTCGTGTATTTTCACATTAAAGAAGTTGTTATCAAGAAAATCGTCATGTTCTTATGTACACCACTTCTAAATGCCCTTCAAAGACCTGCCCCAAAAATGACAAAGATTAGATTTGATTTCGAGTAGCTTTAATCATTGCATATTATACCACAAATATACGATCATAACGATTGTAACGAGGAATACCTTTAGGACAACACCAGATACACAGTTTTAAACACAGTACTCAAATCAAATTTAGTCAAGCTTAACAAGTTCCCCACAGCATCTTTAAAACCGGAACTTTATGAATGAAGATATAACAAAGTAGTGAAATGTTTTTTGAATGAACTTTGTTTTGTATAGCTGGTAGGTGTACAACATGTATTTGATAGTTGTGACGATACGCTTTGTCAGATTACGATACTTATCGCGATATTGGCAGTGCGATACTCACGATACGATACGCATCGCGATACTTACTTAGTTCATGTATAAACTAGCAGTAATGCAATAAACTTGCTAAGCCAACTCTGTTATTTGTTCAGTTCAGGGGGAGTACTTCTTCAAAGAAGCCATTATTCATTTCATTCATCATCCATTTATTTGTTTTTCAAATGTTGAACACAGTTAAATTAGTCATGTTTTTAGCCACCCAAAGACGACTTTTTCACCTCGAGTTGCAAACATTGAAGACAATATTGGCTTGTTGATGTATATTTAAACTTAATTGCGACTTGTATTATCTCTGATACATTGTTTTATTTCGTATTGCAATATACTGTCAAGATTGCTTCAGTCGATCTGTATTTTTGTATATCTGTATCTGTGTTTAAGTAATGAATCAAATGTTCTTTAACCATGTTTTTTCTTACTAAAGAACAGTAAGATACATAGACGTCGGTCTTGTTTAGCGTGCAGAACACAGCATTACCAATGGTACTTTTTCATTGGGTAATAATTCTGACGATAAGTCAATCACAATGAAGAACACATCCACATATCTTGCATTTTATTGTACTCGACTTCAAAACACTCTGTGAAGATTTTTTTTTCCACCTCAGAGAAAAGACTGCAAACAAGATTAACGAATTGAAATTGGAAACTTTATTCATAAATAAAACGTGAAGCACATCTGACAGAAAGCACTATTGGTCTGCTTGGCAGTCCAATCAGTTTGATTCAGATCGCGCCAACAAATACACGGACTCGCTACACACATCCCTGACGGGTAAGGTATCTGACGTGTTTTGGGCAGATCTCTTCCTGGTTGTCCTTGAGAAACACCTCAGCTGTATTAGGTCTGACACCATTCTCTTCACCTGATGCCTGATACGGCGTGGCAGTGCAACTGTCTTGCGTCTCTTCTCTATGTTGTTCCCTGATATCAAAGCAACATTATCGCCAGCATCTGCATCAACCTCTCCTATATTAACTCTGTTCTTGTGGTAAGAAAGAATATACCTAGATTCTGGTCCTTTTGCATGTTCAAGGTCATTCATGTTTCTTGGTTGACTGGCATGCATACGAGACCTGCTTTCCCCTGTATCTGTACTGGCATCATTGCTATGCTCCTGGGAGTGCAACTGTTCCCTCCTCCTCTCGTTCCAGTCCTCTATGATGAGTCTCTTGGATGGCTGAGGACGACGACAGTGACGGTCACACTGCACAAGACGAGCTCTGGCGGTGAGGACATCCAACTCCGTCTGCAGCTTCAACAGATCATCTGAAGAGTCCCACACATCGTCGTAGTCCTCGTCGCGTCCTGCCACACGAATAAGATCTTTAAGGTCACCATTTGTGTCAAGTCCTGAAACGGGGTTGCAATTTTCAGAACTTTGCCTGTTGGTTAGAACTGTGATATTACACTTCATTGTATAATGTGAGTACAGCGTCCTATGGTAACTGTGGTGTATGTAGGTTTGTCTACTTCAGAGCATGACCTCGCTTATATACATGTTGACACTGGTAAAGGTATGTTGACAGTATGGGGATGAGATAAAACATTCAGTTATTACATTCAATTGTCAATGCGTCTCACAAAGTGTAAAGAAGGGATTTGTTTGCGATTAAGTTCCATTGATACTGTTTGTTTTTCTCGTCAAATTGGAGATTGGGTGGTTTTGGTAATTAGCCAAGCTGGACAATGACTGGTTTGTCTGTGGGGTTGGCGGAAGAGAACGGCGTCCATGAGATTGATGTGTTAAAACAACATTCTTTAACGATATGTCTGTTGTTGTTCATAAGACGACTCTACAATACAACTCGTCTCAATGTCACCGGCTGTCAAACAGAGACACAAATACTTTTATTCAAGTTTCACTTCGATACATGTGTATCATTTAGTTTTGTTATGTCTTACCTGTGAACATATATTGGGTTGAAAATATCAGATTGAAAATGGCATCCGCGAATATTTTATTTGTTTATTATTATTATTTAGAGACATTTACCATGTGGTTAAACATATTTATTTGCCCAAAAGAAGGCACTGGAATGGTTAAACAAGCACATTCTTATGTAAATATCGCTCCAGGATACAAAACTTTTTTTTTAAATATCTTGTTAAATATCGAAGTTTAGAGAAGTAGAATCGTTTATAAGCCAGTGGACAAACACATAGCTTTGGTTTTATTTGGATTTCTCAGGATATTGGAGATGTTAATGGTTTAACTTTATACAAATATTATCAGATAATCTTTCATAAGATTGGTATTCATCTCTTCATTATACAACTTCATGCTCTAATTAAATATTTTTTAAGTCCCTCCTTAATGTTGAAACACATCTCAGTTTAGGTATCCCCCTTATTTAAAAAAATGTTTCATACATTGTAGATATTGTAGATTTAAACTTAGTTCAGAGACTGGTAGATATAGCAATATCCCCTATGAATAAAGAGTTTGTTCTTTTTGCAAAAAATCTAATCTTAACCTAATTGAAGATGACGTACATGTCCTACTTTATTGTGAGGCCTACGTAGATATAAGATCTATCCTGTACGGAAATGCTGGCTCAACCAATTAAGAAAATGACGAACTATTAAAATCTGTTCATTACTATATTTTACACACTCATAGATTTTCAGATTTTTCATAATTTACCCTAATGCCTTGCAAGTAAATAAAAAAATTATATAAATCTATCTAAATATTGCCCTCAACTGTTCTTTGTAATAAGTGCTGTTATGAATGCTATTATTGTTTTTGATGTATTTTGTTTGGTGTGTGTAAGGCTCCAAATTTGTGTTTATGTGAACGTCACTCATTTTTCATGTATATATATATATATATTATTCAGATAAGCAAAGATTTGTTTGTTTGCCAATCCCGTCACTGTTTTGTGAATAAAAACGTTTAAACCATATAAGGAATATATTTCTTGATAAATATTTGAGACACCCATTATCACAATACACAAAAATAAATGTTATAGGTAAGTTATGCCTATTTTCATATCATGGAATACAAATAAAATTATGGTGTTTTTATGTTAAGTTCATGCAATACATGTTTGATATATGTCTGTATTTTGGGTCAATGGCCTTTTTTAGAGAATAAAATGTCTGTCTGGCTGTCAACAAGTTTTTTTTGTTTCCTACAACAACATTAAACAAACAAATAGTTATAAATAGTTATAAATAGTTATAAATAGTTATAAATAGTTATAAATAGTTATAAATAGTTATAAATAGTTATAAATAGTTATAAATAGTTATACAAAACGGAGCCCTAAAAGATGCTTTGATTTCTGAGGTGACTTATCCAATCTAGACTTGCTATCTTTTATATAGACTGGGCTGGTCGTTAATTGAATATTTGTTCTAGAGTCTGGATGGCAGACTATAGCTAGGTGCACCATAGACTTCTCTATACTACCATCTTCTAGAATGCTTTTCATACAGTAGATTCCTCCCTTGTTAAGCTATTATAATGGTCAAGGCCCCTACTTTCGAAGCTGTCATAGTGCTAAGATAGTCGTAAGTCAATGTTAATGTATGGCACTTTCGACTATCTTAGCGCTAAGAGAGCTTCGAACATAGGGGTCCAGGATTTTATGTACTGATTTTTTTTTTAAATGTCATAAAGTGGAATTCATATGGCGTGTGAATCAATTCAAGTCCATTTTTAAATTAAAGGATGTCTACACTAATCGTTAGTAATCCATTGTCACAAACAATTAGTTTACCCAGCATAAATATCGCCATACTTTTAAATCACATTAATATTCTTATCCAATTCTATTGATATATACTTGAATTTTCTCCATGTCACGATGTGTGATTTTGATAAATCAATGTTTGATTGATATAATTAGTGGCATCATAATTGATTAATCGGATTATCGATAACCTAATCGCGATCCACTCAGAAACAACAAGCACTTAATCCTACTAATCCCAATCATGATGCATTTTTTTAATTAAAACCAAAACGGCTATTGTAAAATCAAGTGTGTAATCGAGTGTTGCTTAACTTAATAATTACAGCATACGGATTAATTAGTGTCATCAATATTCCTTACTGATGGTGTCTATATAAATGTACTACTGTTTCTGGTACATCACTCTGCAAGAACAAGTCGCAATGAAGGTTTCAGTTAACACATCCACTGATGCAAGGATTCAAACAACACAGGAAGATGACTATGATGATGTTTGGGACTCTGCTTCAGAATCATCGAGTGAAGATGATACTAGAGACGTTTGTATTAAGACTGAACGCGACGACGACTACGACGATGTGTGGGACTCTTCAGAGCATCTGTTGAAGCTGCAGACGGAGTTGGATGTCCTCACCTCCAGAGCTCGTCTTGTGCAGTGTGACCGTCACTGTCGTCGTCCTCAGTCGTCCCAGAGAATCATCATAGAGGACTACGAAGAGAAGTGGTGGGAGGAGTTTAACTCCCAGGAGAAAATCAGTGAACAAGTTACAGATGAATTATCAGATGAAACCAAGGGTTCGTTTTCCAGTGAACATCGACATTACAATGAATTGCCACATTACAGTCAACCTCCAACTAAAAGCAAAATGCCCGTTTACAGTGAAATACCAGTTTACAGTGAAATACCAGTTTACAGTGAAATACCAGTTTACAGTGAATATCCAGATATCAACAAACAAGATCCTGTAAGTGATCGAGAAAATAATCTAACAAAGGATGATAGTCTGCCAAGAACATCATGTGATCATCAACCAAAGAATAAACCTGTTCTTCAAGAACGAGATTTAAAATCGGAACATGGTGCCAAGAAACCAATTTGGGATCCAAAGAAGCTGAAACTATTTTACAAAGGATCTCTGAAGAAATCTTCCAGGTTGTTACGGAAAGCATTGTGTCCTTCCAAGGAAGAGACAGGGAGGTCGGGATATCTTCTAGGCATTTTGTAGATAGGTGTTAACTATGAACAACCGTGCTCTCATTTAAGTGCTACTATTGAGAAGTTCCAGTGCTTTAACACAGTGCTTGTGTCCTGATTGTATTGACCGGAAAATAAAGAATGCTTATACTCAAACATTTTGTTTTGCTTGTCTGTACATGCTTGTACATAAATTAATTCATCCAGATGAAAAAGTTGATGAAGGTCTTTGAAAAATTCAAATTGATCTATAAGAAAACGCATCTCAAGCCTCTTTGTAATGGATCTGTATGTTATTTCCATCATAAGTCCATTACAGAACACCGCTGTTTACCGAGGAAAAGCCAAACTTAGGTCATAGGGAGTGATGTCATACATACCCATGTACAAACACACAGAAGAGATGAAAAACTTACGTCCAACTCAAATCAATAAACCGGCATCTGTCTAAGTTCTTGTTATACAAAAACGCCATCAATCATCATATTAATTATAAATAATGTAAACAAAATATGATAATTCAATATATATATATATATATATATATATATATATATAAATATTAGCTCAAGTTAAGAATTGAAACTACTCATGTGATAGCGTAGAAGAAACTATTAAAAAAGTTCCGTGACTTCAGCGCTCTTTAATAACAGTTTCAAAGATGATGGAAGTAGAGCAAAAATCACACTAGTCTTTGCCCAATTTAAGTTTAAGGATGAAGGAACAATGTATGGTGACAAGAAACAATTTTCCGAAAAATAATAACAGTTGCATTTATATCAGAATGAACAGTTCAAAGAATTGAGAAAATGAGATAATACAATTTATAGTTGAGATGGTTTAGTTAGGTATACATAAACTTGAATCTAACATGACACAGACATGGTCGATCGGCTGATATCTTATTCTAGTGTCAATATCACCACCGAGAGAAATGGTTGTCGAATAGTTTATGATATATAACAGGAGTGTTTAAACATCGTGGGTTTATACAAATATTGAATAAAATGGGAACGAGATTTTGAATGTTTAATGAAAGGAACAGAATGGAAAAACATGAAAAAATGTCCTTCATTTAAGCCAACTTGACTATCTAAATCCATTTTGTTATTCCGTTCTACATAAAATTCTCCCAACGAATTACCTTCATAGGATTGAACTTAAAGTTAAAGATCAAAGTAGCTTTTGTTATGGAGAAAAAAATATGTACAAATGAACAGTTCAGGAAAATTACCAGATTTGATCATTCTGGTCCTATGAGGGGTATAATGTAAACTAGCAGGCAAAAGAAAGTAAACACTTCTGTTTATCATATGTATGATTTTCAATTGTCATACTCTAAAACATGGTTTATTTTTAATATTTAAAAATAAAATTTTAAATTCAAAAATTCTTAAAATATTCTTCTTTTTCTTATTTTGGATAAATACAACTGTTCATCGACATATAAGACATATTCTTTGTGAAATAAATAAATGTGCCTCATTCTGCACACAATTAAAACATTGTAAACATGGTAGGGGTCATGTTGTTGTTAATTTAATTTCTTACCCCTGTCTTCATTAAACATAGATATATTAACTAAAGTTTAACCCCAGTCACCAATTTATTCATTAAAACTATTGCAGATTTATTGTATCGTGCCATATGCATCTGATTTCTTTTAAATATTGAATTAATCGAAACCAACTGAGGTTCTTTTTCTTGGCAGTTTATTTCTTATCAATTCAGAAAATACTTAAGCAATCTTTAATAATACATCAAACATTGGATTCCTGTGACTTGAAAACCAAAATTTCCCAGTAATAATATCATTTACATAATAGCCTTTTCCAGAGGTTGATGTGTTCATGCATGCCTAGTACTCATGAAAGGTCGGCATCTCACAATGGCTTTATGTTGTATGTGTTTTATTTGGAGTATTTGACAATCAGGTATTATCTGGAGAATTTTGGACAATCGGGTATGTCTATTCCTGAATTTCACTGCATGCCTAATGCTGTCCGATTTCTTGAAGTTCCTTGTGTTCTTGGGAGTTTGCAATTTCCGGATTTTTAACTTGGATCTTGCTGAAAATAGAAGTTTGGAAATTTCCAATGTCTACTAATTTCAATATTCTATTCGTGTGTAATACCCCTAAACTCCTTCAGATTTCCGATCCTAACCTGTTATATTAAGCCCTATATCCAGCAAAATCCTCAAACGGGGAAAGGCGGTACCTCATACCGTATCCCTGCTTCTTATCCAATGAAACCACAGCTTTCATCACTTATAAAGTATATTATTATATTATATAGGTGGCTTTTGCAAACTATTTACGACACTCATAATCGGTATATCCCCCTCTCTATCTGAACTATGCTGACAGGGTCACAGGGTAATATCCTCAATATAGTGTGGGTTCGTATTTCCGTTTGCTTTCAAATTCAATGTTTATCACTTTTAAATATAAAAAAAACATTTATGAATACAGCCTGTTACTTTTTCAGTATGATATTGTGGCAAAAATAAGAAATAGAAACAGTTGCAGAGTAATGATATTTATTCTGTTGACAATTTAATCAGAAAACTAAGATACTTTAAAAGCACTGAAACTTCTCACTTGTAGCACTTTATTGAGAGCACATTTGTTCATAGTCAACAACTATTCGCGGCATTCTAAGAAGATATCCCAATTTCATCCTTGGAAGGACACAGTGCTTTTCGTAACAACCTGGGAGATTTCTTCAGGTATCCTTTGTAAAACAGTTTGAGCTTCTTTGGATCCCAAATTGGTTTCTTGGCACCATGTTCCGATTTTAAAGCGCGTTCTTGAAGAACAGATTTATTTTTTGGTTGATGATCACAGGATGTTCTTGTTCTGTCATCCTTTGTTGGTTTCTTTGTACCAATTTTTTACTTTAAAACGTGTTCTTGAAGAAAAGTTTGAATTGCTAGTTGCCTATAACATGGTCTCCTGTGCTGGTTTGTTGTTTTATGGATCACTAACAGGGTTATGTTTGTTGATTTTAACTGGTATTTCAAACTGGTATTTCACTGTAAACTGGAATTTCACTGTAAACTGGAATTTCCCTGCAAACTGGTATTTCACTGTAAACTTGTATTTCACTGTAAACTGGTATTTCACTGTAAACTGGAATTTCACTGCAAACTAATATTTCATTGTAAACTGTTATAACGTGAAACACATCTGATAGAAAGCACTATTGGTCTGCTTGGCAGTCCAATCAGTTTGATTCAGATCGCGCCAACAAATACACAGACTCGCTACACACATCCCTGACGGGTAAGGTATCTGACGTGTTTTGGGCAGATCTCTTCCTGGTTGTCCTTGAGAAACACCTCAGCTGCATCAGGTCTGACACAATTCTCTTCATCTGATGCCTGATACGGCGTGGCAGTGCAACTGTCTTTCGTCTCTTCTCTATGTTTCTACCTGATATCAAAGCAACATTATCGCCAGCATCTGCATCAACCTCTCCGATATTTTCACTGTCCTTGTGGTAATAGGGACTATACTTAGATTCTAGTCCTTTTGCATTTTCAAGGTCATTCATGTTTCTTGGTTGACTGGCATGCATACGAGACCTGCTTTCCCCTGTATCTGTACTGGCATCACTGCTATACTCTTGGGAGTGCAACTGTTCCCTCCTCTTCTTGTTGCAGTCCTCTATGGTGCGTCTCCGAGATGTCTTGGGGCGACGACAGTGACGGTCACACTGCACAAGAAGAGCTCTGGAGGTGAGGACATCCAACTCCGTCTGAAGCTTCAACAGATGGTCTGAAGAGTCCCACACATCGTCGTAGTCCTCGTCGCGTCCTGCCACTCGAATAAGGTCTTTAAGGTCACCATTCGTGTCAAGTCCTGAACCGGGATGGCAATTTTCAGATATTTGCCTGTTGGTTTGAACTGTGATATTGCACTGCATTTTATAATGTGAGTACAGCGTCCTATGGTAACGGTGGTCTATGTAGGTTTGTCAACCTCAGAGCATGTCCTCGCTTATATACATGTTGACACTGATAAAGGTATGTTGACAGTATGGGGATTAGATAAAACATTTAGTTATTACATTCAATGTTAATGCGTCTCACAAAGTGTAAAGCAGGGTTTGTTTACGATTAAGTTCCATTGATACTGTTTGTTTTTCTCGTCAAATTGGAGATTGGGTGGTTTTGGTAATTAGCCAAGCTGGTTTGTCTGTGGGGTTGGCGGAAGAGAACGGCGTCCATGAGATTGATGTGTTAAAACAACATTCTTTAACGATCTGTCTGTTGTTGTTCATAAGACGACTCTACAATACAACTCGTCTCAATGTCACCGGCTGTCAAACAGAGACACACATATTTTTTATTCAAGTCTCACTTCGATACATATGTATCATTTAGTTTGGTTATGTCTTACCTGTGAACATATATTGGGTTGAAAATATCAGATTGAACATGGCATCCGCGAACTTTTCATTTGTTTATTATTATTATTTAGAGACATTTACCATGTGGTTAAACATATTTATTTGCCCAAAAGAAGGCACTGCATTGGTTAAACATGCATATTCTTATGTAAATATCGCTCCAGGATACAAAACTTGTTTTTAAAATATTTTGTTAAATATCGAAGTTTAGAGAAGTAGAATCGTTCATAAGCCAGTGGACAAACACATAGCTTTGGTTTTATTTGGATTTCTCAGGATATTGGAGATGTTAATGGTTTTATTTCTTTATACAAATATTATCAGATAATCTTTCACAAGATTGGTATTCATCGCTTCATAATACAACTTCATGCTCTAATTATATATATTTTAAGTCCCTCCTTAATGTTGAAACACATCTCAGTTTAGGTATCCCCCTTATTTTAAAAAATGTTTGATACATTGAAGATATTGTAGATTTAAACTTAGTTCGCTATGAATAAAGAGTATTTTTTTTGCAAAAAATCTAATCTTAACCTAATTGAAGATGACGTACATGTCCTACTTTATTGTGAGGCCTACGTAGATATAAGATCTATCCTGTACGGAAATGCTGGCTCAACCAATCAAGAAAATGACGAACTATTAAAATCTGTCCATTACTATATTTTACACACTCATAGATTTTCAGATTTTTCATAATTTACCCTGTTAACGCCTTGCAAGTAAATAAAATAATTTACCCGTAAAGCTATCTAAATATTGCTCTCAACTGTTCTTTGTAATAAGTGCTGTTATGAATGCTATTATAGTTTTTGATGTGTTTTGTTTGGTGTGTGTAAGGCTCCAAATTTGTGTTTCTGTGAACGTCACTCATTTTACATGTATATACTATGTATGTTTGTAGGGAGCGGTATTCAGATAAGCAAAGATTTGCTTGTTTGCCAATCCCGTCACTTTTTTGTGAAAATACGTTTAAACCATATAAGGAATATATTTCTTGATAAATATTTGAGACACCAATTATCACAATACAGTTTTGTTAATCTTAAACAAAAATAAATGTTATAGATAATTTATGCCTATTTTCATATCATGGAAGGAAAATAAAAATACAATTTTTTTGTTTTTGTGTTAAGCTCATGCAATACATGTTTGATATATGTCTGTACTTTGGGTCAATGGCCTTTTTTAGAGAATAAAATGTCTGTCTGTCAAAAACTTTTTTTGTTTCCTACAACAACATTAAACAAACAAATAGTTATAAATAGTTATAAATAGTTATAAATAGTTATAAATAGTTATAAATAGTTATAAATAGTTATAAATAGTTATAAATAGTTATAACTAGTTATACAAAACGGAGCCGAAAAGATTCGTTGATTTCTGAGCTGAGTTATGAAATCTAGACTTGCTATCTTTTATATAGACTGGGCTGGTCGTTAATTGGATATTTGTCCTAGAGTCTGGATGGCAGACTATAGCTAGGTGCGCCTTAGATTTCTCTATACTACCATCTTCTAGAATGATTTTCTTACAGTAGATTCCTCCCTTGTTAAGCTATAATAATGATCAGGGCCCCTATTTTCGAAGCTGTCATAGTGCTAAGATAGTCGTATGTTAAGTAAGTCAATGTTAATGTATGGCACTTTCGACTATCTTAGCGCTAAGAGAGCTTCGAACATACGGGTCCAGGATTTTATGTACTGATTTTTTTTAAAATGTCATAAAGTGGAATTCATATGGCGTGTGAATCAATTCAAGTCCATTTTTAAATTAAAGGATATCTACACTATTCGTTAGCAATCCATTGTCACAAACAATTAGTTTACCAAGCATAAATATCAGGATACATTTAATTCACATTAACATTCTTATACAATTTTATTGATATATACTTGAATTTTCTCCATGCCAATATGTGTGATTTTGATAGATCAATGTTTGATTGATATAATTAGTGGCATCATAATTGATTAATCGGATTATCGATAACCTAATCGTGATCCACTCAGCAACAACAAGGACTTAATCTTACTAATCCTAATCATGATGCATTTTGTAATTAAAACCAAAACGGCTATTGTAAAATCAATTGTGTAATCGAGTGTTGCTTTACTTGATAATTACAGCATACGGATTAATTAGTGTCATCAATATTCCTTACTGATGGTGTCTATATAAATGTACTACTGTTTCTGGTACATCACTCTGCAAGAACAAGTCGCAATGAAGGTTTCAGTTAACACATCCACTGATGCAAGGATTCAATCAACACAGGAAGATGACTATGATGATGTTTGGGACTCTGCTTCAGAATCATCGAGTGAAGACGATTCTAGAGACGTCGGTATAAAGACTGAATGCGACGACGACTACGACGATGTGTGGGACTCTTCAGATAATCTGTTGAAGCTGCAGACGGAGTTGGATGTCCTCACCTCCAGAGCTCGTCTTGTGCAGTGTGACCGTCACTGTCGTCGTCCTCAGTCGTCCCAGAGAATCATCATAGAGGATTACGAAGAGAAGTGGTGGGAGGAGTTTAACTCCCAGGAGAAAATCAGTGAACAAGTTGCAGATGAATTATCAGATGAAACCAATGGTTCGTTTTCCAGTGAACATCGACATTACAATGAATTGCCACATTACAGTGAACCTCCAACTAAAAGCGAAATGCCCGTTTACAGGGAAATACCCGTTTACAGTGAAATACCAGTGTACAGTGAATATCCAGATATCAACAAACGAGATCCTGTAAGTGATCGAGAAAATAATCCAACAAAGGATGATAGTCTGCCAAGAACATCATGTGATCAACAACCAAAGAATAAACCTGTTCTTCAAGAACGCGCTTTAAAATCGGAACATGGTGCCAAGAAACCAATTTGGTATCCAAAGAAGCTTAAACTATTTTACAAAGGATCCCTGAAGAAATCTTCCAGGTTGTTACGCAAAGCATTGTGTCCTTCCAAGGAAGAGACAGGGAGGTCGGGATATCTTCTAGGCATTTTGTAGATAGGTGTTAACTATGAACAACCGTGCTCTTATTTAAGTGCTACTATTGAGAAGTTCCAGTGCTTGAACACAGTGCTTGTGTCCTGTTTGTATTGACCGGAAAATAAAGAATGCTTATACTCAAACATTTTGTTTTGCTTGTCTGTATATGCTTGTACATAAATTAATTCCTGATCATCCAGATGAAAAAGTTGATGAAGGTCTTTGACAAATTCAAATTGATCTATAAGAAAACGCATCTCAAGCCTCTTTGTGATGGATCTGTATGTTATTTCCTTCATAAGTCCATTACAGAACACCACTGTTTACCACGGAAAAGTTAAACTTAGGTCATAGGGAGTGATGTCATACATACCCATGTACAAACACGCAGAAGAGTTGAAAAATTTACGTCCAACTCAAATCAATAAACCGGCATCTGTCTAAATTCTTGTTATACAAAAACGCCATCAATCATCATATTAATATACAAATAATGTAAATAAAATATGATAATTCAATATATATATATATATATATTAGCTCAAGTTAAGAATTGAAACTACTCATGTGATAGCGTAGAAGAAACTATTAAAAAAGTTCCGTGACTTCAGCGCTCTTTAATAACAGTTTCAAAGATGATGGAAGTAGAGCAAAAATCACACTAGTCTTTGCCCAATTTAAGTTTGAGGATGAAGGAACAATGTATGGTGACAAGAAACAATTTTCCGAAAAATAATAACAGTTGCATTTATATCAGAATGAAGAATTGAGAAAATGAGATAATACAATTTATAGTTGAGATGGTTTAGTTAGGTATACAGAAACTTGAATCTAACATGAAACAGACATGGTCGATCGGCTGATATCTTATTCTATTGTCAATATCACCACCGAGAGAAATGGTTGTCGAATAGTTTATGATATATAACAGGAGTCTGTAAACATGGTGGGTTTATACAAATATTGAATAAAATGGGAACGAGATTTAGAATGTTTAATGAAAGGAACAGAATGGAAAAACATGAAAAAATGTCCTTCATTTAAGCCAACTTGACAATCTAAATTAAATTTGATATTCCGTTCTACATAAAATTCTCCCAACGAATTACCTTCATAGGATTGAACTTAAAGTTAAAGATCAAAGTAGCTTTTGTTATGGAGAAAAAAATATGTACAAATGAACAGTTCAGGAAAATTACCAGATTTGATCTTTCTGGTCCTATGAGGGGTATAATGTAAACTAACAGGCAAACGAAAGTACACACTTCTCTTTATCATATGTATGAGTTTCAATTGTCATACTCTAAAACTTGGTTTATATTTTATATTAAAAAATAAAATTTTAAATTAAAAAATTCTTAAAATATTCTTCTTTTTCTTATTTTGGATAAATACAACTGTTCATCGACATATAAGACATATTCTTTGTGAAATAAATAAATGTGTCTCATTTTGCACACATTTAAAACATTGTAAACATGGTAGGGGTCATGTTGGTGTAAATTTCATTTCTTACCCCTGTCTTCATTAAACACAGATATATTAACTAAAGTTTAACCCAAGTCACCAATTAATTATATATATTATTGCAGATTTATTGTATCATGCCATATGCATCTGATTTCTTTTAAATATTGAATTAATCGAAACCAACTGAGGTTCTTTTTCCTGGCAGTTTATTTCTTCTCAGCTTAGAAAATACTTAAGCAATCTTTAATAATACATCGAACATTGGATTCCTGTGACTTGAAAACCACAATTTCCCAGCAATAATATTATTTTCATAATAGCCTTTTCCAGAGGTTGATGTGTTCATGCATGCCTAGTACTCATGAAAGGTCGGCATCTCACATTGGCTTCATGTTGTATGTGTTTTATTTGGAGTATTTGACAATCAGGTATTATCTGGAGAATTTTGGACAATCGGGTATGTCTATTCCTGAATTTCACTGCATGCCTAATGCTGTCCGATTTCTTGAAGTTCCTTGTGTTCTTGAGAGTTTGCAATTTCCGTATTTTTAACTTGGATCTTGCTGAAAATAGAAGTTTTAAAATTGCCAATGTCTGAAAATTTCATTATTCTATTCGTGTGTAATACCCCTAATCTCCCTGTAGTTTGTGGTTACGTTTCACAGCAGCTTTCAAAACCTTTCTGTAAACTTCCCACAGAGGTTACTCCCTTTAGATTTCCGATCCTAACCTCTGTTATATTAAGCCATATATCCAGCAAAATCCTCAAACGGGGAAAGGCGGTACCTCATGCCGTATCCAATGAAACAACAGCTTTCATCACTTATAAAGTATATTATTATATTATATAAGTGGCTTTGGCAAACTATTTACGACACTCATAATAATCGGTATATAACCCTCTCTATCTGAACTATTCTGACACAGGGTAATATCCTCAATATATTGTGGGTTCGTATTTCCGTTTGCTTTCAAATACGTTATTACAAATTCAATGTTTATCACTTTTAAATATAAAAAAACATGGATGAATACAGCTTGTTACTATTTCAGTATGATATTGTGGCAAAAATAAGACATAGAAACAGTTGCAGAGTAATGATATTTATTCTGTTGACAATTTAATCAGAAAACTAAGATACTTTAAAAGCACTGAAACTTCTCACTTGTAGCACTTTATTGAGAGCACATTTGTTCATAGTCAACACCTATTCACGGCAATCTAAGAAGATATCCCGACCTCCCTATATCATCCTTTGGAGGACACAATGCTTTTCGTAACATCCTGGGAGATTTCTTCAGATATCCTTTGTAAAACAGTTTCAGCTTCGCTGGATCCCAAATTGGTTTCTTGGCACCATGTTCCGATTTTAAAGCGCGTTATTGAAGAACAGGTTTATTTTTGGTTGATGATCACAGGATGTTCTTGGCAGACTATCATCCTTTGTTTCTTTGTACCATTTTCTGACTTTAAAACGTGTCCTTGAAGAAAAGATTGAATGCTAGTTGCCTATAACATGGTGTCCTTTGTTGGTTTATTGTTTTCTGGATCACTAATAGGGTTCTGTTTGTTGATTTCCACTGGTATTTCAAATTGGTATTTCACTGTAAACTGGAATTTCCCTGCAAACTGGTATTTCACTGTAAACTGGTATTTCACTGTAAACTGGAATTTCACTGCAAATTGGTATTTCACTGTAAACTGGAATTTCACTGCAAATTTGTATTTCATTGTAAACTATTACAACGTGAAACACATCTGATAGTAAGCACTATTGGTCTGCTTGACAGTCCAATCAGTTTGATTCAGATCGCGCCAACAAATACACATCCTCACTACACACATCCCTGACGGGTAAGGTATCTGACGTGTTTTGGGCAGATCTCTTCCTGGTTGTCCTTGAGAAACACCTCAGCTGTATTAGGTCTGACACCATTCTCTTCACCTGATGCCTGATACGGCGTGGCAGTGCAACTGTCTTGCGTCTCTTCTCTATGTTTCTTCCTGATATCAAAGCAACATTATCGCCAGCATCTGCATCAACCTCTCCTATATTAACACTGTCCTTGTGGTAAGAAAGAATGTACTTAGATTCTGGTCCTTTTGCATTTTTAGGGTCATTCATGTTTCTTGGATGACTGGCATGTATACGAGACCTGCTTTCCCCTGTTTCTGTACTGGTATCACTGCTATACTCCTGGGAGTGCAACTGTTCCCTCCTCTCGTTCCAGTCCTCTATGATGAGTCTCTTGGATGGCTGAGGACGACGACAGTGACGGTCACACTGCACAAGAAGAGCTCGTGATGTGAGGACATCCAACTCCGTCGGCAGCTTCAACAGATGATCTGAAGAGTCCCACACATAATCATAGTCCTCGTCGCGTCCTGCCACTCGAATAAGTTCTTTAAGGTCACCATTGGTGTCATGTCCTGAAACAGGATTGCATTTTTCAGATATTTGCCTGTTGGTTTGAACTGTGATATTGCACTGCATTGTATAATGTGAGTACAGCGTCCTGTGGTAACGGTGGTCTGTGTAGGTTTGTCTACTTCAGAGCATGACCTCGCTTATATACATGTTGACACTGGTAAAGGTATGTTGACAGTATGGGGATTAGATAAAACAGTCAGTTATTACATTCAATTGTTAATGCGTCTCACAAAGTGTAAAGCAGGGATTTGTTTGCGATTAAGTTCCATATATACTGTTTGTTTTTCTCGTCAAATTGGAGATTGGGTGGTTTTGTTAATTAGCCAAGCTGGACAATGACTGGTTTGTCTGTTGGGTTTGCGGAAGAGAACGGCGTCCTCGAGATTGATGTGTTAAAACAACATTCTATAACGATCTGTCGGTTGTTGTTCATAAGACGACTCTACAATACAACTCGTCTCAATGTCAAACAGAGACACAATTATTTTTTATTCAAGTCTCACCTCGATACATGTGTATGATTTAGTTTGGTTATGTCTTACCTGTGAACATATATTGAGTTGAAAAAATCAGATTGAAAACATTTCATTTGTGTATTATTATTATTATTATTTAGAGACATTTACCACGTGGTTAAACATATTTATTTGCCCAAAAGAAGGCACTGGATTGGTTAAACAAGCACATTCTTATGTAAATATCGCTCCGGGATTCAAAACTTGTTTTTAAAATAGTTTGTTAAATATCGAAGTTTAGAGAAGTACAATCGTTTATAAGCCAGTGGACAAACACATAGCTTTGGTTTTATTTGGATTTCTCAGGATATTGGAGATGTTAATGGTTTTATTTCTTTATACAAATATTATCTAATAATTATTCACAAGATTGGTAGTCATCGCTTCATAATACAACTTCATGCTCTAATTATATATATTTTAAGTCCCTCCTTAATGTTGAAACACATCTCAGTTTAGGTATCCCCCTTATTAAAAAAAATGTTTGATACATTGTAGATATTGTAAATTTAAACTTAGTTCGCTATGAATAAAGAGTCTGTTCTTTTTGCAAAAAATCTAATCTTAACCTAATTGAAGATGAAGTACATGTACATGAGGCCTACCTAGATATAAGATCTATCCTGTACGGAAATGCTGGCTCAACCAATCAAGAAAATGACGAACTATTAAAATCTGTCCATTACTATATTTTACACACTCATAGATTTTCAGATTTTTCATAATTTACCCTAACGCCTTGCAAGTAAATAAAAAATTTAAACCGTAAATCTATCTAAATATTGCCCTCAAATGTTCTTTGTAATAAGTGCTGTTATGAATGCTATTATTGTTTTTGATGTATTTTGTTTGGTGTGTGTAAGGCTCCAAATTTGTGTTTCTGTGAACGTCACACCCATTATCACTATACAGTTTTGTAAATCTTAAACCAAAATAAATGTTATAGATAATTTATGCCTATTTTCATATCATGGAATAAAAAAATATATAAAAAATGATGATGTTTTTTTTTGTTAAGATCATGCAATACACGTTTGATATATGTCTGTATTTTGGGTCAATGGCCTTTTTTAGAGAATAAAATGTCTGTCTGTCTGTCAAAAACTTTTTTTTTTTTTTCTACAACAACATTAAACAAATAAATAGTAATATATAGTTATAAATAGTTATAAATACATGTAGTTATAAATAGTTATAAATAGTTATAAATAGTTATAAATAGTTATAAATAGTTATAAATAGTTATAAATAGTTATAAATAGTTATAAATAGTTATACAAAACGGAGCCCTAAAAGATGCTTTGATGTCTAAGCTGAGTTATGCAATCTAGACTTGCTATCTTTTATATAGACTGGGCTGGTCGTTAATTGAATATTTGTCCTAGAGTCTGGATGGCAGACTATAGCTAGGTGCGCCATAGATTTCTCTATACTACAAACTTCTAGAATGCTTTTCATACAGTAGATTCCTCCCTTGTTTAGCTTTTATAATGATCAGGGCCCCTATTTTCGAAGCTGTCATAGTGCTAAGATAGTCGTAAGTCAATGTTAATGTATGGCACTTAGCGCTAAGAGAGCTTCGAAAATATGGGTCCAGGATTTTATGTACTGAGTTTTTTTTAACGTCATAAAGTAGTATTCATATGGCGTGTGAATCAATTCAATTCCATTTTTAAATTAAATGATGTCTACACTATTCGTTAGCAATCCATTGTCACAAACAATTAGTTTACCAAGCATAAATATCAGGATACTTTTAATTCACATTAACATTCTTATACAATTTTATTGATATATACTTGAATTTTCTCCATGTCAAGATGTGTGATTTTGGTAAATCAATGTTTGATTGATATAATTAGTGGCATCATAATTGATTAATCGGATTATCGATAGTCTAATCGTGAACCACTCAGAAACAACAAGGACTTAATCTGACTAATCCCAATCATGATGCATTTTGTAATTAAAACCAAAACGGCTATTGTAAAATCTATTATGCAATCGAGTGTTGCTTTACTTAATAATTACAGCATACGGATTAATTAGTGTCATCAATTTTCCTGACTGGTGTCTATATAAATGTACTACTGTTTCTGGTACATCACTCTGCACCGAACATCACAATGAAGGTCTCAGTTAATACATCCCTTGATGCAAGGATTCAATCAACACAGGAAGATGACTATGATGATGTTTGGGACCCTGCTTCAGAATCATCGAGTGAAGACGATTCTAGAGACGTTTATATAAAGACTGAACGCGACGACGACTACGACGATGTGTGGGACTCTTCAGATCATCTGTTTAAGCTGCAGACGGAGTTGGATGTCCTCACCTCCAGAGCTCGTCTTGTGCAGTGTGACCGCCACAGTCGTCGTCCTCAGTCGTCCCAGAGAATCATCATAGAGGACTACGAAGAGAAGTGGTTGGAGGAGTTTCACTCCCAGGAGCATAGCAGTGACCAAGTTGCAGGTGAATTATCAGATGAAATCAAGAATTCGGTTTCCTTTGAATATCGACATTACAGTGAATTGCCACAATGCAGTGAACTTCCAGTTAAAAGTGAAATACCAGTTTACAGCGAAATACCATTTTGCAGTGAAAATCGAGATATGAAAAAACAAGACCCTGTAAGTGATCCAGAAAATAATCCAACAAAGGATGATATTCTGCCAAGAACATCATGTGATCATCAACCAAAAAATAAACCTGTTCTTCAAGAACGCGCTTTAAAATCGGAACATGGTGCCAAGAAACCAATTTGGGATCCAAAGAAGCTAAAACTGTTTTACAAAGGATCTCTGAAGAAATCTTCCAGGTTGTTACGGAAAGCATTGTGTCCTTCAAAGGAAGAGACAGGGAGGTCGGTATATCTTCTAGGAAGTTTGTAGTTAGGTGTTGACTATGAACAACCGTGCTCTCATTTAAGTGCTACTATTGAGAAGTTCCAGTGCTTTAACACAGTGCTTGTGTCCTGATTGTATTGACCGGAAAATAAAGAATACTTATACTCAAACATTTTGTTTTGTTTGTCTATATATGCTTGTACATAAATTAATTTCCTGAACGACTACGACGATGTGTGGGACTCTTCAGATCATCTGTTGAAGCTGCAGACGGAGATGGATGTCCTCACCTCCAGAGCTCGTCTTGTGCAGTGTGACCGCCACAGTCGTCGTCCTCAGTCGTCCCAGAGACTCATCATAGAGGACTACGAAGAGAAGTGGTTGGAGGAGTTTCAGGTCGGGATATCTTCTAGGAATTTTGTAGATAGGTGTTGACTATGAACAACCGTGCTCTCATTTAAGTGCTATATGTGAGAAGTTTCAGTGCTTTTACAATATCGTAGTTTTCTGATTATATTGACAAAAGAATAAATATCATTACTCTGCGACTTTTTTATGTTATTATTTTTGCCACGATATCATACTGAATTAGTAACAGGCTGTCATCATACATGTTTTAATATTTAAAAATTTTAAAGATATTTGGGATAACGTCATTGAAAACAAACGGAATTACCAAATCCACAATATATTGAAGATGTTATGTGAGTGACCATGTCAGAATACTTCAGAGAGAGGGATGTGCCGATAATAAGACATGCGTGTCGTAAACAGTTTGCAACGGGCAAAAATATAATGTTCTCTATTTATGGCCGAAGTCATGGAAGAAAGGAAATTACACCAAGACTTACCCATCGTCGCCATATTTAAAACACTGCGTCATACCAGTAGACGAAACATGAAATCACAGCACCATTCATTACGACAAATCGCCACCACAAGGTGATATTTTGCCCTCTAAGTCTATAATAATATTTTAGAAAGATATATTCAGACAGCAGTTGAACAGTTGTGAGACGTAACCAACAGCTACGTAAAGTTTAGGGGTATTACACACAAATAGAATATTGAATTTGTCAGACATGGGTAACTTAAAAACTTCAACGGTCAATTGGTTTCAAGTTATTACACACTATCAAGAATACAAGGAACTTCCAGAACTCGGACATAATTAAACATGCAGTGAAATTCAGGAATTGACAAAGCTGACTGTCCAAAATACCCGAGATAAAACACATAGAACATGAAGCCAATGTGAGATGCTGACCTTTCATGAGTACTAGGCGCGCATCAACACATCATCAGCTGGATAAGGACTTTTATAAAAACAAATATATTATTGCTGGGAAATGTTGGTTTCAAGTCACAACATTAAACCAGGAATCCAATGTTAGATGCACTATTAAGGATTGCTCCACAGGGGTTTGTATTGCTGAAAGAAAACAGTTCCTAGGTCCAGTACTTCGATACGATACACCCTATACTATAATGTTATTAATTAAGTATTTCCGTATTGGCCTAGTTACTTCGTCTCGGGCCAATACAACGAACCTCGGACCTGTAACTTGGACAATACGGAAATACTTAATTAATGACAATTGTATGAATTGACCTCTTTTCATTCTATTTGCACAACACTAAATATCTCATTTATATTGAAATAATAATTATAAACAAGATTGGTAAACAGATACCATAGATCAAAGTTGTGAAGCGACAGCTTCGGGCTTACACCAAATGTGCGACTGCGCATTCTCAAACTCATATTGGCCCAGTTTATTTCGTATTGGCCCAGTTTATCTCGTATTAGCCCAGTTTGTCTCGTATTGGCCCAGATTGCCCGTATTGGCCCAGTTGTCGAATCATATGGTCTAGGCCGTAAATGCAGTATACGTGTCATAACATTGAAAGTTAATTAATAATAATAAATAATACCCCTGCCCAAACATGTCCACATTAGAAATTGTTACCACACATTTTACACCTAATACATACTACAAAATTAAAGCAAAGTGATTTCTCTTTCGATTGAACAAACATCAACAATATCGGTGCATTAATTTTCAAGCAATGACACTTAAACACGATATTTTATTCGTCAAACTTGAGTGGGCCAAAATGGTGTCTCAGAAATACATCCATAAAAATCGAGAAAAAAGTCGATATTTCATTCCTAGCAAAAGCAATCAATCTCTAAAAGAGTTTTTTCCTATCACTTTACATCCCTGATACATTTGACATACTTAAATCGTCCGTGGTATCTTACCGTAACAACTTTCTTGCAACTTTATAGTTACTACAAGCAAATCTTCGAGTCACCTCCACCATCTTACATTTCCAACGCACTTTAATTCTGTAGTATATATTAGGTGTAAAACGTATGGTAAAAAAAGTAATGTGGACTTGCTCGCGTTGGATCCCTTTCTTTATTTATTAGTATAGGGTGTATCGTATTGAAGTATTGGACGTAGGAAATGTTTAGTTTCAGCAATACAAACCCCTGTGGATTGCTCAAGTAACTTCTAAGTTGATAAGAACTAAACGGCGAGGCAAAAGAAAGTACACACCTCAGTTGGTTAAGACCAATTCAATATTTTAAAAGAAAAGATTTGCAGTACTTTTAATGACGTAATTGGTGACTGTGGTTAAATTTTAGTTAAGATATCTTTGTTTAATGAAGAAAGGGGTAAGAAATGAAATTTACACCAACATGACCCCCTACCATGTTTAAAATGTTGTAAATATTTGCAGAACCAAGCATATTTATTACTTTTCAAAAAGAATATGTCTTATATGTCGAACAGTTGTGTTTTATCCAAAAGAATTTTTAAAGAATTTTTAAGTTAAAATCTATTTTTAATTTCTTTTTAAAAGAACATGTATAAGTATTCTTTGACTGCTGATTAAATGCCTGCACTTTTCAGTTTTAGAGTATGACATCGAAAACTTAAGATATTTGCAATTGAAAATCGAACATATGATAAACAGAAGTGGGTACTTTCCTGTGCCTGTTAGTATACATTTTGCACCTCATAGGACCATATGATCAAATCTGGTAATTTTCATGTTATGTTTTTCCTCCCTCACAGAAGTTACTTTCATCTTCATCTTTAATGTTTATCCTATGCAGGTCATTCTTTGGGAGAAATTATGTAGAACGGAATATTGAAATATTTTCTTAGATTGTCAAGTTGGCAAAAATGACATTTTCAACAACAAAAATTTCATTCTATTCCGTTGATTAAACATTCCAGATTACTTTCAAATTTATTCAATATTTGTATAAACCCACATGTTTATCGACTTTTGCGTTGCGTTCATACGTCTTACAAGACAGAAGTCAGTCAACAAACTAAGACGATATTTAAATATCTGTATTGCATATTTTCACCGATGGGGGATGTAGGGAGACAGGAAAACTATGGTACACGGAGGTTACATGGATAGCTATGAGTTGAGTGACATCTGTAGGAAAAGACAGGTGTGATAGATGCTCGTGAGATGTCACGTGACAAGAACTTTCAGTTTATAGCTAGTGCGAATCTTTATATTCATGTTTTATTATTTGTGTATCATTATGGTCATTGATGGCGGTTTTGCAGAGCAAGAACATTGGCAAATGTATGTTTATTAATTTGCTTTAAGTTCCATTAAAGTGACGTAAGTTTGTTCAACTTTATTTTGTTAAATAAATGTTTTCGTGATAACATCTTTGCTGTATGCACATATTCTGTGTGTCTTGTCTGACATCACCCCCTATGACCTAATTGTGTCTTGTGCCTATCATCTTTTCTCGTCTGGACTTCAATGGGTCAGAATGTAATTTTATATACAGACAAGTAAAAAAAAGGTTTGAGTTTATAAGTATTCTTTATTGTCTGGTCAATACAATACGATATTGATAAAATAAATAAATAAGATATTGTAAAAGCACTGTGTTAAAGCACTGGAACTTCTCACATATAGCACTGTATTGAGAACACGTTTGTTCATAGTCAACACCTATCTACAAAATTCCTAGAAGATATCCCGACCTCCCTGTCTCTTCCTTAGAAGGACACAATGCTTTCCGTAACATCTTGGAAAATTTCTTCAGAGATCCTTTGTAAAACAGTTTTAGCTTCTTTGGATCCCAAATTGGTTTCTTGGCACCATTTCCTGACTTTAAAGCGTGTTCTTGAAGAACGGATTGAAGAGCTGGTTGCTGATGACGTGGTGTTCTTGGCAGACTGCCATCCTTTGTTGGGTTATTGTTTTCTGGGTCGCTTACAGGGTTTTGTTTGTTGATTTCTGAAGTTCCTCTGTAAACTTGGATTTCACTGTAGACTGGGATTTCACTGTAAACTGGGATTCCACGTTTAGCTTTAGCTTCAGTGTAATGTAAATGTTCACTGGAAACCGAACCCTTTGATTCATCTGATACTTCATCTGTAACTTGTCCACTGCTATGCTCCTGGGAGTTAAACTCCTCCCACCACTTCTCTTCGTAGTCCTCTATGATGAGTCTCTGGGACGACTGGGGACGACGACAGTGACGGTCACACTGCACAAGACGAGCTCTTGAGGTGAGGACATCCAACTCCGTCTGCAGCTTCAACAGATGATCTGAAGAGTCCCACACATCGTCGTAGTCGCCGTCGCGTTCAGTCTTTATATAAACGTCTCTAGAATCGTCTTCACTCGATGATTCTGAAGCAGAGTCCCAAACATCATCATAGTCATCTTCCTGTGTTGATTGAATCCTTGCATCAGTGGATGTGTTAACTGAGACCTTCATTGTGATGTTCGTTGCAGAGTTATGTACCAGAAACACTGTGGTACATTTATATAGACCCTAGTCAGGAATATTGATGACACTAATTAATCCGTATGCTGTAATATTCAAATAAAGCAACACTCGATTACACAATTGATTTAACAATAGCCGTTTTGGTTTTAATTACAAAATGCATCACGATTGCGATTAGTAAGAGTAAGTGCTTGTTGTCCTTGAGTGGATCAAGATTAGGTTATCGATAATCCGATTAACCAATTATGATGCCATAATTATATCAATCAAACATTGATTTATAAAAATCACACATCCTGACATGGAGACAATTCAATTCGATATTATAAGAAATAAATAACGAATGTTATACGCTATATAGTTATTATTATCGTGATTATTTTTTTTTAAATAATTCAATCATGCATATGATTGCATGATAGCTATTGTAATAACATATTCTATCCCTAATTTTATGTGGATCAAAGACTGGCAGTAAGACTAGATGCATGAGATACTTTAGCGTTGTTAGCGATTGGATTATTCAATTACAGTCAGGACTCGATAATCCGAACGCTTCCGTTTTTCATCAAAAACGTTCGGATAGTGAAATGTTCGGACTACTGAGTACTGAGGACTACTAAAGAGATTAGTTTGGTTACATCTTCCTACCGTTCGGAAACTGCGAAATTCGGATTATCGGAGGCCGGATTATCGCGGCTTGACTGTATCTATTTGTTCAACGACGAACCAATAATGAAATAATCGAAAGATTGCATTGGGAGAATACCAATTTATGTAAATATATACCAGCGTATGTTATCCTTTTGGCACAAACTTACATGTACTGATACATTTAAATTATTCAACGTGTTATATCATTATAGTTTGAATAAATATAACGAAAACTTTAATTCGGACCCATGGATTCACTTTGTCAAAAGTTTATTAGATAGAATTGGATTATCACATGTATTTGTAAATCCCTCGGTATGTTCCACGTCTTTTCTAGTTTTGAAAGCTTGACAAATTCTCAGAGATCAATTCACTCAAAATTGGAGTGAAAATATCAGATCAAGCCCAAAGGGAATGTAATATCAACACTATAAACAAACATTAGTTTACGAAAAATATTTACTTTCTCCTAAACATATTTGTGATCCAATTCTGAAATTTAGAACCTTAAATCTCAACTTACAAATTGAAACTGGAAGATGGCAGAACATACCGAGGGATGAAAGATATTGTAAACTTTGTAACCTAAGTGTAATCGGTGACGAATTACATTATATTTTAAACTGTCCAATGCTAAATTTAAATCGCGAACGATATCTACCCACAAACAAATGTTTTAATAACAATATATCTAGATTAGTATACGTCCTGTCGCCAACAACCATCGTACATAATCAATACTTGTCAATTTTTATCATCCAGCTTCAAAATATGCTAACAAATATTTAGTAAGTATCTGTATTTTGTCTGGCTTAATCTTCACATATTCTTGTATTATTCAATGAACTATTAATTGTTATCATTGTCTATCTACAGACGCATGCCTGTAAATTGTAAAATGTATGTGTGTATATGCTCTTGTACCACCGAAGTTGAACAGCATATTAAATTTCTAAAATTCAAAAACTAACTAAGGTTTGCATGTTCTGATTTTCAATGAGCAGTAATTTCGTGAAAAATAATTCACTGTTTTAACACAATAAAGTGATGACATCCCCATGAATTTACATCTGAAATGGGAACTTACTCTGATGGTGTGGTTCGAGTCCCGCAAGGGCCAATTTATGTCTATCAGAGGGGTACTGAATGTAAAATTAGCTTAACTATCGATTGTTGGACCTCGATTTTTGTCGAGACATGTTGGTACGGTCAGTGCTGGTGATAGTTACCTTATACTCTGAGGGTGTGGGTTCGAATCAAGCAAGGGACTCGGCCCGAAAAAGTACAATAATTTGTACTATTGAAGGTAGTGTTATCCCAAGTGTAACAATGTTATATAGGTTTAGGTTGTTTTGTGAAAGACCAACATGTGTGTGCTACTCCGAAAAACTGAAAAAAATATGCTTAAACATATTCAAAGAGCGTATGTCCCGATATCATTGTCGTGATTTAAACAAATATAAATTTGGAATTTTAGTATTGAACGTTTCACCGATGCTATTTGATTGTTAAACTGTTTTGCTCATATGTGATATGTTAAAATTTACTATTATATTGGTATCTACATGATAGGTTTAGTCAAATTAGTGATTATGAAAGATTATATTTTTATGAAAGATTGATATTGCAAAAGCTTAAGCTTCTAAATTTCTTGATATGTGTAAAAGACGAACGATATAATTAAATATTGGTGTTGACTTTGTTCTAAAATTCTAAACTTTCTAAAAACAATTACCTCAGTTTTAAATTTCTTTCCATAAAAAGTACGCACTTTTTGTATACAATAACTGAAATTAAAAATCAAAGCTAAAATGTATATCATTCATTTGCAGAAAAGCTATATCAAAAGTTAACAGAATGTTTACAATGCTGCCATATAGCTAAGTAATTGGATCGTAAAAATCAATTACATGTATTGAAATATATTTAAGATAAATAAAACGACAGTGCCACTTCCTGATTAAGTGACACTGAGTGACATTCCTTTATTTAAGTGTTAAACAGCTTAGTAATGAACTAATCTTCTAATCCACTCCCGCGTGTAAAATAAAAGAAAGGAGCACTTAACTATAACAACATCATCCATTATAATGAGGTTCCACAAGATCATAGGTAATTAAGAAACAGCATGTTGTTTGAGCTCACGTCCACCTCAGTATGAAAGATGTCCACTTTGTGTCATCCAACAAAGCAATTGGTGTCACGAGGCTATATAAGTCAAAGAAAATCCCGATTTGTCATCTCAAAGATTCGTACCTCCTGGCCCGAATCTAAAAACATAAACAAACTCAATTCCAAACCTAACAACTCATACCTCCCATCAGCTCCGCTGGAAACCGCTCGTAAAATCTCCAAGAGAAGAAGAAGAAGAAGATTCGGTCAGATCTGACAACCCATCAAGATCATCTCGACCCAGCTGCTTTCTGAACCTACTTGCTTTGTGATGGGAGATTCCTTGGATGATGACTACGATGAGGTACTAGATTCCATTCCGGAAACAAAGACATCAGGTGAAGACGGTTCCAGAGATGTTGGTATTCTCCTGGAACGGGAAGACGACTACGAGGATTTATGGATGTCCTCTGAACATCTGGAGAAGCTCCAGAAAGAGTTGGATGTCCTTAACTCCAGAGCTCGTCTTGTGCAGTGTGACCGTCACTGTCGTCGTCCTCACTCATCTCGGAGACGCACTATTGAGGACTGCGAGAAGGAACTGGCTGAATCATTATATCAAGTTGACACCTTAGGAAAGGGTAAACCTATATCAACGAGAGGACAGATTGGCGGCAAGGATTACATCAGATCGAAATTTGGCTCAACCGGACCCTGGGTTCCACGCTGTCCGGAGACTCAGGAGACACAAGACGCGAAGTGTACATGGAGTGTTGGCCAACTAAACTTTTTTATTTCGTGTGTATAATATGACACCAAACTCTCGGTGTCATGTCCGTTACGTGAAAAAAATTTGTCCGAAGTTCGTTAATGACAATGGACAAAAAAGGTCTCCTAGACGAACATGAAGTGCTATCGATAATGATCGGTGTTGAATATTTGTATATGATATTCTATTGTAAATTGTCGTATCTATTTACATACTATCAAATTAAATTATGTTTGTTTGTAAAGATATGTTTATTTATTATGTTTAGTCATGTGGATATTATCATTGATCCCCTTCTTTAACTTTTGAAGATGTTCTCAACCACGATTTGTTTTCTGAGGAAAAATAAACCTTTTTCAACTGCAACAGTACGTTGATTTCTTTTACTACTCCATACTTACGAACAGCATAACCATGAAGGAACCAAGGAGTGGAATACATACCAAACTATGAGGTTTTACACGTGGTAATATATGAAGATAGCATGTAATTCTGGTTTCTGTCAGTAACTTAGGTCATGTATGATGGCCGAGAGGGGACATCGCTCTTTCGCCCTCTGGTATCAACACGACAAAGCGATAAAGCGATATAGTCACACGACAAAGCGATAAGGCTGCACGACAAAGCGATAGAGCAACACGACAAAGCGATAACGCCGCACGACAAAGCGATAACGCCGCACGACAAAGCGATAACGCCGCACGACAAAGCGATAGTGTCGCACGACAAAGCGATAGTGTCGCACGACAAAGCGATAACGCCGCACGACAAAGCGATATAACAACGCGCTAAAGCGATAATAACAGCACGATAAAGCGAAAGAGCGATAAAGCGAAAGAGCGATAAAGCGAAAGAGCGATAAAGCGAAAGAGCGATAAAGCGAAAGAGCGATAAAGCGAAAGAGCGATAAAGCGAAAGAGCGATAAAGCGATAATAACAGCGCGATAAAGCGAAAGAGCGATAAAGCGAAAGAGCGATAAAGCGAAAGAGCGATAAAGCGAAAGAGCGATAGAGCGAAAGAGCGATAAAGCGATAATAACAGCGCGATAAAGCGAAAGAGCGATAAAGCGAAAGAGCGATAAAGCGATAATAACAGCGCGATAAAGCGAAAGAGCGAAAGAGCGAAAGAGCGATAAAGCGAAAGAGCGATAAAGCGAAAGAGCGATAAAGCGATAAAGCGAAAGAGCGATAAAGCGAAAGAGCGATAAAGCGAAAGAGCGAAAGAGCGATAAAGCGAAAGAGCGATAAAGCGATAATAACAGCGCGATAAAGCGAAAGAGCGAAAGAGCGATAAAGCGAAAGAGCGATAAAGCGATAGAGCGATAAAGCGAAAGAGCGATAAAGCGAAAGAGCGATAAAGCGAAAGAGCGATAAAGCGAAAGAGCGATAAAGCGAAAGAGCGATAAAGCGAAAGAGCGATAAAGCGAAAGAGCGAAAGAGCGATAGAGCGAAAGAGCGATAAAGCGAAAGAGCGATAAAGCGATAAAGCGAAAGAGCGATAAAGCGAAAGAGCGATAGAGCGAAAGAGCGATAGAGCGAAAGAGCGATAGAGCGAAAGAGCGATAGAGCGAAAGAGCGAAAGAGCGATATTGACATGTCGACCTCCATCTTTTACATAACAATAGAATACTGTATGATGGCCGAGAGGGGACATCGCTCTTTCGCCCTCTGGTATCAACACGACAAAGCGATAAAGCGATATAGTCACACGACAAAGCGATAAGGCTGCACGACAAAGCGATAGAGCAACACGACAAAGCGATAACGCCGCACGACAAAGCGATAACGCCGCACGACAAAGCGATAGTGTCGCACGACAAAGCGATAGTGTCGCACGACAAAGCGATAACGCCGCACGACAAAGCGATATAACAACGCGCTAAAGCGATAATAACAGCACGATAAAGCGAAAGAGCGATAAAGCGAAAGAGCGATAAAGCGAAAGAGCGATAAAGCGAAAGAGCGATAAAGCGAAAGAGCGATAAAGCGATAATAACAGCGCGATAAAGCGAAAGAGCGATAAAGCGAAAGAGCGATAAAGCGAAAGAGCGATAAAGCGATAATAACAGCGCGATAAAGCGAAAGAGCGATAAAGCGAAAGAGCGATAAAGCGATAATAACAGCGCGATAAAGCGAAAGAGCGAAAGAGCGAAAGAGCGATAAAGCGAAAGAGCGATAAAGCGAAAGAGCGATAAAGCGATAAAGCGAAAGAGCGATAAAGCGAAAGAGCGATAAAGCGATAAAGCGAAAGAGCGATAAAGCGAAAGAGCGATAAAGCGATAATAACAGCGCGATAAAGCGAAAGAGCGAAAGAGCGATAAAGCGAAAGAGCGATAAAGCGAAAGAGCGATAAAGCGAAAGAGCGATAAAGCGATAGAGCGAAAGAGCGATAAAGCGAAAGAGCGATAAAGCGAAAGAGCGAAAAAGCGAAAGAGCGATAAAGCGAAAGAGCGATAAAGCGAAAGAACGATAAAGCGAAAGAACGATAAAGCGAAAGAGCGATAGAGCGAAAGAGCGATAGAGCGAAAGAGCGAAAGAGCGAAAGAGCGAAAGAGCGAAAGAGCGATATTGACATGTCGACCTTAATCTTTTACATAACAATAGAATACTGGTTTCATTCAATTTCTTTTCATTTCACTTGATATTTGATTCACATAACATAAGAATGATTTTGATAAATGATTCCACTTTAAATCCCCAAAGGTCGCCATTATATAAATATAATTAATACAAGTTTATTTTGTATTAAGAATTTGAATAAACATCTATAAAACAACTTAGGGTGAATAATTGAGAAATCCATGCTAATTAAAACAGACATCTGCAACTCTAATAGATTAATTCAAAACGCTGACATGGTGTGTGTTAACCTGTACATAAATACTAACTTAGACATACTTTATGTGACTGGTTATTATTGATTTAATTGAGCAAAACAAAGTTTATATAAATTTAAATCGGCGCACTCTGATTTCTTCTACTTACTCTATATTTTTACTGAAAAAGCTGTCAAATATAGCTTAAAATCATTAAATATGTCTGACACACGGCATCCCAAAAAATGTTATATATGATGTTAAAAGGTATAGAAAATAATAAAGTTAATTGGGCTTCGAAGTTTCCAGATTTATTGTACAGTTTGGGCTTCATCTTCCCACGCAAGGCCTAACTAGCGCCAGTCTCCAAACTGGCTAATTAGCTAATTGGCTAATTGGGCTTTGGTTTTGTTTGGGACCAACAATTTGTTTATCTTCCTACTTCGTGTTTCTCAAAATTTCTGTGTCGTCTAAAATGTATTCATGAACTGAATTGGTATAGTTCACTTCAAAACGGCACCAACTCCATATCTTACTCTTATTTTAAAGCTTCACTGTCTAAAAAATTATATTTGAATGCGGTTGTTGTTAAAATGTTTAGAGTATTCGGGCAATTTACGTGTTTTTCATTTAAGAATTGAAACGGGTCGGTTTTATAATATAGATAGAAATGATAGATTATGTTTACAATGCGACGACGGCTATAATTGAGGATGAAAACCATTTCCTTCTTGTGTGTTCCAAATTTAAAGAGCTCCGCCTGAATCATTTGCCGGAAACTGTTTGTACAAATCCAAATAAAACTAAATTTAAAATCCTCATGTCAATATCGAATTGTAAACTTGTAATTTAGCAAGCTTTATTTTTCATGCCATGTACCAAAAATGTTAATTGAATGACTGTTGCTGTACACATCATGTCTTATCATATATACGATATGTAGTTACGGGCCGATGACCTACACTTCAGAAATAAAGAATTGAAATTGATAACTTCTGATATATATTCATCAACATAATGTAAGAAACAAGTTTGGAAATATATTGTAACAACACTGGTATATTATTTAGACATTCACTAACAAATCAAAGGAAAGGATAAAATAATCTATCATTATCAAAATAAAATATATAAATTTGTTTACTGGGTTACATTGTGCACATCATAACGTATAAGACACTATTAGGCTATATCACAGTAGAATATTTGTGTGACATTGTGTATTAATATGTGCGACAGGAATAATTCTAAAGGGTATGATTCATGAAAAAGCACGTTTTGGGTAAATTTATTGAAAATGCGAACTCCGCGCATCGCCATGAATCATTAGTATGATGGTAATAGGTTGTACGCCTTCAGTGCATGGAGCTCAGCGACATTCGAATGCGTATTTGAGGTTACAAAATCGTCTCTTTCACACTTGAATGGCTTCATTCTGCTCACATAAAGAGATAGTTTTAATCAGAAAGGAGGCCCATGGCATTATACAGTGCATAGTAGTAAAATACATTTTCCTGACTGTTGAGGACATCCTAGTTGTTTACATCTATTTCGCTAAAGAGTTAAACAATTGAATATATTTTTCATAACCAGGAATTCAATGTAATATATGGGTAAAGTCTTTCTTAAAACATTGAGAAATGGATAAATAATACAAAAGGGTATTCTGACTCAGTGAAAAGTATATGTTCTTGATAAAAATGAGACGTTTTGACCCTGTCGGTAGTGCTTGTAAACACATAAATTTGCAAACTGATTAATACGGAACAACCAAAGAGTCAGCTTCTATTTTTTGTTAACTTTTCTGTCAAACGTGTTTCAATACCCATGAACTTTGGGTTTTATCCGAGCGTGGGTAATTTTCCCGTTTCATCATAATTCAACAATTATTCTTGTCGTGAAAAGGGATTTTATTATATGTTTGGTGTGACGTTCATCACAATGATAATTGCGGACATTGAACGTCAATCATTATAACAAAATAATTCTCTTTATTAATATCATTTAGTGATTGGCGCTTAAGGGTTAATTTTCAATAACAGTCAATACTTCTTGATAAAATACTACAATGCAACACTGAGTGTTCCTTTTAAAACCCATTGAGTATGTTGTTGGAGTCACATTATGTCAAACGTAATAAATGAAGTTATTTTATCGAAAAGTACTGATTGCTGATGAACATTATCAATTTAAGGCTAGTTCATTTAGTAGTGATATTATAAAGGTGAAAGTCACGATTTATTATTGAAAACTTGACAAAGATGCGGGTTAATTGGTTAAATGTAAGTTTGGAAACTTACCTTTAATAGACAGTCAGATGTGGGTTGGTAATATGTAATTGGTCATATAACTACTGTGCACATATAGGAAACGTTTACATTCGGCTTCTTCACGTACAAAATGCTGTTGCTCGACTTTATTTGATTAGCATACATTTGGCGTTAGGGAATGAATATGCAAGTAAAGTGAAATTATTTGTACTTCAGAATAAATCAGAATATCTGGTCTGTCGGCATGCATGAAGGCAAAGTAAATATTCCTATAAATTTTTAATGGCTCTTTAAAACATATTTGTAAATGTTTTACCCATATGCATTATTTTTACATTTTATCTGTAAATAAGTTTTTTGGATATAATATTATTCAACCAAAAGCGTATATATTTCAGCATTTAGTGGATTCACATATCGTTATCAAGTAATGAATAACTAAATACCGGAAACCATTTTATTTTAATTCGTGTGAGTAACTTAGTTTTGATGGTTAAATCACCATATCACAAAAAATACCAGTATTGACCTGTATTAAGAACATGACACACTATAAAGTAATTAAGTATGTGAAATAAATATTCAAATTTCATACTACGTATCTATAATATATTGATTATAGTTTCTGTTTGCATTTAAACCTATGGTTTTTCATATCATTAGTAAATGTCAGAGAACATGTGGAGCTATTGATACTGTAGAGTATAGTTGGTTATCATTGCAAAGTCAAATGGTATCAGTTCCCTAAATTGCACGTCACATGTTGTCATAGTAACATGATCTGCATGAGCCTGGGAAAAAATCAATTATTCGTGCTGTAATCCGAGATTTGCTCTTTGAAAAGACTCAAAATTGTGACTCTTGCCTCAATGTTTAAGAAGTAAATGCTTTGCAAAATAAAAGTGAATTTTTTTCGGAAACTGGGATATTGGCTAACTGCATGCTGTACAGTTTCGATTACTATAAATGTGCTCGTGGAACACCTTGGTACCGACAAGGAATACAATACCTTGAAGTTTTACCAAAATGAGACCAATAGAACCATTCTGAATGAAATTCATAAATGACGCCATAACGTCAAATCAACATCAGCAAAGACAGGGGTTTTGCATCAAACAACTTCACGGGAGTGTTTGCACATGTTCTAATTGCATTTAAAAGCACATTTTGCCCTTCATCATCTGAACAGAAATGTGGCTATTTTCCCAGAGAATGATTATGGCACAATATAATGTTATCCACAAGTTCTATACAAGTATTGACTTATCGTTACGTCTGCATGTGTTCAACACGTTATTATTATGATGTCATCAAAATTGGAATGCTGTGATGTTATAAATTTTCTCATTACAGCGTTATCAGTAATTACGAAATTGTTTAGTGGACTGGCGTTATTTTGCTGTTCAGTAGATATCCAAGTTTGTACGTCACCTTGTTGAGATTACTATTCATCTACATAGTAAAGCTTGCACAAGAAACTTACACATTGACTTTCAAGGTGTAAACTCTACATAAATGCTCATAATAATGCAAATGTTGAGTGTACTTCAACCGTCTATATAATCTCGGAATATAGTGTCAATATTTTAGCATTGTACGTGTAATCTTGGTTTTCATTCTTGACATGGTTTCTATGATTATTAACATAAAGTTAATGAATTGAGTTTGGCTATTCGAAAGGTTGTCTGCTCGGGAAAACCACACTAGAAAACTACAAATGTCGCGAGGACCACACGACATGTAAACTCCTCGTTGCCGAGAAAGCCACACTAATAAACTACAGAATGGCGCGAGGGCCACACGACATGTACTCTCCTCGTTGCCGCGAAAGCCACACTAGAAAACTACAGAATGTCGCGAGGGCCACACGACATGTACACTCCTCGTTGTCGCGAAAGACACACTAGAAAACTACAGAATGTCGCGAGGGCCACACGACATGTACATTCCTCGTTGCCGCGAAAGCCACACTAATAAACTACAGAATGGCGCGAGGGCCACACGACATGTACTCTCCTCGTTGCCGCGAAAGCCACACTAGAAAACTACAGAATATCGCGAGGGCCACACGACATGTACACTCCTCGTTGCCGCGAAAGCCACACTAGAAAACTACAGAATATCGCGAGGGCCACACGACATGTATACTCCCCGTTGCCGAGAAAGCCAACTACAGAATATCGCGAGGGCCACACGACATGTACACTCCTCGTTGCCGCGAAAGCCACACTAGAAAACTACAGAATATCGCGAGGGCCACACGACATGTATACTCCCCGTTGCCGAGAAAGCCAACTACAGAATGTCGCGAGGGCCACACGACATGTACACTCCTCGTTGCCGCGAAAGCCACACTAGAAAACTACAGAATGTCGCGAGGGCCACACGACATGTACACTCCTCGTTGCCGCGAAAGCCACACTAGAAAACTACAGAATGTCGCGAGGGCCACACGACATGTATACTCCCCGTTGCCGAGAAAGCCAACTACAGAATGTCGCGAGGGCCACACGACATGTACACTCCTCGTTGCCGCGAAAGCCACACTAGAAAACTACAAAATGTCGCGAGGGCCACACGTCGTGTAAAGTCCTGGTTGCCGCGAAGCCCACGATTGATTTCGGGATGATACCGTTTATCAAATTAGCGCCACCCATTGATAGATAATGAGCTTATTATAAAGTGAATATGGAGTTAATCTTGTTTGTTTAGTTTTAAATAAAGTGTTGTAGTAGTTTTTCTTTAGGTCACGACTTTTCAACTGTATATCTGTCACTATTCTGAAGTGGTTAGCATTAAAATGATGATTTTCAGCAACGTTCAGTATTCGATAAAATTACATCTGACCAAATAACATATAAAACATGACACACATACGTGTACATTACATAAAATAAAATATGTTGCTATGGGGTGAAAACATCAATGAAATATGAAACTCCCCTGTCCTGTGCCTTCCTACAATATGATAATACAAAGTAAAAAGACTGCAAGACACATCATAGTTTATTATATACCGTAACATGGACCAGCACTCCCGATCATTGCCGGGAGAGCCACATTCATACGATCACAAAAACCGGGAGCGCCAAGTTGTATGTAACCTTATTTTCTTACATGTGGCTCTGCCGGATTGCAACCCTTATAAAGATGTGCATTGTGCGCAGTACGATTGAGTGGTTTAACATCTTGACCTGAGAAAACCAAAAGAGAAGACGGCCGTTATCCAAAGTGATACTAAGATTCGTATGTTTATTGCAAAATAGTTTTACACACCACCAGTTGATAACAGTTGTGAATCACATTTTCCTTCTCTGTTTTACAAAATTCCTCGTTACCATTATTTATTAACTGCATAGATAATACTTCCTTCTATGGTATATATAATCAGTTTTAGAACGATAATAGTCTACATATATATGAAGCAAATGATGCTACTTGATATGTAAAACAGTTTAAAGAAATGGCTGTTTTATTTATGCGGAAATTTATCAGAAAACTGTAATACATGTCGAGCAATTTGAATCCTGAAGTACATGTACTGTTGTTGAAAATTACAATGTTAATGCTTATCGGTTCATTAACGTAACAATGTAATTATGTAAAGTTAAAAGACGTGACAATGCACCGCGATTGACGCCCGTCATTCAGTCAAATGTCATTTTGGAAACTTATTTACAACAGACAATAGGACAAAGTTTGGTTGAGAATGTTTACTGAGTCATCTATGCATGTAAATGCGACGTGAAATTTCGGTTTCAGATGTTGCTCGACTTTCATTTGAAACAGGAGAATTAGTGAGCAAAGCTCACTCATGATACCCCCGCTTTTACATTAACATTGGTCAAAGAGAAATAGCAAAAGGGTATCAATGTTTAAACTTTTGTATGAAAAGACCATAACATATATTATTAAAGCAGAGTAAGTATTACACCTCTAAGCATGTTTTAGAAGTAAAAGTCAAAGTGGTTTTGTAACATTTGAACAACTAGAAGAGCGTTTGCGGGACACCGCAAAAGCAGAGCAGCTCCGAAACTTTGGGTCCCGCCTTTCCCTGTTCCGCCTTCTCCTCAGCATAAATAAAATGGGATTTTTTTTGGACCAAACTTTGTTCATTATTCAAGTTATTCTAACAAGTTGAATCATCACTGGGGTCACTTTTCACAAGTGTGTTCTTAAAACCTATTTCTGATTTCAAAATTGGATCAAAGGATAAACATGGCCTGAACCAATATCTCATGACCTTGACCTTGACCTTAGACCTTCAAGGTCACACCATCAACGATAACTTTTCATTGTGTATAACAATCATGCAATGACTCAAAGTGTTCATTGTTAACATAAGGCATATTCACAATAGCATGCTTAAGTTGTGACCTTGCTGTGACCTTGACCTTTGACAGATTTTAGCGAAAACTTTTTCAAATCTTGGTCTATCTCCATAGTTGATATATACCAAATAAGAGCCTGACAGCACAAAAACGTTTGAAGTTATCATGTTTACAAGGATTATTGTAGTAATTAAAGCACTCATGACCTTGACCTTTGACCTTGAATGTGAACATGTCAAAATCATTTACCAAATTTATAAGAAAGAAGCTATGTATATGAGGTGTTAATACCTTCTTGGAAACAAGTAGTATTTGAGTTATGAGCGGAACCAAACGTGTGACCATAGACGCGCACACAAAGACGCTTAAAAGTGGAAAATCTGAAAAAATAATCATGGAATCTGAGGGAAACATAGAAAAGGCACATCTAGGGACCATAAAGTGTACATGTATAAAGTTTCATAACAATTGAACAAGTAGTATTTGAGTTATGAGCGGAACCAAAAGTGTAAGCATAGACGCGCACACAAAGACGCTTAAAAGTGGAAAATCTGAAAAAATAATCATGGAATCTGAGTGAAACATAGAAAAGGCACATCTAGGGACCATAAAGTGTACATGTATAAAGTTTCATAACAATTGAACAAGTAGTATTTGAGTTATGAGCGGAACCAAAAGTGTGACCATAGACGCGCACACAAAGACGCTTAAAAGTGGAAAATCTGAAAAAATAATCATGGAATCTGAGGGAAACATAGAAAAGGCACAACTAGGGACCATAAAGTGTACATGTATAAAGTTTCATAACAATTGAACAAGTAGTATTTGAGTTATGAGCGGAACCAAAAGTGTTCCGGACGGACGGACGGACGGACGGACGCAAGGACGGACGGACGCGCTGAGCGCTATATACCCCCGACTACTTCGTAGCGGGGGTATAACTAGTAATCATATATATTGGGCGATATGGGTTGATTTGCAAGTTAAGTGAAATTAATTGAACTGAAATCAGCATATATCGTATTCAGCACGTGCACGTATTTAAGCCAAATAAAGTATCTTGAAACAAAATGGGTGTCTCGACATACATGTAGTGACATATTATTTGAACAAGTAATCTTACAGTTTCATAAATGTAAGCAGAATGGAGTCATTTAAGTGCTTAAGAAAAGATTTCTTAACCTCCAATTACTTATCCTATTGTAAACTACGTAAACTGAAGGCGAACATATAATTATCATGACACTAATAATTTATGGTGACTCACACTCTATTAGTACATATGCAAATACATGTTTATTTTCATTAAGAACCATTTTCAAGGCATATTTCGATAAACAATGTCACACAAATATGCCACTATGATATACTTTTTTTATATACAGTCAAACCGCGATAGTCCGGCCACCAATAATACGAATCTTGCGGTGTCCGAACGGTAGCAAGCTGTAACCAAACTAATCTCTATATAAACTCATTAAATGTTGATTCATTAATCCGTTGAATCCGTTTCCGAACCTGAACGCCAATTAGCCGTAACGGATTAGTTATTAACAACTATTTCTGCTTCATTAATCCGGTGACAAGCGATCATCACACTGATTGGATCGGTAAACTTCAATGACAGTGGATTGACACGGGAGTTGAGCGTGTCAGTAGTTTGTGATTTTAATAGATTGTAATGTTTTACATTGTGTGTCAGTACTTTGTGATTGTAATATATTAAATTTCTCATTTTGTGCGATAGTTATAAATATCCAGCGTGTCAAATTCATTTAATATTTTAAATACGTTCTCGTCTGTCTGTAGATTCAAAGGTTATCAACTCCATCTTGTTTAATTCATTTCAGTAGTCCGAACAGTTCACTATCCGAACGTTTTTGATGAAAAACGGAAGCGTTCGGATTATCGAGGCCTGACTGTACTCCAAAAACCGAATCAATTTCATTCACATAAGTTAAACATGTAAGACAAATGTATATTATATTGATGATAATACATTGTTAAAATAGTGAATGGGTAAATATATTATACCAATGTTGATACAATAGTGTCCGCACTTGCACTTTCACATTGCTTATTCTGATTAACATATATTGATTAAGAGTAGTCAGATATTCTGATTTTTTGCATAGACCGTTATTTTATTTAAACTGCATTGAACTTTGCGCAATAAAACTTATAACTCATTTAATAATAATTATAATAAGTGTTTAACACGAATGAATTCATTTCACGACAACCTCGTTTACAATAAAGAAAATAGAAGTCACATACATTGTATACAGAGAACAATCACACTTGATCAACTTCAACATCATTTAAAGGACGAATACTGGAGGAATAGGTGTATTTTGAATTTATTGGTTTTTAAACGCGGTAGTAAGAAGAAAGTTTGACGTATTCATCTGGATCAACAGAAATCTTCAGGGATAATTTTAAAACTATTTTGTCGTAAACGAAACTGCTATTTTACTGGCGTTAGAAGAACTTCTTCTAAGCGAAATAATTATTTACTAGAGACAAAGAACCATGCCGCCATTGGAAATCAAAAATTAATATGCTTTCAATGAAACAATGGTAAAAGAGAGCTGACACAAGTATGTCTATGGGAGGATCTACGTGTACGGGTATAAACACGCCGGGTCAACGTTGTCAATTATCGATAATATTTGCAGATCCTCTTGTAAGTGACATGGCCCGTTGTGCGGCGTCCGTCCGTCATCCGTTCACATTTTCGACTCCTCCTCATGAACCGCAGCACACCCAAAGCTGAAATTTTGCGGAGAGGTACCTTGCACACAGGGGGTCAAAGTTTGTTCATTTGAACTTCGCCACCCATCAAATATTGGCGTGGCAGGCATTATTAATAGAACCTTTAAACGACTTCTTCTCCGGAACCAGTTGACATAGGAAGATGACATTTTCAGATTTTACATATAAAATTTTATTTGTTCATTTGGTCCTGACCCCTCACCAAATATGGATGTGACAGGGGGTCCAACCTAAAATCTTTAAAAGACTTCTTCTTCAAAACGATTTGATACAGAGAATTAAAAGTTTCACATTTTAACAATCTTGGTCTACTCATGCTGATCTCATATCTTAACATGTATGTTTTAGCAAATTTGCGAGTGAGTGATTAGCAGAGTGTGTAAAAACTCAAATGCAGAAAGGTTAATGTTAATTCTTTTAGTTATTCCCCTTTTGTATTATTCCCTCAATCAGATCCTATTATTCACCATTGGAAGTCTGTTGGCTATCCGTGTGCTGAGAAGGGTACAATTATACCAAATCATACCATGCCATGCATAATGGTTTGCGGTTTCAAAAGTTAAAACAAGATGATATCGAAATATATAATAGGCTATGACGGCAAATGGAAACTAACTAATTTCCCAGACTCAATAGATGGAACACATATAATGATGATTGAACACATTCTCACAGTAAGTGAATCCTATCGAATGCAAATGGGGAAGGCATATTCTCAAATCATGAGACAAACAGTGAAAAAAGACATTTACTACTAAACTAAACCAAGTAAAGCTCCCTTCCTCTTTCGCCCTCACACCCAAACCTTTAGGCTTGAAGAGCTAAAATATGTTAATTAATTTCATCAGTGGTAAATTGTTGCTAAACTTCGTTTACACAGTGATATTATTAATAAACTAATAAGATGTACATATCTATAATAATCTACAATAATTACTTTTCAAATTTAATAAATATGAGCAAAACCATTCAAGTCTTAAAGGGAAGATTGTGTAAGTCCCATTAACTTATCCGAATGTAAGCTAAGCTCCATACACTGAAGGCGTTAATCCTATTATAGTCATACTAATGATTCATGACATTGCGCTGAGTTCACTATTAGTAAATTTTCCCAAAACGTCTTTTCTCCCTTTAGAACTATTTCCGTGTCATACAAATATTCTACTGTGATATTTTTATATGGTATACTCTTCGCACACTGCTTCAATTTGATGTGTACATTAAAACCAAGTAAAACAAGTTTTTTTTTTATGATTTTATTCATATTATTTTTATTGAATGGCTAAATAATATACAAGTGTTGATACAATAGACTTCCTACTAACCTGCATCCTTATTATGTTGATGAATTTATATCAAAAGTAATCAAAGTGCGCCGATTTATATAAACTTTACTTTGCTCGATTAAATCTATCATATTCAGTCACATAAGTATGTCTAAGGAAGTATCTATGTACAGGTTTACACACACGATGTCAACTTTTTTGAATTAATCTATTATAGTTTTAATTGTCATGGATTTCTCAATTATTCACCGTAAGTTGTTTTATAGAGAAATCTCATTATATGTTTATTCAAATTCTTAATAAAAAAAATAAACTTGTATTAAATATATTTATATAATAGCGACCTTTGGGGATTTAAAGTGGAATCATTTATCAAAATCATTCTTATGTTATGTGAATCAAATATCAAGTGAAATGAAAAGAAATTGAATGAAACCAGTATTCTATTGTTATGTAAAAGATTACGGTCGACATGTCAATATCGCTCTTTCGCTCTTTCGCTCTTTCGCTCTTTCGCTCTTTCGCTCTTTCGCTCTATCGCTCTTTCGCTCTATCGCTCTATCGCTCTTTCGCTTTATCGTTCTTTCGCTTTATCGCTCTTTCGCTTTATCGCTCTTTCGCTTTATCGCTCTTTCGCTTTATCGCTTTATCGCTTTATCGCTCTTTCGCTTTATCGCTCTTTCGCTTTATCGCTCTTTCGCTTTATCGCTCTTTCGCTTTATCGCTCTTTCGCGCTGTTATTATCGCTTTATCGCTCTTTCGCTTTATCGCTCTTTCGCTTTATCGCGCTGTTATTATCGCTTTATCGCTCTATCGCTTTATCGCTCTTTCGCTTTATCGCTCTTTCGCTTTATCGCTCTTTCGCTTTATCGCTCTTTCGCTTTATCGTGCTGTTATTATCGCTTTAGCGCGTTGTTATATCGCTTTGTCGTGCGGCGTTATCGCTTTGTCGTGCGACACTATCGCTTTGTCGTGCGACACTATCGCTTTGTCGTGCGGCGTTATCGCTTTGTCGTGCGGCGTTATCGCTTTGTCGTGCGGCGTTATCGCTTTGTCGTGTTGCTCTATCGCTTTGTCGTGCAGCCTTATCGCTTTGTCGTGTGACTATATCGCTTTATCGCTTTGTCGTGTTGATACCAGAGGGCGAAAGAGCGATGTCCCCTCTCGGCCATCATAATACTGGTTTCATTCAATTTCTTTTCATTTCACTTGATATTTGATTCACATAACATAAGAATGATTTTGATAAATGATTCCACTTTAAATCCCCAAAGGTCGCTATTATATAAATATAATTAATACAAGTTTATTTTGTATTAAGAATTTGAATAAACATCTATAAAACAACTTACGGTGAATAATTGAGAAATCCATGCTAATTAAAACAGACATCTGCAACTCTAATAGATTAATTCAAAACGCTGACATGGTGTGTGTAAACCTGTACATAAATACTTTCTTAGACATACTTTATGTGACTGGTTATTATTGATTTAATTGAGCAAAACAAAGTTTATATAAATTTAAATCGGCGCACTCTGATTTCTTCTACTTACTCTATATTTTTACTGAAAAAGCTGTCAAATATAGCTTAGAATCATTAAATATGTCTGACACTCGGCATCCCAAAAAATGTTATATATGATGTTAAAAGGTATAGAAAATAATAAAGTTAATTGGGCTTCGAAGTTTCCAGATTTATTGTACAGTTTGGGCTTCATCTTCCCACGCAAGGCCTAACTAGCGCCAGTCTCCAAACTGGCTAATTAGCTAATTGGCTAATTGGGCTTTGGTTTTGTTTGGGACCAACAATTTGTTTATCTTCCTACTTCGTGTTTCTCAAAATTTCTGTGTCGACTAAAATGTATTCATGAACTGAATTGGTATAGTTCACTTCAAAACGGCACCAACTCCATATCTTACTCTTATTTTAAAGCTTCACTGTCTAAAAAATTATATTTGAATGCGGTTGTTGTTTAAATGTTTAGAGTATTCGGGCAATTTACGTGTTTTTCATTTAAGAATTGAAACGGGTCGGTTTTATAAAATAGATAGAAATGATAGATTATGTTTACAATGCGACGACGGCTATAATTGAGGATGAAAACCATTTCCTTCTTGTGTGTTCCAAATTTAAAGAGCTCCGCCTGAATCATTTGCCGGAAACTGTTTGTACAAATCCAAATAAAACTAAATTTAAAATCCTCATGTCAATATCGAATTGTAAACTTGTAATTTAGCAAGCTTTATTTTTCATGCCATGTACCAAAAATGTTAATTGAATGACTGTTGCTGTACACATCATGTCTTGTCATATATACGATATGTAGTTACGGGCCGATGGCCTACACTTCAGAAATAAAGAATTGAAATTGATAACTTCTGATATATATTCATCAACATAATGTAAGAAACAAGTTTGGAAATATATTGTAACAACACTGGTATATTATTTAGACATTCACTAACAAATCAAAGGAAAGGATAAAATAATCTATCATTATCAAAATAAAATATATAAATTTGTTTACTGGGTTACATTGTGCACATCATAACGTATAAGACACTATTAGGCTATATCACAGTAGAATATTTGTGTGACATTGTGTATTAATATGTGCGACAGGAATAATTCTAAAGGGTCTGATTCGTGAAAAAGCACGTTTTGGGTAAATTTATTGAAAATGCGAACTCCGCGCATCGCCATGAATCATTAGTATGATGGTAATAGGTTGTACGCCTTCAGTGCATGGAGCTCAGCGACATTCGAATGTGTATTTGAGGTTACAAAATCGTCTCTTTCACACTTGAATGGCTTCATTCTGCTCACATAAAGAGATAGTTTTAATCAGAAAGGAGGCCCATGGCATTATACAGTGCATAGTGGTAAAATACATTTTCCTGACTGTTGAGGGCATCCTAGTTGTTTACATCTATTTCGCTAAAGAGTTAAACAATTGAATATATTTTTCATAACCAGGTATTCAATGTAATATATGGGTAAAGTCTTTCTTAAAACATTGAGAAATGGATAAATAATACAAAAGGGTATTCTGACTCAGTGAAAAGTATATGTTCTTGATAAAAATGAGACGTTTTGACCCTGTCGGTAGTGCTTGTAAACACATAAATTTGCAAACTGATTAATACGGAACAACCAAAGAGTCAGCTTCTATTGTTTGTTAACTTTTCTGTCAAACGTGTTTCAATTCCCATGTACTTTGGGTTTTATCCGAGCGTGGGTAATTTTCCCGTTTCATCATAATTCAACAATTATTCTTGTCGTGAAAAGGGATTTTATTATATTTTTGGTGTGACGTTCATCACAATGATAATTGCGGACATTGAACGTCAATCATTATAACAAAATAATTTAGTGATTGGCGCTTAAGGGTTAATTTTCAATAACAGTCAATACTTCCTGATAAAATACTTCAATGCAACACTGAGTGTTCCTTTTAAAACCCATTGAGTATGTTGTTGGAGTCACATTATGTCAAACGTAATAAATGAAGTTATTTTATCGAAAAGTACTGATTGCTGATGAACATTATCAATTTAAGGCTAGTTCATTTAGTAGTGATATTATAAAGGTGAAAGTCACGATTTATTATTGAAAACTTGACAAAGATGCGGGTTAATTGGTTAAATGTAAGTTTGGAAACTTACCTTTAATAGACAGTCAGATGTGGGTTGGTAATATGTAATTGGTCATATAACTACTGTGCACATATAGGAAACGTATAAATTCGGCTTCTTCACGTACAAAATGCTGTTGCTCGACTTTATTTGATTAGCATACATTTGGCGTTAGGGAATGAATATGCAAGTCAAGTGAAATTATTTATACTTCAGAATAAATCAGAATATCTGGTCTGTCGGCATGCATGAAGGCAAAGTAAATATTCCTATAAATTTTTAATGGCTCTTTAAAACATATTTGTAAATGTTTTATCCATATGCATTATTTTTACATTTTATCTGTAAATAAGTTTTTTGGATATAAGATTATTCAACCAAAAGCGTATATATTTCAGCATTTAGTGGATTCACATATCGTTATCAAGTAATGAATAACTAAATACCGGAAACCATTTTATTTTAATTCGTGTGAGTAACTTAGTTTTGATGGTTAAATCACGATATCACCAAAAATACCAGTATTGACCTGTATTAAGAACATGACACACTATAAAGTAATTAAGTATGTGAAATAGATATTCAAATTTCGGAAACTGGGATATTGGCTAACTGCATGCTGTACAGTTTGCAATTACTATAAATGTGCTCGTGGAACACATTGGTACCGACAAGGAATACAATACCTTGAAGTTTTACCAAAATGAGACCAATAGAACCATTCTGAATGAAATTCATAAATGACGCCATAACGTCAAATCAACATCAGCAAAGACAGGGGTTTTGCATCAAACAACTTCACGGGAGTGTTTGCACATGTTCTAATTGCATTTAAAAGCACATTTTGCCCTTCATCATCTGAACAGAAATGTGGCTATTTTCCCAGAGAATGATTATGGCACAATATAATGTTATCCAGAAGTTCTATACAAGTATTGACTTATCGTTACGTCTGCATGTGTTCAACACGTTATTATTATGATGTCATCAAAATTGGAATGCTGTGATGTTATAAATTTTCTCATTACAGCGTTATCAGTAATTACGAAATTGTTTAGTGGACTGGCGTTATTTTGCTGTTCAGTAGATATCCAAGTTTGTACGTCACCTTGTTGAGATTACTATTCATCTACATAGTAAAGCTTGCACAAGAAACTTACACATTGACTTTCAAGGTGTAAACTCTACATAAATGCTCATAATAATGCAAATGTTGAGTGTACTTCAACCGTCTATATAATCTCGGAATATAGTGTCAATATTTTAGCATTGTACGTGTAATCTTGGTTTTCATTCTTGACACGGTTTCTATGATTATTAACATAAAGTTAATGAATTGAGTTTGGCTATTCGAAAGGTTGTCTGCTCGGGAAAACCACACTAGAAAACTACAAATGTCGCGAGGACCACACGACATGTAAACTCCTCGTTGCCGAGAAAGCCACACTAGAAAACTACAAATGTCGCGAGGGCCACACCACATGTACATTCCTCGTTGCCGCGAAAGCCACACTAATAAACTACAGAATGTCGCGAGGGCCACACGACATGTACATTCCTCGTTGCCGCGAAAGCCACACTAATAAACTACAGAATGGCGCGAGGGCCACACGACATGTACTCTCCTCGTTGCCGCGAAAGCCACACTAGAAAACTACAGAATGTCGCGAGGGCCACACGACATGCAAACTCCTCGTTGCCGCGATAGCCACACTAGAAAACTACAGAATGTCGCGAGGGCCACACGACATGCAAACTCCTCGTTGCCGAGAAAGCCACACTAGAAAACTACAAATGTCGCGAGGGCCACACGACATGTACATTCCTCGTTGCCGCGAAAGCCACACTAATAAACTACAGAATGGCGCGAGGGCCACACGACACGTACTCTCCTCGTTGCCGCGAAAGCCACACTAGAAAACTACAGAATGTCGCGAGGGCCACACGACATGTACACTCCTCGTTGCCGCGAAAGCCACACTAATAAACTACAGAATGGCGCGAGGGCCACACGACATGTACTCTCCTCGTTGCCGCGAAAGCCACACTAGAAAACTACAGAATGTCGCGAGGGCCACACGACATGTACACTCCTCGTTGCCGCGAAAGCCACACTAGAAAACTACAGAATGTCGCGAGGGCCACACGACATGTAAACTCCTCGTTGCCGAGAAAGCCAACTACAGAATGTCGCGAGGGCCACACGACATGTACACCCCTCGTTGCCGCGAAAGCCACACTAGAAAACTACAAAATGTCGCGAGGGCCACACGTCGTGTAAACTCCTGGTTGCCGCGAAGCCCACGATTTATTTCGGGATGATACCGTTTATCAAATTAGCGCCACCCATTGATAGATAATGAGCTTATTATAAAGTGAATATGGAGTTAATCTTGTTTGTTTAGTTTTAAATAAAGTGTTGTAGTAGTTTTTCTTTAGGTCACGACTTTTCAACTGTATATCTGCAACAAATAATCTACACTGTAAACTTTCTTCACTGCTGTATAAATTTATTTCTACTTATAAGTTTGGACGTCAGCTTCGATGGATGTCATTTATTACCGGAATACTTGATAGCTGTGGACTATCAGAAGTGTTTTTAAACCCACAGAATTTTCCCACATCTTGGCTGGTTTCAAAGGTAGAAACTATACAAAGAGATCAGTTTTTACAACATTGGCGAAGCTCTATAGAGAGCAGTTCAAAAGGGATATTTTATAAATGCTTCAAATTTAAAATTTGCTTTGAAAATTACCTTTATTTACCAAAGAATATATATTTTCCCATATTAAAACTGAGAACAAGTAATACTAATTTACCAATTGAAACCGGTCGATGGCAATTAATCCCAAAAGAAAACAGATTGTGTAAATTGTGTAATGCTAATGCTGTTGGAGACGAGTTTCATTACCTTTTTAAATGCGAAGCCCTCCTCCAACAGCGTAACATATATCTTTTGCCCAAAATATATGGAAGTCAAGTTATGGTTAAGACATTATTATGCAATAAATCTACTAAGCATTTAAAGAATCTGAAGTCATTTCTAAATGCATTGTTTAAATTGTTTAAGTAACCTCATGTCCAGTCACTTGCCATGTATATTATTACTATTTATGTATGTATATATTCTCATTCTCATGTACCACCGTTGGTTGGTTGAGAAATAAACTGTTCTGTCTGTCTGTCTGTCTGTCACTATTCTGAAGTGGTTAGCATTAAAATGATGATTTTCAGTATTCGATAAAATTACATCTGACCAAATAACATATAAAACATGACACACATACGTGTACATTACATAAAATAAAATATGTTGCTATGGGGTGAAAACATCAATGAAATATGAAACTCCCCTGTCCTGTGCCTTCCTACACTATGATAATACAAAGTAAAAAGACTGCAAGACACATCATAGTTTATTATATACCGTAACATGGACCAGCACTCCCGACCATTGCCGGGAGAGCCACATTCATATGATCACAAAAACCGGGAGCGCCAAGTTGTATGTAACCTTATTTTCTTACATGTGGCTCTGCCGGATTGCAACCCTTATAAAGATGTGCATTGTGCGCAGTACGATTGAGTGGTTTAACATCTTGACCTGAGAAAACCAAAAGAGAAGACGGCCGTTATCCAAAGTTATACTAAGATTCGTATGTTTATTGCAAAATAGTTTTACACACCACCAGTTGATAACAGTTGTGAATCACATTTTCCTTCTCTGTTTTACAAAATTCCTCGTTACCATTATTTATTAACTGCATAGATAATACTTCCTTCTATGGTATATATAATGAGTGTTAGAACGATAATGGTCTACATATATATGAAGCAAATGATGCTACTTGATATGTAAAACAGTTTAAAGAAATGGCTGTTTTATCTATGCGGAAATTTTTCAGAAAACTGTAATATATGTCGAGCAATTTGAATCCTGAAGTACATGTACTGTTGTTGAAAATTACAATGTTAATGCTTATCGGTTCATTAACGTAACAATGTAATTATGTAAAGTTAAAAGACGTGACAATGCACCGCGATTGACGCCCGTCATTCAGTCAAATGTCATTTTGGAAACTTATTTACAACAGACAATAGGACAAAGTTTGGTTGAGAATGTTTACTGGGTCATCTGTGCATGTAAATGCGACGTGAAATTTCGGTTTCAGATGTTGCTCGACTTTCATTTGAAACAAGAGAATTAGTGAGCAAAGCTCACTCATGATACCCCCGCTTTTACATTAACATTGGTCAAAGAGAAATGTTTGAAAATAGCAAAAGGGTATCAATGTTTAAACTTTTGTATGAAAAGACCATAACATATATTATTAAAGCAGAGTAAGTATTACACCTCTAAGCATGTTTTAGAAGTAAAAGTCAAAGTGGTTTCGTAACATTTGAACAACTAGAAGAGCGTTTGCGGGACACCGCAAAAGCAGAGCAGCTCCGAAACTTTGGGTCCCGCCTTTCCCTGTTCCGCCTTCTCCTCAGCATAAATAAAATGGGATTTTTTTTGGACCAAAATTTGTTCATTATTCAAGTTATTCTAACAAGTTGAATCATCACTGGGGTCACTTTTCACAAGTTTGTTCTTAAAACCTATTTCTGATTTCAAAATTGGATCAAAGGATTAACATGGCCTGAACCAATATCTCATGACCTTGACCTTGACCTTAGACCTTCAAGGTCACACCATCAACGGTTACTTTTCATTGTGTATAACAATCATGCAATGACTCAAAGTGTTCATTGTTAACATAAGGCATATTCACAATAGCATGCTTAAGTTGTGACCTTGCTGTGACCTTGACCTTTGACAGATTTTAGCGAAAACTTTTTCAAATCTTGGTCTATATCCATAGTTGATATATACCAATTAAGAGCCTGACAGCACAAAAACGTTTGAAGTTATCAGGTTTACAAGGATTATTGTAGTAATTAAAGCACTCATGACCTTTACCTTTGACCTTGAATGTGAACATGTCAAAATCATTTACCAGATTTATAAGAAAGAAGCTATGTATATGAGGTGTTAATACCTTCTTGGAAACAAGTAGTATTTGAGTTATGAGCGGAACCAAAAGTGTGACCATAGGCGCGCACACAAAGACGCTTAAAAGTGGAAAATCTGAAAAAATAATCATGGAATCTGAGGGAAACATAGAAAACGCACATCTAGGGACCATAAAGTGTACATGTATAAAGTTTCATAACAATTGAACTAGTAATATTTGAGTTATGAGCGGAACCAAAAGTGTAAGCATAGACGCGCACACAAAGACGCTTAAAAGTGGAAAATCTGAAAAAATAATCATGGAATCTGAGTGAAACATAGAAAAGGCACATCTAGGGACCATAAAGTGTACATGTATAAAGTTTCGTAACAATTGAACAAGTAGTATTTGAGTTATGAGCGGAACCAAAAGTGTGACCATAGACGCGCACACAAAGACGCTTAAAAGTGGAAAATCTGAAAAATAATCATGGAATCTGAGGGAAACATAGAAAAGGCACATCTAGGGACCATAAAGTGTACATGTATAAAGTTTCGTAACAATTGAACAAGTAGTATTTGAGTTATGAGCGGAACCAAAAGTGTGACCATAGACGCGCACACAAAGACGCTTAAAAGTGGTAAAACTGAAAAAATAATCATGGAATCTGAGGGAAACATAGAAAAGGCACATCTAGGGACCATAAAGTGTACATGTATAAAGTTTCGTAACAATTGAACAAGTAGTATTTGAGTTATGAGCGGAACCAAAAGTGTGACCATAGACGCGCACACAAAGACGCTTAAAAGTGGAAAATCTGAAAAATAATCATGGAATCTGAGGGAAACATAGAAAAGGCACATCTAGGGACCATAAAGTGTACATGTATAAAGTTTCGTAACAATTGAACAAGTAGTATTTGAGTTATGAGCGGAACCAAAAGTGTGACCATAGACGCGCACACAAAGACGCTTAAAAGTGGTAAAACTGAAAAAATAATCATGGAATCTGAGGGAAACATAGAAAAGGCACATCTAGGGACCATAAAGTGTACATGTATAAAGTTTCATAACAATTGAACAAGTAGTATTTGAGTTATGAGCGAAACCAAAAGTGTTCCGGACGGACGGACGGACGGACGCAAGGACGGACGGACGCGCTGAGCGCTATATACCCCCGACTACTTCGTAGCGGGGGTATAACTAGTAATCATATATATTGGGCTGATTTGCAAGTTAAGTGAAATTAATTGAACTGAAATCAGCATATATCGTATTCAGCACGTGCACGTATTTAAGCCAAATAAAGTATCTTGAAACAAAATGGGTGTCTCGACATACATGTAGTGACATATTATTTGAACAAGTAGTCTTACAGTTTCATAAATGTAAGCAGAATGGAGTCATTTAAGTGCTTAAGAAAAGATTTCTTAACCTCCAATTACTTATCCTATTGTAAACTACGTAAACTGAAGGCGAACATATAATTATCATGACACTAATAATTTATGGTGACTCACGCTCTATTAGTACATATGCAAATACATGTTTATTTTCATTAAGCATGGCATTCAGAACCATTTTCAAGGCATATTTCGATAAACAATGTCACACAAATATGCCACTATGATATACTTTTTTATATACAGTCAAACCGCGATAGTCCGGCCACCAATAATACGAATCTTGCGGTGTCCGAACGGTAGCAAGCTGTAACCAAACTAATCTCTATATAAACTCATTAAATGTTGATTCATTAATCCGTTGAATCCGTTTCCGAATCCGAACGCCAATTAGCCGTAACGGATTAGTTCATAACAACTATTTCTGTTTCATTAATCCGGTGACAAGCGATCATCACACTGATTGGATCGGTAAACTTCAATGACAGTGGATTGACACGGGAGTTGAGCGTGTCAGTAGTTTGTGATTTTAATAGATTGTAATGTTTTACATTGTGTGTCAGTACTTTGTGATTGTAATATATTGAATTTCTCATCTTGTGCGATAGTTATCAATATCCAGCGTGTCAAATTCATTTAATATTTTAAATACGTTCTCGTCTGTCTGTAGATTCAAAGGTTATCAACTCCATCTTGTTTAATTCATTTCAGTAGTCCGAACATTTCACTATCCGAACGTTTTTGATGAAAAACGGAAGCGTTCGGATTATCGAGGCCTGACTGTACTCCAAAAACTGAATCAATTTCATTCACATAAGTTAAACATGTAAGACAAATATATATTATATTGATGATAATACATTGTTAAAATAGTGAATGGGTAAATATATTATACCAATGTTGATAATATAGTGTCCCCACTTGCACTTTCACATTGCTTATTCTGATTAACATATATTGATTAAGAGTAGTCAGATATTCTGATTTTTGCATAGACCGTTATTTTATTTAAACTGCATTGAACTTTGCGCAATAAACTTATAACTCATTTAATAATAATTATAATAAGTGTTTACCACGAATGAATTCATTTCACGACAACCTCGTTTACAATAAAGAAAATAGAAGTCACATACATTGTATACAGAAAACAATCACACTTGATCAACTTCAACATCATTTAAAGGACGAATACTTGAGGAATAGGTGTCTTTTGAATTTATTGGTTTTTAAACGCGGTAGTAAGAAGAAAGTTTGACGTATTCATCTGGATCAACAGAAATCTTCAGGGATAATTTTAAAACTATTTTGTCGTAAACGAAACTGCTATTTTACTGGCGTTAGAAGAACTTCTTCTAAGCGAAATAATTATTTACTAGAGACAAAGAACCATGCCGCCATTGGAAATCAAAAATTAATATGCTTTCAATGAAACAATGGTAAAAGAGAGCTGACACAAGTATGTCTATGGGAGGATCTACGTGTACGGGTATAAACACCGGGTCAACGTTGTCAATTATCGATAATATTTGCAGATCTCTCTTGTAAGTGACATGGCCCGTTGTGCGGCGTCCGTCCGTCATCCGTCGTCAAACCATAAACTTTTCACATTTTCGACTCCTCCTAATGAACCGCAGCACACCCAAAGCTGAAATTTTGCGGAGAGGTACCTTGCACACAGGGGATCAAAGTTTGTTCATTTGAACTTCGCCACCCATCAAATATTGGCGTGGCAGGCATTATTAACAGAACCTTTAAACGACTTCTTCTCCGGAACCAGTTGACATAGGAAGATGACATTTTCAGATTTTACATATAAAATTTTATTTGTTCATTTGGTCCTGACCCCTCACCAAATATGGATGTGACAGGGGGTCCAACCTAAAACCTTTAAAAGACTTCTTCTTCAAAACGATTTGATACAGAGAATTAAAATTTTCACATTTTAACAATCTGGGTCTACTCATGCTGCTCTCATATCTTAACATGTATGTTTTAGCAAATTTGCGAGTGAGTGATTAGCAGAGTGTGTAAAAACTCAAATGCAGAAAGGTTAATGTTAATTCTTTTAGTTATTCCCCTTTTGTATTATTCCCTCAATCATATCCTATTATTCACCATTGGAAGTCTGTTGGCTATCCGTGTGCTGAGAAGGGTACAATTATACCAAATCATACCATGCCATGCATAATGGTTTGCGGTTTCAAAAGTTAAAACAAGATGATATCGAAATATATAATAGGCTATGACGGCAAATGGAAACTAACTAATTTCCCAGACTCAATAGATGGAACACATATAATGATGATTGAACACATTCTCACAGTAAGTGAATCCTATCGAATGCAAATGGGGAAGGCATATTCTCAAATCATGAGACAAACAGTGAAAAAAGACATTTACTACTAAACTAAACCAAGTAAAGCTCCCTTCCTCTTTCGCCCTCACACCCAAACCTTTAGGCTTGAAGAGCTAAAATATGTTAATTAATTTCATCAGTGGTAAATTGTTGCTAAACTACGTTTACACAGTGATATTATTAAGAAACTAATAAGATGTACATATCTATAATAATCTACAATAATTACTTTTCAAATTTAATAAATATGAGCAAAACCATTCAAGTCTTAAAGGGAAGATTGTGTAAGTCCCATTAACTTATCCGAATGTAAGCTAAGCTCCATACACCGAAGGCGTTAATCCTATTATAGTCATACTAATGATTCATGACATTGCGCTGAGTTCACTATTAGTAAATTTTCCCAAAACGTCTTTTCTCCCTTTAGAACTATTTCCGTGTCATACAAATATTCTACTGTGATATTTTTATATAGTATACTCTTCGCACACTGCTTCAATTTGATGTGTACATTAAAACAAAGTAAAACAAGTTTTTTTTATTATGATTTTATTCTTTCCTTTAATTTTTTATTGAATGGCTAAATAATATACAAGTGTTGATACCATAGACTTCCTACTAACCTGCATCCTTATTATGTTGATGAATATATATCAAAAGTAATCAAAGTGCGCCGATTTATATAAACTTTACTTTGCTCGATTAAATCTATCATATTCAGTCACATAAGTATGTCTAAGGAAGTATCTATGTACAGGTTTACACACACACGATGTCAACTTTTTGAATTAATCTATTATAGTTTTAATTGTCATGGATTTCTCAATTATTCACCGTAAGTTGTTTTATAGAGAAATCTCATTATATGTTTATTCAAATTCTTAATACAAAATAAACTTGTATTAATTATATTTATATAATAGCGACCTTTGGGGATTTAAAGTGGAATCATTTATCAAAATCATTCTTATGTTATGTGAATCAAATATCAAGTGAAATGAAAAGAAATTGAATGAAACCAGTATTCTATTGTCATGTAAAAGATTACGGTCGACATGTCAATATCGCTCTTTCGCTCTTTCGCTCTTTCGCTCTTTCGCTCTATCGTTCTTTCGCTCTATCGCTCTTTCGCTCTATCGCTCTTTCGCTTTATCGTTCTTTCGCTTTATCGCTCTTTCGCTTTATCGCTCTTTCGCTTTATCGCTTTATCGCTCTTTCGCTCTATCGCTTTATCGCTCTTTCGCTTTATCGCTTTATCGCTTTATCGCTCTTTCGCTTTATCGCTCTTTCGCTCTTTCGCTTTATCGCGCTGTTATTATCGCTTTATCGCTCTTTCGCTTTATCGCTCTTTCGCTTTATCGCGCTGTTATTATCGCTTTATCGCTCTTTCGCTTTATCGCTCTTTCGTTTTATCGCTCTTTCGCTTTATCGCTCTTTCGCTTTATCGCTCTTTCGCTTTATCGTGCTGTTATTATCGCTTTAGCGCGTTGTTATATCGCTTTGTCGTGCGGCGTTATCGCTTTGTCGTGCGACACTATCGCTTTGTCGTGCGACACTATCGCTTTGTCGTGCGGCGTTATCGCTTTGTCGTGCGGCGTTATCGCTTTGTCGTGCGGCGTTATTCGCTTTGCCGTGTTGCTCTATCGCTTTGTCGTGCAGCCTTATCGCTTTGTCGTGTGACTATATCGCTTTATCGCTTTGTCGTGTTGATACCAGAGGGCGAAAGAGCGATGTCCCCTCTCGGCCATCATAGTCATGCATGTAGTGGAAAATCGCATCATGTGCAACAGAAATAGACTCCGAGAAGCTTATAGTGATTATTGAGGTTATTAGGAAATCATTCAAATGCCTACTCATGCATCTTAATCTCTGTGTGAATTAGGAAAACAAACATAATTATTATACCCTTACTCATGATGAAGTAAAGTTGTTGAAGTAGGGGATGCCTATGGTACGTTATTCTTAGGGTGACGCAGGGAAACGTATCGTACGTTATCCTTTGCGCGAAGTAAAGTATTTCTTCTGAACTTTATTCTCTGGGTGAAGAAGGTAACAAATATATCATACACTTTACCCATGATAAAGTAGGGAATGCCTACTTCCATTTTTTATCTGGTGAAGTAGGGAATGTCTATTGTTCTCTATCCTCGGGATAACTCGGAATGCATTGTGTACGTTATTCTCTGGGTGAAGTCGAGTATACCTTCTGTACGCCTTTCTTAGAACGAAGTTAGGAATGCTTTCCGCACGTTATTCTTAGGATGAAGTGGGGAATGTTTTCTCTACCTTATTCTTAGGGCGAATTACCTTCAGTAGTTAATTCTCTGGGTGAAGAATTGAATGCCTTACTGTACTTTATCTGTGAGTGACAACATTCTGTTTTCATCGGAGTTTATTAGAACCTAAAAATTGATAACTTTCGCGTTTGGACTTGGAATAGTTTGAACTTATTTCACGTACTGACGAGTGTTGTGTTTTAAAAAAAACAATTAATTGTATAAATTTCATATGAATCTACTTATCAACATACTTCAAACAATTCATTACAAAGTGTAAACATGTCACCACTCCTTGTACCAGCGTAACATGTGTACATGTCCTACTCGTATCCTTACTAGTGATGAGATTTAAAAGAAATTAATCCATGGTGATGATGTCACTCTATTGTGTTAACAGTGGAATGTTTTTAAGAATCTACTGGTCATTGACTAATCCAGTCAGGAGGGGTGTCAGGTTTTGACATTTTCGTAATGGCTCACAAAGTATTTTGTTCAAGAATGATGTATTTTGTCTTAGTATATCTGATTAGAATCTTAAAATATCTGATTATTTTTGTAATGTCTGACCCGGGAATCGAACATGTAACCCTTCGTCTGTTACGCAGCGCCCTAACCTATTCGACTACCAGGCCTGCTGGTAATCATTTGATTGTTTGTCAGTAAGATCCCTGCATTCTAAACAAGACTGGTAAAGTGTGAAACGCGTGGGGATCGTGCTGAAACACATGAAATGCAGGAGTTCGGCTGTCAGTCAAATCGCTTTGCGTGGAAGATTTGCGCCATGCACGTGCGTGGAAGAATCCATTTCATAAGGGTCGAAGCTACGTGGACCTGACATCCGATGAATGGGCACCGAAATTTGCAAAATAATATTTTTTTAGGTTACATAATTGAAATGTATTGTCTATAATGCTAGATAATCACATATGTATGTTTCGTGACGTCATACATTGATTAAGATGGAGAATGCATTCGGAGCCGTGGATTCGTTAAAAATAATAAATCAAAATCGTTGATTATTTTTAACGAATCCACGGCTCCTCATACACAAATATTAGCACAGATTGATAATGTGAGAGAAATATATCTCGCGTAAAATAATTTTCAAAACTAAAAAAAACCCATTAAAAACTTATGACAACCCAAAACTATCGACAACCTTTCCACAACCCCAACATATTGATCACCTTAACCTTTCACAACCTCAACATATTGAACATCTTAACCTTTTCACAACCCCAACATATTGATCACCTTAACCTTTCCCAACCCCAAACTACTGACAGCCTCAACCAATAACAACCTCAACATATAGAAAAACCAAACCTATTACAAACCCTAAGCTTTTCACAACCCAAACATATTGACATCTCAAACCAAATGACTGCCCCAACCTATTGACAACCCCCAACCTATGACTACCCCCAAACTATGACAACCCCAGCCTATTGAAAACCCAACTTTTTGAAAACCCCAACTTTTTCACAACATCAAGCTAGTGAGAACTCCAAACTATTGACAACCCCAACCTATTACAACCCATCCGTATTAACATCTCCACCCAAATGACATACCCAACCTATTAACAATCCCAACCCACTGACAACCCCAAAACTATGATAACCCCAACCTATGACAACCCCAACCTATTTACAACTGCAACCTTTTCCCAACCCAGGCACCACAACAACACAGGCAATAAAACATAGAATAAGTCCAATGATGATGATTGGGTGAGGTGTAAATAAGATTGTCTGCATCCGAAATGGTGACAAATCAAGACAACAATGCTGATGTCGTAACAGTTTTATTGTTAGTGAGGCAGACACTGTAATGAACAATCAAATCATAAACTGATGAAAGACAGTCTTGTGGTCATTATGTTAAATATTGGTGATAAAACATTGAAAAGCAGTGAGAATATGCAATCTCATTAAAATCAGATCTTTCCTAACATGTGTACCACAATACGTTGAAGACATGACTATGGCTTGGTAGGGGTTATGTCTCACTCTATTTCACTGCAGCCAATCAGTGAGCTAGGCCAGGAATTGTCGTGAGGTGAGTCGAGTTGGGGTTTAAGGCCGCTTTCAAGAGTAGTTCACTTATATCGCGGCTGCTAGTATTATGGCATGGAAAAAGCCTGCAATGCCATGTGGCTATGGATTGCGGTGAAACCTGAGAGCATTGGCTGGAACTAGCGAACCATGGGTGGTACTATGCTGAAATTCAGTGTAGCATTGCACCCAAACCTTACTGCATGTAGAACAGTTCTCTACTGCAGACAAAGTTGCCGTGGCGGGACTCGAACCCCAGACCTCTTGATTCGAAGCCTAACGCTCTGACCACAGCCCTATCCCGCCCCCGTAATCATTTGTACAATTCCATATGAATGCATGTCTGTGATTGATTGAATTTAGATGAAGGTCAGAGAATAGGGCATAAGACATGACTCCAGCCTGCCGCGCAGTCTTATGTTATCTAGCAAGGTACAAGATTTAGGTGAGTTCAGATTTAAATGAGATTGTGAGAATATGATGATTTGAAACACGCTAACAAGTACATACAGTTTTTCTCTAAAAATGATCTTAGGACATGTACACAACAGTTGCTGTAGATGTCATTTCAATCTAATATCAATAATATAAATCGTTAAAGGTCTGTTCACACGCAACTGTTTGCATTCTCAACCCACAGCATTCAATATTTACTGCAGCACAACACTGCTCTAGTTTGTCAACAGAACATCAAGATGTCAAACATTGAACTCAGAGGTCAGAGTCTACAGAATAGAACAGGCCACTTTCACAAATCTCCCTTAGACTAAGGATGCCCTTAGCACATAGTGATAACATTGAGTTAACATCATCCTAGAGTAAGGTCACCTTAGCACAGTGATAACATTGAGTTAACATCACCTTAGGATAAGGGTCAACTTAGCACATAGTGATAACATTGAGTTAACATCACCTTAGGGTAAGGTGACCTTAGCACATAGTGATAACATTGAGTTAACATCACCTTAGGATAAGGGTGACCTTAGCACATAGTGATAACATTGAGTTAACATCACCTTAGGGTAAGGTCACCTTAGCACATAGTGATAACATTGAGTTAACATCACCTTGGGTAAGGTCGCCTTAGCACATAGTGATAACATTGAGTTAACATCACCTTAGGGTAAGGTGACCTTAGCACATAGTGATAACATTGAGTTAACATCACCTTAGGGTACAGTGATAGCAATGAGTCTAAGAGAGCTTTGTGCAAGTTGGTCCAGATCTTGAAAGTATACTAACTGATTGTGCGAACCTCTCCAAATCAGAGAAACAGTTTTATTATGCAAGTAAAGATCAACAGAATACAACATCAGCCATAAGGTCATGAAATCAAATCACATGTTATAAAGAGTTAACAAGTTTATGCCAAACATTAGCAGCTTAACAGTAATGATAGGACATGAAAATATGCAATTTTATAAAGCATCGATCAACATTCCAACTGACATAAAAATATCGTCTACATATGAAAATACTATGTGAGGTCTTTCATATCCCATCACAGACAATCACACTGGACAGCTCAGAGGTCTGACATAGAGATCCCTTAACTGGGCATAGGAGTCATAAAGGGCTACAAAATGTGGAAATCACTTTCTATGTAGGTCCACAACTAAATGCAGTGAAATGGGCAAGAAGCTCTACCACCTAATATTGGCACATAGCAACACAATAGATTCGTACAATACTTTATATTTGCAGTACCAAATCATGGTCTACTCCGACTTACACAAATATTTTTTCAGTTGTGTTCTTGCATTTTGTTTCAGTCCAGGGATTCCTTTAACAAAGGAACCTTAACTAATCTTAACCTTATAAACCTAGGTCGGATTCTGTCTGTTGTTTTGTAGGTATCTTCTTTTCTTGGAATAACCTCTAATGAGGTCTTACTTCCGAGAATAACCCGGTATGAGGTTTTACTTTTGAAAGTAAGACCTGAACCTAAGGTTTTTTTTAAAGTAAGACCAGGAAATGCACTTAGAATAATTTTTCAGACTTGCATCGCAATAGCCAACAAGCAGCAATTATTATCGAAAATTATACAAAGTTAAAAATTTCCAAGTTGAAATAGCTGGATTCGAACCTGGCACCCTTCGCTCTCTAAACTGGCGCCTTAGACCGCTCGGCTATGCAGACCGAGATGATGAGTGGAGTTGAATTACTCCATTTATAGTCATACCTTCTTTGCCTCAATATAACGCAACCGAGGGCGACATACCCTTTGTAAAAACACGATTTGGGAATCAAAAATTATAAAATGTAAATTTTTACATTTGACGTTTATAAATAGGAAGAAAACATTCCTCCTTCGTCTTCTGCTTTTAAAATGGTCTAAGCGGAGGAATTAGGCCCTTTGAGCGTCTGAAACTATAACTCGTAAATTTTGATAGTTGACGGTTTATAAGCTGGAGAAAACACTCCTCCTCGGTCTTCTGCTCTGAGAATAACCTCAAGGTCGGGATAGCCCCTCGGGCTAACGCCCTCGGGGCTTTATCCCTCCCTTCAGGTTATTCTCAGAGCAGAAGACCTCGGAGTCATGTTTTCTCCTTAACATAACTCCCATTCTTTAACATTGCACTAAGGTAACCTTCGAGACTTACGATCACCTTAGCGCTTTGAGAAAGGAGGCTTTCTATTTCCATTGTTTTGTAAACCTTTATCAACTTGTAAGCTGAGAAGGATTTCATGCCAGGCTAGTCAAGTATTCAAAAACAGTGACTCTAACCAAAAGTTGTCAAAGAACAGTAACTCTAGCCCAAAGCTATTCAAGAACAGTAACTCTAGCCAAAGTGTCAAAGAACAGTAACTTTAGCCAAAAGGTATTCAAGAACAGTAACTCTACTCAAGATATGTTCAAGAACAGAAACTCTAGTCAAGATATGTTCAAGAACAGTAACTCTAGTCAAAAGTTGTTCAAGAACAGTAACTCAACCCAAAAGTTGTTCAAGAACAGCAACTCAAGCCAAAAGTTGTTCAAGAACAGCCACTCTAGCCTAAAGTTGTGCAAGAACAGTAACTCTAGCCAAAAGTTGTGCAAGAACAGTAACTCAAGCCAAAAGTTGTTCAAGAACATTACTTTCAAGCTTATTTCACACACTGGCATTAAGCCTACCTTGGTGCTCGGAGAGATTTGAATATTTTGGCTCAAGCCTTCATTGGTTTCAATGTGGTAGCACTAATCTTGCTGTTAACTCTGCCCATCTGCGCTGTACGTCAGGCTGTGAAGACACTAGACTTTCATCTCTCTCTCTCATTCACTACAAGCGTATCACAAGTGCTTAACTATAGGGGTAGTCACAGTCAGAAATGTATCACTACTAGATCACATACAGAATCACTCATGGAATTAAAGGGGCTGTAGCACGTTTTTTTGTAAATTTAATTTTTTCAAATTTCCCATTTACTTTGATGGTTTATGTGATTCCTATTTACTAGATGGTAAACCATCTTATTACACAAACCAATTATCAGTAGTGGTAATATCGGTGTTGCGTATAAAGCAAAAATTGCATGCCAGCCATTTTAATGTGAACACATTTTATTATTTCAAATTACAAAAACGATTCCCATGGCTTTACTGAACAATGTACACTCATTTTTTAATTCATCGATGTATTTTAGCGAAATAACGTGCTACTGCCCCTTTAAGCTATCCAAATATATCATAACTTCTACAAAACTCCAAGTAATCTATTTAGGGTGGATGAAGTCAACATCAAAGTAATGAAGTTCATTGTAGAGGTTTACAACTAAAGATGTCGTTGATCATTCACGCAAACGTATGTTCATGGTATGGAGGCTGAACAGGTAAATATACGAACCGTCAACATGAAAACATGTTCAGTCATTCACAGGGGAACTATTGACATTATGTGAAACATGTGATATTACGACTTAATAACTAATAACATGATTATTAACATAAATATGAGTAACTAAATGAAAATAATTATACTAGGCTCTGCTCGATCATGCACAACTGCTTTTGATTTTGAGATTATCATATTTATTGAATTAAATATTTATGGAATAAATTACATGTAACAAAATCTTCAGTAACAAATTTCCTCAAATAAAACCCCGGGTTCTATTTCGTTCAGCACCCATTATCCCAGGGATCTATTCGAAGCCCGAGTTGTATTTGAGGAAATACGGTAGGCCATAAATTCATATTTAAGACCAAGGTTGTATTAATCTCAACAACCCATGATCCCTGGGTTGTATACGAGGCCCATGTTTGAAACTTGGGTTGTATTTGAGGTAATACAGTATTATCAATAGCAGTATACAGCCACATCAATAGCAAATTAATTTTTATTTTGCATGACAAAATGAAGATTGTTTTTTTGGTAACGAAACCGAACCAAAACAAAGTTTGCATAATCGGGTAGAGCCATGGATAAGTTAAACATACACAACACCCACTTTGATTTAGCTCTATTATACAACAGTGCTTGATAACACGCAAGGGTACAAAAATAAGAAGAATGGTAAAATATATACAGGCGTAGATAATATTTCTTAATAAAATAAAAATGGCAGTTGTAGAAATAAATAGACTGGTATACAGGGTAAATGCTAAAGTTATATTAACACAACATTTGACGTTAAATTTGTATTTCATATCTAAAAATATCTATTATATTAAATGTTCATGTCTTTTTTTTAATTATTCACATGCCCTATCAATACATGACGATATGAACATTTCATTAAAATTAAATGATTTTAAAATTTAACAATAACATTGATATGTGACAGCAACAATTACGTTTCATGTAAAAAAACAACTACAGGTGTCTGATTCTGAAGAGGAATATTTTAAGTTAACTTCATTTCATTTCTAACTTCTAAATACCTTTCTAAGACAGAATTAAAATTAGAATTAAACCATTTCCAAATATAGCAACCACAATGATATGCAGAAAATTTTAAAAGTTGAAAAATTATTGTGAAAAAAGACCCACAATGTCACTGTTAAAACAAACTTCACATTCATTATGAAAATTAATCACACGACTTATCACAAAACAAAATAAACATAAAACATTGTTGATAAACATCAACAAGTGCAAAACGAAGACGATATGTTGTAATGTCAAGTGCATAGCAATTTCTAGTGATGATATACATAGCTGTTGTTATTTCTCCTTGTCATACAAGTGGGGAAAATAAACAGGATCAAATAAATTATTAAATATTAACTACCATCATTACAATAAATAATAATCAAATTATGCAAGAGACCATAACATTATTTACAGTCTCTGATTTTACATATTTCACACAGGAATTGACATCACAAAATTATTTACACATTTACATTTAAGATTGTCTTCATGGGTAATGTGATGATTCTGTCATTTCACCAACACTTGTTGTAGTATTATGTAAAAGGTAAAAGGCTGGTAAAATAAAACACTATAACAACAGTAAAAGTCAGTGAAGGGCCAGTAAAATCATTGACCATTCAGTTCACATTTTGTGTTCACATCAGATCTCATTATGAATAGAATACATTAAAGAAGAATATTACCTCCATATGAAATGGACACGAAACTAAAAGTAAATACATTTCTGTTATGCAAATTGTTATAAGAAATTGAAGAAATAAATAGAAATATGACTTAATAAATAAATCCTTTGGTTAAGGATACAACTCTATAAAGAATTGAGATTTATCACTGAAATCAATGTAATTACATCACTAAACAAGAGACATAATTAGACTTAACAAAGAATTTGACAGAAGCACACCAGTATTGGAATCTGACTGAGTTACTTCCCATTAATAGAAAAATAGATCACGAAGGAAAACCAAATTTTATGGATATTCAATTTCTTTATTGCAAAGAATGCAAAATTTTACATTATAACAAGCAGGGTCCATATTTTCTAAACTGTCTTAGTGTTTAGTCGTAAGTCAGTGTTAATGTATGGCACTTACGACTATCTTAGTGCTAAGAGAGCTTCGAAAATATGGGTCCAGGTGATCACATGCTGGATAATGGTCTTAACATCAACACTGAAATATCGTATTCATTGCAATAATGAATTTCACTAGAACTTGGTTTTCTGTCATCTTGACAACTTCTTAATTACCTCTTGAGAAAATAAATTACTCAGCTCCTACTTTTTTGTCAAAACTAATTTGGTTGTTTTGGCTACAGAACCAATAAAAACGATATCAGATGAGATTTTCGATGGTTTGTTTCTACAGGAAGCATGAAGAGTAAATAGGCCTGCTACTTTCGATGACCGAAGTTTGTTCTGAACATCCGATACATGGAACAGAGTGGCTCCAAACACTGTTTTGGCTTGAGGAACATGTTACCGTGAAATATATGGTTCAAGTCGCAAAGCATGGAACACGCAAACAACAGTATTCAGAGCCACTCCTTTCACTTCATGCATGTACCAAATGTTGAGAACAGACTTTGGTAATCGAAAGGATCAGCCTATGGGCACACGAGTATTGTGAAGTGGAAGCTTTAGTTCTCTTCATATTGAGAAGAAAATAAATTTTCAAACTGTTCAAGAAGGGTTTTACACAAATAAATCACATGTGGATCTTAATTACAAATGTGTTCCACATCTTAGGGGTTGTAATCTCTAATCTGCAACCTCACGACTCATGGAGCTTCTCTTGCTTCTTCTCCTGCTTCTTCAATCCTCAGTGTTCAGGTAAAACAAATGTTCGAAATTCCTCAATTATTTGTATACAAATATCTGTTTCCTGCAAGTACAATATCAGTTCTTACATTGAGGTCTAAAGATTAAATTTCAACCTTCAACCTTTCAACCTTTTTTTCCCTTTTAACTTTCAAGAGGTAATCAAAGGAAACAATATAAGATCCCTCTACTTGAGAGGGAATCACCTAAGAGTCTAAAGAAAATAACTGCTGCAAAATCCTCAATATGGCACAAAGTTCCTTTCCAATCATCCTGAATCTGCCAGTCCAGATATTTAACTTCCCAAAAAATTCACGAAAACATGGTGTACATTCAAAGTCCTCCCTCTACCCAGTGAAGCAAGATGGCAGCCTCTGTGCTTCCCTTTAACTCTCTCTTGTTCCAGAAGCAAGATGGCAACCTCCGTGCCTCAGTTCAACCCTTTCCCCTCCCTCCATTGAAACAAAATGGCAGCCTTCATGCTTCAATTCAATTCTCTTCCCATTCACTGAAGCAAGACGGAAACCTTGGTGCCTCAGTTCAACCCTTTCCCCTCCTTCCATTGAAACAAAATGGCCGCCTTCGTGCTTCTCTTCCCAAGATGGCAGTCACCATGCTACAGTTTAACTTTCTCCCCCCTGTCCACTGAAGCAAGATGGCAGTCTCCATGAGCGAGCCCCACCATGGACCCGTAGAGCCAGCCAGTCATCCATGTTTGAGACGCTACAGATGTCCGACTCATCCCCTTCGCAGCCCGCGTCCAACTTGCTGCTGCTCCCCTGTGGGCTGATAACATCCGAGTTGTACTCGCAGCCTGCAACCATTACAATGTTAAACAGTGTTAATCAATGTGTTTTCAGTTTAACACTTTCCTGAGTTTAACAGTTGAACACAATATCTATGTGAGGTGAGGTTGGTGTGGCAGATCTATGTGAGTTGAGGTTGGTGTGGCAGATCTATGTGAGGTGAGGTTGGTGTGGCAGATCTATGTGAGGTGAGGTTGTTGTGGCAGATCTATGTGAGGTTAGGTTGGTGTGGAGGAGCATGGTGTACATCTGTGTGAGTGAGGTTGGTGTGGAGGAGCATGGTGTACATCTATGTGAGGGTTTGTGTGGCAGATCTATGTGAGGTGAGGTTGGTGTGGAGGAGCATGGTGTACATCTGTGTGAGGTGAGGTTGGTGTGGAGGAGCATGGTGTACATCTATGTGAGGTGAGGTTGGTGTGGAGGAGCATGGTGTACATCTGTGTGAGGTGAGGTTGGTGTGGCAGATCTATGTGAGGTGAGGTTGGTGTGGCAGATCTATGTGAGGTGAGGTTGGTGTGGCAGATCTATGTGAGGTGAGGTTGGTGTGGCAGATCTATGTGAGGTGAGGTTGGTGTGGAGGAGCATGGTGTACATCTGTGTGAGGTGAGGTTGGTGTGGAGGAGCATGGTGTACATATATGTGAGGTGAGGTTGGTGTGGAGGAGCATGGTGTACATCTATGTGAGATGAGGTTGTTGTGGCAGATCTATGTGAGGTGAGGTTGGTGTGGAGGAGCATGGTGTACATCTATGTGAGATGAGGTTGTTGTGGCAGATCTATGTGAGCATGGTGTACATCTGTGTGAGGTGAGGTTGGTGTGGAGGAGCATGGCGTACATCTGTGTGAGGTGAGGTTGGTGTGGAGGAGCATGGTGTACATCTATGTGAGATGAGGTTGTTGTGGCAGATCTATGTGAGCATGGTGTACATCTGTGTGAGGTGAGGTTGGTGTGGAGGAGCATGGTGTACATCTGTGTGAGGTGAGGTTGGTGTGGCAGATCTATGTGAGGTGAGGTTGGTGTGGAGGAACATGGTGTACATCTGTGTGAGGTGAGGTTGTTGTGGCAGATCTATGTGAGGTGAGGTTGGTGTGGAGGAGCATGGTGTACATCTATGTGAGATGAGGTTGTTGTGGCAGATCTATGTGAGCATGGTGTACATCTGTGTGAGGTGAGGTTGGTGTGGAGGAGCATGGTTTACATCTGTGTGAGGTGAGGTTGGTGTGGCAGATCTATGTGAGGAGAGGTTGGTGTGGCAGATCTATGTGAGGTGAGGTTGTGTGGAAGATCTATGTGAGGTTAGGTTGGTGTGGCAGATCTATGTGAGGTGAGGTTGTGTGGAAGATCTATGTGAGGTGAGGTTGGTGTGGCAGATCTATGTGAGGTGAGGTTGGTGTGACAGATCTATGTGAGGTGAGGTTGGTGTGGCAGATCTATGTGAGATGAGGTTGTTTTGGCAGACCTATGTGAGGTGAGGTTAGTGTGGCAGATCTATGTGAGGTGAGGTTGGTGTGGCAGATCTATGTGAGGTTAGGTTGGTGTGGTCGATCTATGTGAGGTGAGGTTGGTGTGGAGGAGCATGGTGTACATCTATGTGAGGTGAGGTTGGTGTGGAGGAGCATGGTGTACATCTATGTGAGGTGAGGTTGGTGTGGAGGAGCATGGTGTACATCTATGTGAGGTGAGGTTGGTGTGAGGAGCATGCAAGTGAACACTAAGACAAGGGCTTGGTACACATACTTAAGCACTCACTGAGGTCCTCTGCAGAGCAGTCCCGCAGTCGACTGGCGGTGCGCTTCTTGGGCTGCTTCTTAAGGATGAGGACGACACCATTGAGGAACTTGAAGATGGAGAGGTCAAGGATGCTCTGTTTGACCTCCTGGTTGCTAATACGCTCGCTGATCCATGTCTTCAGGAAACCGAAGTCAATACCAAGCTGTTGAGCTCCGGGAATGCTGTAGAATAAGAATTGTTTGAACAAATTGAATTACAATCATATTATCATTTATTTTCGAACTCCATAAAGGTATCGATACCCTCGAGCCACATAACAAATTTGGTTATCCTGTCTTAAACAGTTTCTGAGAAAAGTTTTCCCTGTTTGAAGGGGGATAATAAATAGCAAAATTCAACTAAAGCAGAGAGATGCTAGCCCAATGAGCAATGCACAGTTTGTTGAGATGACTCTTGTGTACCTGAACTTGATCTTTTCTCTCAGGATGAGATTTGTCCAAGCCTCACAGATGGCAACGGTTGCCATGGAGATAACACCAAGTTGAGAGGGAAGCATGAGTTTGTTGACTCCATCAATGACGGGCTCCAGAATTGACTCCAGAACTTGCTCCACATACAAGTTTGCTGACAAAGGTGACTCTGTGGGGAGACAGAAAATAAAGATATAGTGTTAAGCCTGTTAGTGTTAGTGTAGTCGTATTCTGGGTATCACTATCTTTGTTCCTGGCCTGTATCAACAATTCTGATGCAATACATCACTCAGACCTACATGTAATTCAGGGGGTGCCACAATTTCTGGATTTGCTTATGCATGCAATGGCGTTAGCCTGATACTACAAAACTATTCAATCTAGTTTCTAGATCTAGTTTAGTCTATTCAATCTAGTTTTAAATTTTTTTCTTTAAATTCAATAAAGTTTCTAGTACAAAATTTCCTTACAAATGACAATGAAAAATTGAGGTGAGGTGGGTGAGGTCATTTGGGGTTTAAGGCCGCTTTCAAGAGTATTTCACTTATATCACAGCTGCTAGTATTAATGCAGGGAGAAAGTGTGTAACGCCAAAGTGGCTATGCTTTGCGGTGAAACCTGCGAACATTCGCTGGAACTAGTAAACCATGGGTGGTACTGCACTGAAATTCAGTGTAGCATTGCAACCAAACCTTCCTGCGTGTAGAACAGTTCTCTAAAGTTGCAGAGTCTAGGTTGGGATTCAAACCAAGTACCTCTGGATCCGAAGCAGACCGCGCTAACCACTGCGCTATCCCGCCCCTATGTAACATTGAGCAGGTTGATGTGTATACTCACCTAGTGGAGACTTTCTCCGCCACTGTTTGCCGAGAGGCATCGTCTCACCGAAGTAGTCCGAGGCTATCTTGCCACATTTTTCCGAAAACATCTTCATACAGGCCCCAGACAGACTCTGCAAGGAAACACTGTCTGATAACAAACTTTTGATCTTGTTGTGCAGCCGTGTTGCATATCAGTGCACAAGGGAGCTTGATTGTGAAATGCATGCATAGATCCCACTGACAGAAAAAAACCCTGGAAATTATCCTTCTCACATCCTTTATCCCCCATCATAACTCTACACCCAATCAGGGGTAGACGCTTGCTGGAAATCTTAACTAGCTCGAAGTGCTCTCTTGGCTAGTGACATATGTTAATCTGTAGTGATACAAACAAATTTCACTAGCCCTTCTGAATTTTCACTGGCCTCGGGCTAGCAGACTAGTGTGAGTGTCGAACCCTGCCAATAGTACACTGCAAGTACAAGAAGTTGCTGATGGGCTTGTGCTTTCTGATCTAGTAACAGAATGTCGTGGGTCGAGTTCTTGGAGATTCCATAACTCTGTATCCCCCTCCCCATAACTTTACCTCTGATTATTCCCTGCATGTACCTGAAGCTGAGAGTTCATCTCTGTAAGCTGCTGATGTGCCTGGGATATCTGATCCCTGAACAAATGATCCTAGGTCTAGTAGTTGTGACCTCAAAACATTTTTTTCACTCCTTTCCCAATCCCCCTGACTTTACCCCTGATGATTCCATGATTGTATTTGAAGCTGAGAGTTGATCACCGTGAGCTACTGAAGGGTGTGGAATATCTGTCCCCGAACAAAAGATCCTTGGTTGAGTTGATGCTGATCTCCAACATTTTCCCCCCTCCCTTCCTCTCCCCCTCTCCAGAACTCTACCCCTGATGATTCCTGAATAAATAAATAAATAACTGTTTATATAGCACCTTATCCACAGGTCATATGCTTAAAGCGCTGTTGCACTGTCCTGAAGCCTGGGATATTTGACCCCTGAACAAAAGATTGAGTTGTTGATCTAACAAAATTGTACCCCCCTCATACTTTACCCTAAACAATTCCCAGGATGTACCTGAAGCTGAGAGTTGATTTCCGTGAGCTGTTGATGTGCCTGTGCAATCTGACCTCCTGACAGAAGGTCCTGAGTTGAGTTGTTGGTGATCCCGGACTGGGTCAGACTCTCCAGATGGTATAGGGCTTGTTGAGTCTCGTCCACTAGCATCTGCAGTAGAGGAAAGCTATTTTACATGTTGAAGACTGCTCATGATCAGTAAGCTTAGATTTGAATCCTTTTACACAAGGACAAAAAATTGCAATGATGAAAGACATATTAGTTGTACTAAAGTCTTCAGGCACATACAGTATTGTTGTAGGATGGTAGAGATTATGTCTCTGTATTTCAGACAGATACAGTTTGAAATCAGTGAGAGTGATAAGGCAGATGAAGGACGGACAGAGAGACTAAGATTGAAGTTGGTGTGTGAGAGACTCACCTTGAGGTCAGTGTGAGTGATGGGGAGGAAGGGACAGACAAAGAGACTCACCTTAAGGTTGGTGTGTTATCAGGCAAGAGGGACAGACAGACTCACTATGAGGTCATTGTGAGTGATGAGGAGGAAGGGACAGACAGACAGACTCACTATGAGGTCAGTGTGAGTGATGAGGAAGGGACAGACAGACATATTCACCTTTAGGGAGGTGCGAGTGATGAGGAGGAAGGGGCGGACAGACTCACCTTGGGGTCAGTGTGAGTGATGAGGAGGAGGGGATAGACAGACAGAAAGACAGACTCACCTTGAGGGAGGTGTGAGTAATGAGGAGGAATGGGCAGGCAGACTCACCTTGAGGTCAGTGTGAGTGATGAGGAGGAGGGGACAGATAGGCAGAGAGACTAACCTTGAGGGAGGTATGAGTGATAAGGAGGAAGGGACGGACAGACTCACCTTGAGGTCCGTGTAAGTGATGAGGAGGAGGGGACAGACAGACAGACAGACAGAGAGACAGACTCACCTTGAGGGAGGTGTGAGTGATGAGGAGGAGGGGACAGACAGACAGACAGACTCACCTTGAGGTCCGTGTGAGTGATGAGGAGGAGGGGACAGACAGACAGACAGACAGACAGACAGACAGACAGGCAGAAAGACAGACAGACAGACAGACTCACCTTGAGGTCAGTGTGAGTGATGAGGAGGAAGGGACAGACAGACAGACAGACAGACTCACCTTGAGGTCGGTGTGAGTGATGAGGAGGAAGGGGCTGACGGACCAGGAAGACAGGAACTGTTGAGTCTTCACCATGCACCAGCCGTGAGCTGCCCGACACGTGACCAGCACCCGTAAACAGATCCCGGCCACAAGCGACAAACTCACATCCTGTCGACTCACAAGTGCTGGGGAGTCTGCAAAAATAACCAAATGTATATTTGAAACTGACATGACATTGACTTGAATATGAAGAAACTCAATGTGTTTCTCATTGCATATATTACACAATCCCTTGCTGTGACATTAAAACTAATAACCATTGGAAGCCACCTCAGTACGAAATTTTAACTCAATCCTACAAATGGTTAACCAGATATTGCAGTAACTCTCTGCCTTCATCAAACCCTTACTGTCGTCTACTTTGTCTGGTGTTGACATATCCCGCAAATATGTCTTGATGAAATATTTTAAAGGGGCAGTAGCACGTTTTTTCTCTCAAATAACTTGATGAAATGTATTTGAAAAGGAATTTCACCAATAGTAAAACATCCTTCTCTCTTCGGAAATTAAAGTTTAAAATGAGTGTACATGTTTCGGTAAAGCCATGGGAATAATTTTTGTAATAAAAAATAATAAATTGTGTTCACAATAAAATGGTCGCCATGCAATTTTTGCTTTATACGCAACATAGTTTTTACCACTACAGATAATTGGTTTGTGTAATAAGATGTATTACCCTCTAAAGTTAATATAAATGACATAAACTATCATTATAAATGGGAAATTTGAAAAAATAAATTTTGAAAAAAACGTGCTACTGCCCCTTTAAAGTGATCTTTTTGCTGTAAATATTTTTCTTCATGAATACAAGACAAACATAATTATATGGATTTTTTTACCATAATTGACTTTGTTTGTGTTTCAGCTGCAGATACACAATTCAGGGTCAACTTTCTGTTAAGCTCTCACTTTCATATTCCATTTCAGGTGTTTTACATGAACAGGTAACTGTCCAATTCTTAACTTTTTTTTTAAACAATATGTTGAGGTTCCAGGTAAATGATCAACTAACTCGTTCTAAAACTACAGATAATTCAACATTGAGAATTCAAACGAGATAATGTTTTGTGCATGAGTCAATTACCGTAACTATCAAACTGAGTTGCGTATCAACATGTCACTTGCATTAAGTTAATAGGCTATTTGATTGGACGATCCATCAGGAAGTGGCATAGTAATGGAGACCAATCATCCAGCATGAATGACAAGACCAATTTGTGTCTCCCGTCAGACTGACCCTCGTACACATGCACTTGATTATCCTTGTTCTCCACTCTATATATAACCCACTGGCCTCATCATTCCTAACTTACTTAGCAAGATGGATGTAATTCCTCCTGCCAAAGTCTATTTGTCTCAAATATGCAAGCAGACAGGTTTCGGCCACAAAAAAAAGAAAGAATTTGTTTCTAGTTTCCGTCCCGTCAGTTTCAAACCCACACCAACAAAAGAAATAGGCAGATAACTCTTAATTCTTGAGCCTCATAAAAAAATCGTGTCATCGTGTATGTCAGCATGTAAAGAAGACCAGACCATTTTAAAAATATTTTTTGGCCTTACAATGAACTCCCTCAGACTCCCAAAGACTAGGCAAATGGAATGATGAAGAATCTGATAAGAGGGTTGTCAGTTTAGAGGGAGGGTTGGATACAAGGGTTGTCAGTTTAGAGGGAGGGTTGTATACAAGGGTTGTCAGTTTAGAGGGAGGGTTGGATACAAGGGTTGTCAGTTTAGAGGGAGGGTTGGATAAGAGGGTTGTCAGTTTAGAGGGAGGGTTGTATACAAGGGTTGTCAGTTAAGAGGGAGGGTTGGATACAAGGGTTGTCAGTTTAGAGGGAGGGTTGGATACAAGGGTTGTCAGTTTAGAGGGAGGGTTGGATAAGAAAGTTGTCAGTTTAGAGGAAGGGTTGGATAAGAAGGTTGTCAGTTTAGAGGGAGGGTTGGATAAGAGGGTTGTCAGTTTAGAGGGAGGGTTGGAAACAAGGGTTGTCAGTTTAGAGGGAGGGTTGGATAAGAGGGTTGTCAGTTTAGAGGGAGGGTTGGATACAAGGGTTGTCAGTTAAGAGGGAGGGTTGGATACAAGGGTTGTCAGTTTAGAGGGAGGGTTGGATACAAGGGTTGTCAGTTTAGAGGGAGGGTTGGATAAGAAAGTTGTCAGTTTAGAGGAAGGGTTGGATAAGAAGGTTGTCAGTTTAGAGGGAGGGTTGGATAAGAGGGTTGTCAGTTTAGAGGGAGGGTTGGAAACAAGGGTTGTCAGTTTAGAGGGAGGGTTGGATAAGAGGGTTGTCAGTTTAGAGGGAGGGTTGGATACAAGGGTTGTCAGTTTAGAGGGAGGGTTGGATAAGAGGGTTGTCAGTTTAGAGGGAGGGTTGGATACAAGGGTTGTCAGTTTAGAGGGAGGGTTGGATAAGAGGGTTGTCAGTTTAGAGGGAGGGTTGGATACAAGGGTTGTCAGTTTAGAGGGAGGGTTGGATAAGAGGGTTGTCAGTTTAGAGGGAGGGTTGGATACAAGGGTTGTCAGTTTTATGGGAGGGTTGGATAAGAGGTTTGTCAGTTTAGAGGGAAACTCAGATACCCCCAGAGAGGTTTGACAGATGAGTGGGGATGTTTGATAAGAGGTTTGTCAGAAGAGTGGAGATGTTTGATAAGAGGTTTGTCAGAAGAGTGGGGATGTTGGATAAGAGGTTTGTCAGACCAGTGGAGATGTTGGATAAAAGGTTTGTCAGACGAGTGTGAATGATGCATAAGAGGTTTGTCAGACGAGTGTAGATGTTGGATAAGAGGTTTGTCAGACGAGTGGGGATGAGTGTTGTCAGACTAGCGGAGATGTTGTATAAGAGGTTTTTCAGACGAGTGGGGAGGTTGGATAAGAGGTTTGTCAGATGAGTGGGGATATTTGATAAGAGGTTTGTCAGATGAGTTGGGATGTTGGATAAGAGGTTTGTCAGATGAGTTGGGATATTTGATAAGAGGTTTGTCAGATGAGTTGGGATGTTGGATAAGAGGTTTTGTTGGATAAGAGGTTTGTCAGACGAGTGGGGATGTTGGATAAGAGGTTTGTCAGATGAGTGGAAATGTTGGATAAGAGGTTTGTCAGACGAGTGGAGATGTTAGATAAGAGGTTTGTCAGATTGGTGGGATGTTGGATAAGAGGTCTGTTAGATGAGTGGAGATGTTGGATAAGAGGTTTGTCAGACGTGTGGGGATGTTGGATAAGAGGTTTGTCAGATGAGTGGGGATATTTGATAAGAGGTTTGTCAGACGAGTGTAGATGTTGGATAAGAGGTTTGTCAGACAAGTAGGGATGATGCATAAGAGTTTTTTTTAGACGAACGGAGATGTTGGATAAGAGGTTTGTCAGATGAGTGGAGACATTGGATAATAGGTTTGTCAGATGAGTGGAGATGTTGGATAAGAGGTTTGTCAAATGAGTGGAGATGTTGGATAAGAGGTTTGTCAGATGAGTGGAGATGTTGGATAAGAGGGTTATCAGTTTAGAAGGGATGTTGGAGGGTTGGCATTTCAGAGCGAGTGTGGGATAAGAGGCTTCTGCTCAAGGGTTGTCTAACAATTAATCAATCAATCATTTCTACAAATATAATCTTTGTGGAGTGACCACAGTGCTACCATTTTACCAGTGTACAAAATGAGGTCTCTCTGCCTGCTATCTTTTTGGCCGGGCAGGTTATGTTTTTAAGTTTTTCTCTAATTTTGCTTTGGGGTTGGCTACTTGTCAATCTTATTTCATACACTTATTGTACCAGTATCATCAATGGATGACATAAACAAACAGTTTATTCCCTGAAACGTACCCAGGTGAATGATGTCGAGATCGTGCCACACCACCTGGATGAGACTGCGTAGAGGTTTGAAGCAGTCTCTCAGCAGCTTCCCCGTGCGCGTGCTGTACGCTCCGTCTGCCAGGGGACACGGGTAACACTTGTCCGTGCTCTGGGAGCTGATAGCGCTGTTTAGGTCTGAAACACAAACACAGTTATCAGCAATTCTTATGTACCCATAACATACATATATCAATCAAAGTAATTTGGCCCCCTCCCAAATAATAAATACTACCGGTAGTCCATTTGTATAGCGTCATTTCCATGCATGAGCACAATTTGTTTTATTACCCTTCTACTTTTGGTGCCGCTACTAAGTTCTTCGCGCAACCGTATAGGTCAATACTATCTGTCACAGGTGTAGCGGCTTAGGTTAATTTACAACCCAAAGGAATGGATGTCAGTCAAAGAGTTTTTGGGCACCCCAACCTCACTTTCTCACTTTATATCCTTCGAACCAGGTTAAAAGGGCAAAAGCACATTGTTTCACTCAAATAAGTTGATGAAATGTATTTAAAAAATAATGTCACTAATTCTAATTTTCTCTTCGGAAAATCAAGTTGAAAAATGGATGTACATGGTTCAGTAAAGCCATGGGAATCATTTTTGTAATTCAAAATAATAAAATGTGTTCGCAATAAAATGACATAAACTATCATTATAAATGGGACATTTGAAAAAATAAAATTTGAAAAAAAACATGCTACTGCCCCTTTGAATGTTCCCACAACAAAAATATGAATTCCACTTTCTACAAGCCTACTGTGATTGTTAACGTCAACTTTATTGCAATTTGGCAGATTTAATGCCAAGTATTGCCAAGAAATAGTTTTACACATCAAAATCGTAATTCTGAATAATCCCCTTTTAAGAAAAGCAGGATCAGCTAAACCTGTTGCCATGGAAACCTAATCAACTAAAAATTTAATGATCTGAAAACTCTAGTTTTGATGATATGAACAGCAAATGTGAGATTGTGTTTGCTAGATATCAATTTTGTTACAATATAACTGAAACATACACGACAAATCATTGGACATCGTATGGAAAATATGAATCCTGATATGATTGTCCACGTAATTTATTAACTTATGTATTGATAGAAAAACTTTCAAGATTCCTTTTCCATGGTAACATGGTAACAGAGTCTTAACTGGATTGATGAATTGACTCAATCAGAATATGTCTTTTATAGTTTCTGAGAAAAGTTGATCATAAGTAATAAACTTATATATTGATAGAAAACTGATTCATTTTCTATGGTAACATGGTAACATGGTAACAGATTGTTAACTAGATTTATGAATTGACTCAATCAGCTATGTCTTTTATAGTTTCTGAGAGTGAGTGAGTTATTGTTTAATGCCACTTGGGCAATTTCGCAGCCATTGCGGCGAGTATAGTTTCTGTGAAAAGCTGATCGTAAGTAATAAACTTATATATATTGATAGAAAACTGATTCCTTTTCCATAGTAACATGGTAACACATTCTTTACTGGATTGATGATTTGACTCGATCAGCTATGTCTTTTATAGTCTCGAAGAAAAGCTGATAGTAGGTAATAAACTTATATATTGATAGAAAACTGATTCCTTTTCCGTGGTAACAGATTCTTAACTGGATTGATGAATTGACTCAATCAGCTGTGTCTTTTATAGGTCTTTGAAGGGCATTTTAGAAGTGGTATACATAAGAACAGGAAGATTTTCTGGGTAACAACTTCTTTAATGTGAAAATACACAACGTTTCGGAGTACATACTCACTCCTTCATCAGGTGGAATGACAACAGATATGTATGGCAACAGATCCATCCATTGTGTTGTTGGGGGTCAAATATGCCAAACGTTATAAATGGTCTTATTTTATCGAAAGGTACCAACTGTTAATGAAAACTACCATTTTAATGATATTCGACTTAGTATATTGACGATATGAAGGTAAAAGTATCTATTTCTGATCAAAAACCGGACAATGAACTGTGTGTGGCGCACGCCAATGAGTCAAACGTAATTTTGAAATCTCATTTAAACCAGACAAAATAGCAAATTTGGGTTGATAATGTTCAATAGGTCATATTACAACTGTGCATGTAAAAAAGACGTGCACTTTCGGTTTCTGCACATGCATAATGATGTTACTCAATTTAAATTGGAAACTAGTAATTATGATATATTTGGCGATTGGGGATGAATATGCAAGCTGAGTGAATTTGTTTATCTTGTAAACAGCACATATGGTGTGTTGGAACGTTTTAAAGCCAAATACAATTTTCTGAAACACAATGGATGCACCTTTAAAGGGATTGATGAATTTACCCAATCAGACTTTGTCTTATAGTTTCGAGAGAGCTGATTGTGAGACCTGTCGAACTTATTTGTAAACTGGGACAGAACCCGAGAGAGTAGTGTCTCCTTCAAAGGCTTTGGGTGATAAGTAGAATTCACTTGAGGCATGTTAGACTTATCTGGGACTGGAGAGGCAGATAAGAATAAAGAGAAGAAGAAGCATTGCTCATGATAAAGTTATCAATCCAGTTCTATAACGGTCAGCCTCACTTGTATTGATCAGGACCAGCTTCCGGACATAGAACGAGCTCACCGTCGATCGGTGGCTGCAACTCCAAACAGAGAGGAATCTTCTAAATAACACGCTTGACAAACAGAACCTTGCTATTGTCAACTTACAAAACCATCCTAGACTCAACACATCAACTGCTGAAGGGGACTGTTGACATTAATGGTATGAAGAAACTGTAGGGGGGGAGAGAGAGAGGATGAGTGGATCATGGATGGATTATTGAGTGGTATGTGAAAAAAACAAAAACAAAGCAAAGTGAAGGGGGGGTGTCGAAATTCAGAACCAGCTTAGTAGCCCATCTCTAGTGAAAAAGTTACAAGTAAAATGCTTTGACTGATAGTTCAAAGGCTTGTTTAAATGTAGAGATGGGGGGTCATTTTGGCCATTTCTGAACAAGTGGGACCCTTTGCAATATCAAGCCAAAAAGGTGGGCAAAAGGTCCCCAGGACCCCCTCAAGGAACAACACTGCTGTTAATGTATTCAAATTTTGGCATGGATATTTGATGGCCTGAAGGTGTCTGTGCCAAACCCACAAAAATACCCTCCCCCTTCCCCAAAACAAGACACAAGGAATCAAACTGTGGGTGGAGGATCTGGTGCGGTTAATGGACAGGTAAGTTGTGTCAAGCTCAGGTGTAGAGTCTGTGTAGAGCGTGGGATGTTGGACGTGGACTGTCAAAAGAGAGCAGGTGCTTGTTCAGACTTCACTTAGTATGGGCACCGGTATTGGATTACATGATGGATCTGGACACAAGATATTCATTATAATGTCATGAAAGCAAACGCACAAGATGGATAAGTGCTCTGTTGAAGATGGAGAAGAAGCAGTCGGGAAAAATGATTTTCCCATATACTCTTGACGTCAAACGTTCCACGGATAGCGAGTCTGAGAAACAGTACCAGAGAATTTCAGAAGCCTTTTTTTTTATCATTTGATAATTTTAAATTATGGGAACTCTCATTGGAATTCTCATATCAGAGACTAAAGGCCAAGGTCCAAAACCTTGCCTGACTCAATAAAGAAGTAGTTCTACCATAAAGATTTGTCATTACCTTTACCATTACAACATGCCTATCAAAGATAGCAAAAGCAAGGACATAAACAGACGAGCATCATGCTACGGGAATGTGCTGGCATGCGTGGGTGTAGGGTGCTGAGTCAAGTTGTAATTGATTTGTGTAAGTGGTCACAGTGTGTGTATAACTAGCTGTGAGTCTTGTCTCTCTCTACGTCCCTCCCTTCTTGATCGGTGACATCTAGGTGAGGAATCAATAATCTACCACAGACTAAGTATACATAGACTCCAGCTAGTTCCTCCATGCCCAGGCAACCTAACCAAGATTATTTCCCTTATCACAAATGCAAATATTATTGCAGAGAATAAGCTTGCAATGCCATTATGGCTATGCATTGCAGTGAAACCTGCAAGCTTCAAACTGTTCCTCAGTTGAAGTGTTACAGCACAGAATTTTTTTAATATTAAATTTTTTAAATATTATATTAATAATGCGCACATATCCATGCTCAATGCATGCTCAAGGCGCTACACAGTTATTACCCTGAAGGAATCGTACTTTCGGTGCCGCCTATTAATTGCTCCGCGCAACCGCAGGGCCATAGATTCATGTGTTCAGGTACCTTTTTGTACAAATTGGTGAACTGAGTGCAATGTGGATAAAGTGCCATGCCCAAGGACACAACACAAGACCCGGGTCACAAATGTTTGGTGTCTCCACTGGGATTTGTACCCGGGCCGTTGGCGTGAGAGGCAGAGGCTAACCACTGCACCACTGTGCTAACCACTACACCACTGTGGCATTGCATCCAAACGTTTCTGCAAGTAAAATTGCAAAACCTTCCCCAGGGCTGATCATCTATCAAACTATCATCTCTGGGTTCACCTGTCTTGGACAGGAATCCTGAAGTCATGGGTCCGAATACAATGTTGATAAAGGTTTGATGCAAGGAGAAAGATGAAACAGCACTGTGGGGGGATTGACAATTGCCGTACCCTAGGTGGGATTCAAACCCAGACAAATGTAGTAACCATTGTCCCTTGATAGAGGAGACAGGCAGCAAGTCAAACTCATTCCAAGCAGTAAGTGTCTTTATTGTTAGCTTTCCTCGCCTTCCAGAACACTGAATCATTACCACTGTCTGCGCTGTTTACACTGATGTATTGTGGGCCTGCATTGATTTTCCTCACAATAAATCACAGTCAGCAATAGGTACCATGAGGACAGCGCCACTCAATTCACCACCATTATAACAAAGACAGGAGAGCACAATAACCCCTACAATGTGCCCAAGTGATGCACAATAACCCCTGCCATTTGCCCTAGTGATGCAAATAAACCCTACAATGTGCCCCAGTGATGCATAATAACCCCTGCCATGTGCCCCAGTGATGCACAATAACCCCTGCCATGTGCCCTAGTGATGCACAATCTCCCTTCCATGTGCCCTAATGGTGCATAATAACCCCTGCCACGTGCCCTAATGATGCACAATAACCCCTTTATGTACCCTAGTGATGCATAATCAGTGTTCAAGCCAGGCTGCGGGATTGCGGGATTCACGCATAGTATTTGGTTCTGACGCATAAATACTCACCTGTATGCGCCCCTAGGCCGCATTAAATTTATTAATTTCTTACATCAATTGTGCGCTTGTCTTTGAAAACAACAACTTATTATTTGAAATAAAAACTCACGTCATTAAAGATCGAAACGAAACCCGGAAGTTTATCACTTATCATTGGCAATGTCTTGCTAATTTCTGACATGCTGTTACTATTTTGATATTTGGCTGTTCCATTTAACCACATCGGTATCTAAGGAAGTGAGCTTGCCGATTGGTTGTAATATAATACAAGGGAGGGGCACGGAACAGCCTCTGTTTTCGCCACAATGAAGCGAAGGTTCGAAGCGAAACAAAGTCGATATGATTATAACATTTCAGTCATATATCCTGTTAATTATTCATAAATCACTTAACATGATAGATTTTTTATGCATTTATGAAATAATTATCTCAAAACATGGATGTTACAGTGTTTTATAACAGCGATACCAGCAATGAATCACCAACATGTGCTATGCTATAAATAACTTGCTCAATCGGCGAGAAGTGGCGATATTAAACTTTACGGACATTACGGCATATTATTTCATTATATATTATCTCAAAACTGACTTCATGAAATATAAATTAAATATTAATATGAATTTAATTTAATAAAATATAAATAACGAAAGCATCCATCGATCGCAGCTAATTAAATCTCAAGGTATAGACTTGTGATAATCGGGTTGCATTCGATATTAGATGATTTGGTTTTGTTTTTGTTAACTATTTAAACTGATTGATAATGTTGTCAGAATGCTGAAAATCTTTGGAAATATTTTTATAAACAATAACGAAGATTGGTTTCGATAAATGTTATTCCAAATTGTTATTCACAATTATCAGTCATGTAAATTGTTGACATATCGGCAACTTTTTTGGGCTAAACTTTTCAACCAGTCATTGAAAGTGACTGACTTTAGATTTTTCACAATACTGTTTAATTTGTGATATTAACAATTCATAGAATTATGCAACGCATTTCCAATAGTATGTGATGTAAACACATATATATACACATACATATACACTTCTCATTTTAATTTGGACTTTTTGTTGACCAATATGTTTGGAAAACCATTTTTCAGCTTCATATGGGACTGAAAATAATCTGAGACACTGTTGTTTGTGTGTTATTTAACTGTTATTGGTCAGCATTTTTGAATTTCTAATGTATCATGAATTCATGATACTAGTAGCATGATACTAGCATCATGAAATTTCTTGTGATACCCAGCCCTACTCAACATGATAAAATAAAACAAGACAGTTATTTTTTAAATCATTTATTAAAAAATATGAAAGGCCCCATAAATATCCAGATGGCCCCCTTTTTTTATAATCATTTTAAAATCCTGGCTTGAACACTGCATAATAGCCCCTGCAATTTGCCCTAGTGATGCAAATAAACCCTACAATGTGCCCCAGTGATGCATAATAACCCCTGCCATGTGCCCTAATGATGCATAATAACTCTTGCCATGTGCCCTAGTGATCTACAAGTACCCCTGCCATGTGCCCTAGTGATGCCCAATAACACCTGCTATGTGCCCCAGTGATCTACAGTTACCCCTGCCATGTGCCCTAGTGATGCCCAATAACACCTGCTATGTGCCCCAGTGATCTACAATAATCCCTGCTATGTGCCCCACTGATGCATAATAACCACTGCCATGTGCCCCGGTGATCTACAATAACCCCCTACAATGTGCCCAAGTGATATACAATAACCCCTGCCATGTGTCCTAGTATTATAAATGCACAATAACCACTGCCATGTGTCCTAGTAATGCACATTAACCCCTGCCATGTGCCCCAGTGATCTACAATAACCCCTTTCATGTGCCCTAGTGATGCATAATAACCCCTGAATGGTCTTGTGACAAGGGATAGTTATGTCAAGTGTCACAGGCCTATCACAGACCAATCAGAAGTTAGAGTCAAGTTTACCCCCAGTCTGACAAGGAAAAGTCAAGTCAAATTTTATGACTATATATTTGATAAGAGCATCACTAATGTACATCCAACACACAGTCATAGCTTCAAAACATTTGATGATAAAGTAAGGAGGAGGCGATTGCATTGAGAAAGTCAAGCATTCAAGTCAATGGCTAAAATGGATATCCAAAGGAAAGCAATGGACAGTCTGATTAAAATCGACCTTGTATAAAATTTGCAAAATTATGCATCTACTGTATACGAACAGGTTCTGTAGATTCTTCTCCACAAGGTCTGAGAACACCCTGTATAGGTGAATGTTCCGAACCAGTTTAGCACAGCCAAAGCCCAGTCAAATAGCTGACCAATCACAACGTAGTTTTTAAACGGTCACTGTTTTTAAAGCATTCTGAATAAGGAATTAGAGACGACCTTCTATTCCCTGACCACCGCCCCAACACCTACATCAGACCTACATCAGAAAATTTTCCATATAAATTTGATGGACCCACAAGGTGAACCCAGCCTTTTCAAGGAGTGTCCTCCATTGTTGGACAGAAACTCAAGAGTACTGAATGTCAGGTAAACTTTGAATAAGGAATAAGAGACGACGTTCTAATCCCTGACCACCGCCCCCACACAACATCCACATCAGACCAGCTGTAGAGAGACCCACTACAGTATTTGATCCAGACAATTTTTGCATGTAAATTTGAGGTACCCCCAAGATGAACCCAGCCTTTTCAAGGAGTGACCTCCATTGTTGGACAGAAACTCAAGAGTTCTGGAATGTCAGCTAAACTCTGAATACGAATTAGAGACGACGTTCTAATCCCTGACCACCGCCCACACACAACATCCACATCAGACCAGCCGTAGGGAGACCCACTACAGTGTTGGATCCAGACAATTTTTGCATGTAAATTTGAGGTACCTCCAAAATGAACCCAGCCTTTTCAAGGAGTGACCTCCATTGTTGGACAGAAACTCAAGAGTACTGAATGTCAGGTAAACTCTGAATAAGGAATAAGAGACGACCTTCTAATCCCTGGCCACCGCCTAACAACATCTACATGAGACCAGCTTGGCTTTGTTTGGTTAAATCAGACTGTTGGTAATAATGATGATTTTATTGATGATTTCTCGTGATCAAAGTATTTTTCACCAGGAATGGCAATAGAGTCTGAATTACAGCACAGGTTATGATTGTTGGACTTCCAAACTGAACTACGACCAGAAAATTATTCATCGACACTCTGGACAAAGATTTAAGGTATAAATTGATACAATTAAGATTAGGATCGTTAAATTTGACGGTAAACGAAGGAAGAAAACTGTTCGTCGAAAGAAATCAAAGAATTTGTGTATTATGGAAAATAACGATTGAAAATGTGATTCATGTGATTTTTATCCGCAAATCACATGAGGACATTAGAAAGAAATCTATAGCTGATACGTATTTGACCAAGCACCCAGATAAACCTTTATTATCATTATCTTCCTGTGATGAACAAAATGTAAGAAATTTGCCATTATTAAAAAAAGTAAATAAAGAGACCATTTGTTGAAAAATTAGCTATTAAGCTTTCACTTGTTGTAAATACACTATAACTCTGTAAACTGTATATGGACCGGAGGCCTCTAATACATAGAGATTATTACCCGAGGAAGTGTGTTATATGACTTTTACAAAACGAGTGAGAATTTTTGTATTGCCCGAGCGAGAGCGAGGGTTATACATAAATTTGCACGAGTTTCGTAAAAGTCATATGGCACACTTTCGAGTGTAATAATTTCTTTATTACACATTTTATTCCATTTGATTCGCGTTAAAATAGTTAGGAACGGCCCACTTCCCTTGAGGTATACTGACGTCACGAACAATCATTCTATGACGTCACAGGCGACGTAATACGGGAAGCCGCGGTGAAACAATCGTTGCTAGGCAAACGTGATATGTGCACATGTCAAAAATATTAACTCAGTTATTTTCAACCATATGGGTAATAATTTTTTTTTTGCCTTTTCTTGTCACCAGAGTCCCACTACGAGGGAGAGAGTCTTTCTACCAGTACCAGCATTGCCTGACAGCTAGCCATTATACTTAGGCCCTGACAACATGATATGTGGCCAGTAAATAGCTTAACTGCAGTGTAAATAGTTCTGAATGACATGGCTTGATCCCAAGCACTCTACCAAGTATGGTACCACCACGATATGTGTACAGTGATATCAGTTACCGTATATCCTCTAATAGACGCTGAGCCTCAAATTGACGCCAGGTCTTGAATAGTACCACAACCCCTGACATGTGCCCTAGGGTATGACATAGTGTATCGATTAGACGCCTTGTGATAAGATGAGATTTTTTGGTTTAAATGCAATATTTATGTTATGTATGCCTCTTAAAGAAAACATAGTTCCCGTTCAATAATGAATAAATATTCACTTAAACAAATCAATGAAATTTTGTCGAAATAACCTTTCTATTTGTTTGGTAGTCGGGTGATTTACATGTCAAATATGAATAGAGGCCATCTCGATAGGCGCCGGGTCCCGAAGCTGAGGTCTGAAAAATCAAATGCCGGGGGCGTCTATTTGAGGAAATATGGTAGTCAGCAACCAGCACAGGATTTGTAACCTAATTACTGGACAACTGTGACACGGGATCATGGCGCTGTGACACGGTTCAGCCCTCGTTGCAACAGTAGGGTTATATGATAGATCTGACTGAATGATGGCTGAATATCAAACATTCCTTGAGGAACAATAACATTCCAAGAACTAATTAGAATGAGGTGAGGTGAGTTGAGTTGGGGTTTAGCGCAGCTTTCAAGAGTTTTTCACTTATATCGCAACTGCTAGTATTACGACAGGGAGAAAGCCCGCAAAGTCATGTGGCTATGCACTGCGGTGAAACCTGCGAGCATCGGCTGGAACTAGCGAACCATGGGTGGTACTACGCTGAAATTCAGTGTAGCATTGCACCCAAACCTTACTGCGTGTAGAACAGTTCTCTACTGCAGTCAAAGTTGCCGTGCCCCTGGCGGGATTCGAACCCCGGACCTCTTGATCCGAAGCCAAACGAGCTAACCACTGCGCTATCCCGCCCCCAATTAGAATGAGATATCAAGTGGATGTACATGTCCTCAAGAGAATGTTTTTTAAAAATACAGGTAAACTGACAAATTTGGGTAAAGGTTTGAAATAATGTCATAATCAAAATAAACACATATCTCCAAAATAATCAAATAAAAAATATATTCTTATTTCACCACACATTTTGCTGAGATGCAATCTTTTATGAATATCTCTCTATTTCATCAATTTATAGGAATAACTCAGACAAAGTTTTTGAAGGGCATCCATTGTCGGGAAGCCTACAGCGTATAGATATATTGACATGTCTATTTTGAGAAGAGAAGCCACACATTACAAGGAGGACCAAAATGTTGTCTTCGGAAATGAAGATTTTGTGTAGACATAAAGTCTATTGATGTAGAAGTTTAAGGCACTGTAGCATGTTTTTGACATATAATTATTTCTTAAGTTTGCCATTTCTTATTAAAGTTTATGCAATATATAGTCACGTTAGAGAGTAAAACATCTCATTACACGACCGGATAAGCCGTGTCCATAGCAAACGACTATCCATATTTAAAGAAAATGGGATGAAGGAACTCTTCAGCGTGAGAGGTAAATTTTTAAGATCTCATGTGATTTTGAGATTTCAGACAGCAAGATGGTTGACATTCTATCATTCTGCCATATTTTAAACTCCACTTTGGGTGTTTTGGTATCGCTTCATCAGTCAGTTCACTTGTACAAGCTTCGAGCGACCATTTTAATGTGAAGACATTGTAAAAAAAATGGCCGCTCGAAGGGAAATTGACTTGCATTCATGACTAAACCGAAATATATGCAATCGTTTTAGATCTCTTTTCATTGATTCAGGAGTATTATTTAGCCATTTGTAACACGTATTTAACTTTTAGTGAGATCACTGCAGTAAGGACATCCTGCTATAGTGCCTTTAAGGAGAAATGAGAGACACGCATTCATTTCAAAGTTTACGAACAGTTCTAAGGCTAGACAACTATTTCAATTGTGACATCATGATATATTTGAAAATTTATAGAGATGCAAGATGGATATTAGATAGCACTATGACAATCTTCAAATGTTAAACATGTCAATGGGGAACATAACACTCTTTGTTACCTATGTATGTTGTATAAATAATATAATAAAACTCACAGTAGTCCCAGGCGGCAAAGGCAGAGAGAGAGTGGAGTCGCTGGGTGGTGTTCAGGAGAGGCTGTACAGAGGCCGGGGGAAACAGATCTGCAAGAAGATGGAGTCGGTCACTCAGCTATCCAAGATCATTTTATTCTTTATTTGGTTACAACAATGTTTGCACAGAGTTTTTTATGTTACCAATCTCAAACACACAGATTTTTATGTTACCACTCTCAAGCTCACAGATTTTTATGTTACCAATCTCAAGCACACAGATTTTTATGTTACCACTCTCAAGCCCAGAGATTTTTATGTTACCAATCTCAAGCACACAGATTTTTATGTTACCAATCTCAACAGGCCTCAAAGTAAACATTTTTTTCAAGGGAGCAAAAGAAAATTTCAAGGAGCACATTTTAATTTTAGATTGCTTATGGGAATATATTAATGAATATAAGTAGAAAACTGTAAGTTAGCTAATATTCAATGCCATCTTGTGATGGATAAGAGTATTCTTTTGTGAAGAAACAGTCCTTTTTTTAGTTGACCCCAAATTTTATCAAGGAGCATGACTGTGTGCTCCTTACTCAAAATTACAGGGAGCAAATTGAAAAAATAGGGAGCAAATGCTCCCAAATTGGTAGCAACATTGAGGGCTGCTCAAGCACACAAATTTTTATGTTACCAATCTCAAGCACACATGTATATTTTTATGTTACCAATCTCAAGAACACAGATTTTCATGTTACCAATCTTAAGCACACAGATTTTTATGTAACAACTTTTTCAGAAGCAGACGTATTGTATCATCAGTTTTATATTTGACATTTTGACACAGATGCTTGTGTCATAATGAATTAGATAATATTCTTAAACCATCCACTAAAATAAAAACACAAAACATTCATTAACCCTCAAATTGCTATGTTTTATATTACCCCTTTTAGACCCTGTGACATGACAATCAAACCTAGCTCAACACCTTATGCATTAGCCCTAGTAGCCAAATTTTCCAGCCAGTGAATCTGGTATTGTCTAACTGATGGTGAGTCGCTGGTCAGTATCTCATCTGTAATGATGAGCTGTGACACAATTGAAGGTTTTTTTGGGGTTCATCTTTGGGGATATGATTTTCATCCTTGTCTCACTAACCTGGGATCCGCAAGTTAAGGGTTAAGGAAGTTCAAAACCAATGCTGTCTTGTTGAGTAATGTCAAGTAGCTGAACAAGCTCATGATTGCATCGTCGAAAGGTCAGCTCAACTATACAGGTAGTTATGTAATCATATGTTATCACTTGATACTTGCAGTTTTAATTTGTCATCCAGACCCTAGAGCAATATATTCAATTGACGACCAACCTATTTGAATTGTTTGTAAAATGTTGCTGGTAAGAACAAAATATTTTTGAGACTAAATGTTAGTCTAGCAGTTATAAATAGATACAAGGCACTTGGGTAATAAGCATATTAAATGCAGTAAAACACAAGCATGCTCATGGCCACTTCTCAAATTCAACTGTTTCAAGACTTTGCAATATGGGAAACTATTTTTAAATAGTAATAAAAATTCTTACGTCAGGTGAACAAGTATTATGGGTTAGATTTCAGCTTCAAGAAAATTTAACATACAACTCTATCTTAGGAGATTGTAGCAAAATGAGGCAAGTTGATGGTGGATGATTTCGGGTTGAAAGCCGCTTTCAAGATTATTTCACTTATATCACGGCTGCTAGTATTATTACAGGGAGAAAGTCTGCAACGCCATGTGGCTATGTATTGCAGTGAAACTTGCAAGCATCGGCTGTAACAAGTGAACCATGGATGATACTGATTGAAATTCAGTGTAGCATTGCACCCAAACCTTACTGCATGTAGAACAGTTCTCTACAGTTCTCTTCTGTGGCAGGATTCGAACTCTGGTCCTCTTGATCTGAAGCTGAACGCGCTAACCACTGTGCTATCCTGACTATTGCAAAATGAAAGCCAATAAAACCATTTTTGCTCTGTATTATAGGGGCAGTAGCACGTTTTTTGTAAATTTTATTTTTTCAAATTTCCCATTTATAATGATAGTTTACGTCATTTATATTTACTTTAGAGGGTAAAACATCTTATTACACAAACCAATTATCCGTAGTGGAAATAACGATGTTGCGTATAAAGCAAAAATTGCATGGCGGCCATTTTATTGTGAACACATTTTATTATTTTGAATGACAAAAAGATCCCCAAGGCTTTACAGAACCATATATACATTCATTTTTAACTTGATTTTCCGAAGAGGGAAGGGTGTTTTACTATTGGTAACTTTATTTTTCAAATACATTTCATCGACTTATTTCAGCAAAAAAATGTGCTACTGCCCCTTTTATGTCAAATCTGCAGGAAAAAGTATCCATAGTTGATACTGTGATTGTTGAATTTTGAATCACATTATCTGCAATAGTACAAATTATTATTATTATCTTTCCTAACAGTAAAATACTTGTTTCTGATTGGCTAAGGGTCAAGGTCATTCAAGCGATATCAGCTGATCAGGCATCGGCAGACAAAGCGCAATAAATAGAATAAATGTAATAATACTAATTTTAGTGACATGTCTGAAGGCTCGGGCGACACTGGTACAAAGATGGTACATGAGACCGTATTACCCTCGTGAGAAGCATACAACTTATAGTGTCTCTGTGGCAAAGTGAATACAATCCAGGGGTTGAAATTAACCTTTTTAATGGAGTAGCCATTCGGACTAGTGCATTTCTAAAAGTACCAGTCCAGCTAACCAAATACATCTCCATGATCATTTCACCTCAAATTATAACTAGTCCTTTGCACCACCAGCTTTTACACTCTACCAGCCAAGCTTCTTTTACACTAGCCATGGGCTACCGGACTAGTACTAATTTCGAACCCTGCAATCAGTGCTGACATTGGTGCCTGACTCTGAGGTGGGCAGTAGATGATGTATGAGACTTGGTCAATCCCAAAAATATCCCACTTACTATAATTTATACATATAATTATAATATAACATAGTTTATGAATGAAATTTATGAAATTGAATAAGGCCTAAAAAATATAAAACAAGTAGTTGTCACTAGGGTGACATGATCCCCCGCCGCAAATTAATACTTGAAAATTGAAAAATAATGTAAAGATCACCAAAATCGTCTGTCGAACATGTCGAAAAATTCAAAGTTCAACTGTGACCTTGAGAATAATGTCAAGGTCACCAAAATCTAATCAGTTCGTCGTCTTCCCTAGGAGGTGCTTTGTGTAAGATATGATGAAATTCTGGTGAATGGTTCTTGAGATATCCCGCTGACTAGCTTTACATGTACATTATCATGTCGAAAAATTCAAAGTTCCACTATACCTTGAGAATAATGTGTAGGTCACCAAAATCTAATCAGCTCGTCGTCTTTCCTTGGAGAAGCTATGTGTAAGATATGATGAAATTCTGGTGAATGGTTCTTGAGATATAGCGCTGACAAGGATAACATGACAAAGTTTCATTGTGACCTTGAAATGAAGGTCAAGGTCACTAACCTCTGTAGGAACATTACTCTTCCCATGATGAACCCATATGCAAAATAGGAAAAGAATCCAGTGAATAGTATTTGAGATATTCCATTTCGTACGGACAGACGCAGCCGAATACTATATAAAAATGTTTCTGGTCTTTACAGGCTGACAAAAATGATGCGATGACGAGATTTTAATTTTCTTTACAACATTTTGTTTTTTTTGGAATGAAGAGATAACAAACAAAATTTATACAATTAGTTATCTAAATAAAGCACAAACCCTCTTAAATATGGATTAATATTCCAAATAGTCTATCATCTCACCCCTACACTCCTTCTCAACAGAAACATTTTCTATGTCCAATATTTTCTTAGGCTAAAAACTTATAGTTATCTGCCCTTATTTTTGCTAAAACCTAGAGAAAAAAAAGACCTGAGGCGTGGGTTTGAAACTGATGCAGGCAGAAACCAGAAACAAAATCTTCTTTTTTTTGTGCCTAATATAACATAGATTCTCTTATTTCACAGATGTATCTGTATGGAGTTTCACCTGAATCTAACCACTTCCCAGTTCTCTTCTAATGATAGCTGCTGATTAAATCTTGATCTGAAATCCAATCCTGCCCCAACTTTATCTTGTAACTACAATATCTGTGTAGAATAACTTCTTCTAGACCTCAGGGCTTAATAACCAGACTCATCAGTGCAGAGAGTTGAGAAGAGAACTTGTGATGCCTGTGAGTGGAGGCGATGATGAATATGACATCCCTTGATGTGCCACGGTAGGAGCTGGGACTTTGTGAACATTCACTTACGTAATTTAGTTTCGATAGTAACAATAAAATCGCCCACAATAAATGATCCCTTTTGCATATGAATTGGTGCAGCTGCACCTATTCAGGATAGCGCAGTGGTTAGCGTAATCGGTCTGGGGTTTGAATCCCACCTGGGGCTCGTCAACTTTGTCGGCAGTGGATAACATGCAGGTTTGGGTGCAGTGCTACATTGAATTTCATGAACCACCCATGGTTCGCTAGTTCCAGTCGATGCTCGGAAGGTTTCACCACAATGCATAGCCACAATGCTTTGCGGGCTTTCTCCCTGCCATAATACTAGCAGCAGCGATATAAGTGAAATACTCTTGAAAGCGGCGTTAAACCCTAACTCACCTAACCTCACCTCACTGTACCACCCATGGTTCGTTAGTTCTGGGTGATGCGTGCAGGTTTCACTGCAATGCATAGCCACTATGGTATTGCAGGCTTTCTCTCTGCCATAAAACTAGCAGCCATGATATAAGTGAAATCCTCTTGACAGTGTCGATCACCTCACCTCTTGAAAATATTTTATTCAGGGTCCTCTCAATGCAAATTCATTTTATTATGTGAGCTTGTTTTTCGAGCAATCTGATTGGTCGAAAGGCGATCACGTGACCGTCGACAGAAAAGCATATTGACTCCAACCCGAGTCCTACCAAAAGCCGTATTGACTTGAGTGACGTCAAACGATTGTTGCATGACGTCAAACGATTGTTGCATGACGTTATGCTATTGTAATCATGACGCCATGTGACCGTAGCCCCAACTGTTCAAACCGAATTGCATCACGACTGTATTTCATTGTTTTTCTTTCGTTTCTTTATTGAATACATAATAAAACAATTATGGACTGGTGAATTCGGTCAATACCCGTTTTTATGGACCCGAGAAAACAATATTGACCGCGGACTTCGTCCTTGGTCAATATTGTTTTCTCGGGTCCATAAAAACAGGTATTGACCTCATCATCATCACTGTATATTATTATTGTTGGTGAGTAATATTCACAAAAATAACCGCTTGGAGAAAAATTCTGCATATCCATGGGTCAATAATTGTTTCTGGAGCATAACCTAAAACCTTTATGACAAACTTCAAATTTGGTATGGAAGTTACTTATGTTGCAGCGATGATGAAACGTTTCACAATTTCACTAGTTGAACGACTTTTTCTTTCTGTTCATGCACCATGGATCAGAGTGAATTATCGGTTTGGATCCCATATCCTATTTCATGCTTATTTTCCTAACTTTTATTTATATTTTTGGATTTTTTTATATTTATTATATTTATTATTTTCAACGAAAATGCTGTCTTGGTTCTGAACTGAAACGAAAATGTAGCAAACAGAGAATTCTGGACTGCAATACAGACCTAATCAAAGTTCATGTGTACACATTTTAGGAGTAACAACTCTAGGGCACCCAAAAGTTTTGAAATTTTAGCAAAATACAGCCATAATGCCTAACTTAGTATCCCCGAAACACAATGATCCGACGTCATGAAATATTATTCTGACTTCATGACATCATGACATCCTCTTAGATAGATGATGGCGATAGATGGCACATTTTTCATTGACAAATCATGCAATAATTTGATAATTTCATACAATAATACCACAAGATATATAGAGAATCTCACCCAAGTGTCTTCTGATATCAAATATATCAACAGGAGTTGATAAAAGTTACAAATATCCGAGGCTTGCCGAGGATATTTTGACTTTTATCAACACTTATATATTTGATATCAGAATTAAGACACAAGGTTGAGATTCTTTTATCATCCAAAATCATTCTTCATTAGTTTTTAATGAAAAATGAACATATCTTAACACAAAACTGCCATTTGGCTTCCAGTGCTGTGATGTCATAACATTGTGACGTCATTATGATTATGACGTCATAGCATTGTGATGTCATTACTTGATGATGCAAAATCATTGTGATGCCATGTAGCTGACGCCCACAGGGCATTGTTCAAAATCTACTGTCAAATCGATATCTCCTAGGAGATACTGCTTGATCTCATACAAGCGATATCTCCTGTGGAACCCAGTTTTGGATGATAAATGTAATATCTATGACATAACCATCTTCACAACGTCACGGGCTTAACGAAAAGATTTCCATATCTTCTCACGCCGCCCTTGACCTCATCCTTCCTATTTTCAGTGCTAAGATTTTAATGTACTGCAGGCTAATCTGATAGGCCAATCAGAAGACAGCTTGCAATATGAACTTCTGACGTAATAGACTTGATCTATATTTAGACGGGAAAACACCTTTTCTTATTCGTCCAATTTCTCCGCTAATTTTGGGTCGTAAACTGTAGCACACTTTTGACAGTATTTTGATCAGTCCAGGACTTGTACAAACTTTCAATTGAGGCAATAAAATAATTACAATTCGCTTACATAAACCTGTAATCGATAATCAAAACGTCGAAGCGGACAGCTTCAAAAGCCATAAAGTTGGCACATGGAGTGGACGCACTGTTACGCTGTTACTGTATGATGACTGCCAAACTGGATACATTCATAATTTTCGCGTATGAGTTTGCGCATGTTATCAGGTATCGATTGTTAAATTCACAATTTTGCAGCAAGAAGTACGTTGAATGATTCAATTTAGTTGGTTGTCTTAGTTTTTAAAAAGTCATTTATAAGTTAAAAAAATAACTAGCATGTGTTATTCACTCCGAAATCGAAGAAATCAAGTGTTGAGTTTAAATGAAACTATCATTAATTATTTTACACTTTTTTTTTTACAAAATACCAAATAACTCGTGTGGCATCATGGTATTTCGATTAAACAATCTCAATTATTTAATACTGAACTACATACCAAAAATACAGGCTGTATAACGCTTTTAAACAAACTGTGATTTGATTTATTGTTTGATAAACTGTGCCTAACTCTAACTCTTATTTATAAACGTTAAAATGTTTAAATAAGCACGTTATTAATTGAAATAGTATTATTCAATGCTAGGATTTGTATTCAAATCTTTTAACTTTGTTTGAACGTGGGTATTTCTCATTTGCATATGAACTACATATGTCTCTGTTATAAACTTAACAATCAACTTATAACACTTCCTGGCTCGCATTTGGTCTTCTTATTTAATAAGCATGTTTATGATAATATATTTTCATGTAGTAAAGTTCTATATGACGAGTATTGCAATGTACAAGAAGAAACGTTTACCCAACGTATATTTCTAAAAATAACAATTTTAGAATTATCACTTCTGCAGTACCGAATGTAAACGGTGATTTCATTGGCTGTCTGTAAGCAGCTGGTAAGGGGCGTAACTCGTGATCACAATAGATGTCGCTGCTTCGTTACACAGTTTTCTGTGATGTTGAGGGCAAGGTAAAAAATGCATAGAATTTATTTCGATACCAGCTGGAGCATCTCCCAGCCCCTGCAGCTTCAGTGTAGTCTAACAGTGCATGAATAAATAGCCAGTTGAAAGTGTAATTTGGTCAGCTTTGCTGGTAGATAAAAAGCTAAAACAATAGAGCCATGGGTTCTGTAGCTCATCAGGGATTATATTATTTGATGTTGAAGACTAAAATAGATTGTTCTTTCACCCATATTTGAGGGAGGCGGGGATAAAATGTACAAAATAAGATAAGGTGCAAGAAATCTCCCCACAAAATTTCAGCTTTTGGGGTGTAGCAGTTCTGGAGGAGAATGTGAAAATGTGAAACGTTTATGGCGACGGACGCCTGACGGACAACAGTTCATGACATAAGCCCATCTGGCCTTTCAGGTTTGATGAGCTAAAAATACCAGCCCGGAGCAAAAGCTATCAGTTTCCGGACAGGTGTTTTTTCATACACTTCTTATGACAATGTGTTGGTCCCAGTTCCACTTCTCTTTATTTCACTGCACAAGAAATACTAGAATTCAGAATACTATGTTTATTCCCAAAACCCCCCTAAGTTAAATTAACCAGTGATGAAGACTGACGCCAGTGCTGCCTAGCTTGGGGAAGTTGGTTTATTTCTAAAGCAGGATATTTACCAACCAAAACACACGAGCATGGCCTTGACATTTTTTACTTTATCAGTTTAACATAACACCGACGTCAGTTTTAATTGAAACAATATGGCCTGGGGCTCAAAGAATCAAGCCAGAACAGATGAAATATCTCCTGGCTAAATTTATGTTGTGCAAGTCAATGGGGTCTTTAATTATCAGTTAATTATAATTCTTACGTCAGTTTTTTTAAATGTGAGGTGGTGAGTATGGGTTTAACGCCACTTTCAAGAGTATTTCACTTATATCGCGGCTGCTAGTATTATGACAGGGAGAAAGCCTGCAACGCCATGTGGCTATGCATTGCCCTGAAACCTGCGAGCATCGGCTGGAACTAGCGAACCATGGTCGGTACTGCACTGAATTTCAGTAGCATTGCACCCAAACCTTACTGGTGTAGAACAGTTCTCTACAGCAGACAAAGTTGCCATGCCCCTGGCGGGACTCGAACCTCCTGTGCTATCCCGCCCCCTTTTATAAATGACACGACCTTGACATCAAGTCAAAACAGATGAATGCTGACTTAGGCTGTGCTATATTATTGCAATACCAAGGCCTCAAAGTTATCTTTTTTTCAAGGAGCAGACACGCTCCTAACATATTATTCTAAGGAGCAAAACAAAATTGCAAGGAGCACATATAAATTGAGAAACTATAAATTAACAAATATAGGCAGAAAACTGTAAGCTAGCTAATATTCAATACCATTTTGAAGCAATTGTGATGGAAAATGGTTAAATTTGGTGAAGAAAAATAATTTTGTAAGTAGACCCCAAATTTTGCTAAGGAGCATGTATGCTCCTAACTCAGAATAACAGGGAGCAAACGCTCCTAAATTGGTTGCTATTTTGAGGCCTAATACCAATTTATTGCAATAGAGTTTTGCAATACATGTTTTGCAATACAATTTTCATATTGCAATATATTGCACCAACGAATATTACCCGGTAAGTCAAATTTATTCCTTTATCTTGTAAAAGGCAAATATATACTGGCTTAACTTGTATTAAGAAAATTATTTTGAGGTGCTAGAATTTGTGTTGGACTGTATTACAAATGATCTTTTATCAGTCATTTATCAAATGTGTCATGTTTAAACTGCAAAAAGAAGTATAAAAGTTGAATGTAGAGTTCATTTAGCATGTTGCAATATCATTGGCACTATTTAAAATGGTTTCTAGAGAAACATCTCATTGTCAGAGGATCTTGCAATATATTGTGGTATGTATTGCAATACATTACAGTTCAGCAATACGTATCGCAATAAAAAAGATTGAGGCAATACACAGCCCAGGCCTAAAAAAGAAAAAAAATGTTTCTGGTCTTTACAGGCTGACAAAAATGATGCGATGACATGATTATTTATATAAATAAAGTACAAACCCTCAAACATATGTGTTACTTTTCCAAATGGTCAATAATCTTACCCCTACACTCCATCTCAACAGAAACGAGTGACATTTTCAATGTCCAATGTTTTGACGCTAAAGAATTAGAGTTATCTGCCCCGTTCTTTTGTTAAAACCAAGAAAAAAAAAGACCTGAGGCGTGGGTTTGAAACTGATGCGGGCGGAAACTAGAAACAAATTCTTTTTTTGGGGGGGCCTGACTTTCTACACATGAACCTAGGAGACTTGATGTTGAGCAAGTTGATGAGGCCCTCGACAGACACATAGATGACTATCCCAAATAGAAAATAATTACATTATTTCTCTGAGTAATTTGATTTAAAAGATTGGCTTGTTACCAAAGGTCTAAGGGTGAATAAAAACTGTAAATTTAGTTCCAGCTCATCACTGTTAAACATCGCTGACCTTATCACACTAATTTGTTCCAAATGAACGTTCAACAGTCTAGATAACAGCTATTTCAGTTCTTGAAGCAGATTAGTTAGATAAACCAAGACAGCTTCCTGTCACCTTTGAGTGACACGACTATTTTAAATAGACCTCTCATGGATGATATTAAAGTTCAACTGTAATAATTTTTGTAAAGAATGACAGATTAGTATCTCTATTTATTACCCATATGGTTGAAAATAACCGAGTTAATATTTTCAATACGAACACATGTGCACATATCACGTTTGCATAGCCACTATTGTTTCACCACGACTTCCCGTCTGTGACGTCATAAAACAATTGTTCGTGACGTCACTGGAGCTGGACGTCGCAATAGAAGTGTGCCGTTTCTGGCTATTTCTACACAATTCAAATGGAAAAGATTGGGTAATAAAGACATTATTACGCTTGAAAGTGTGCCATATGACTTTTACGAAAAAACTTGTGCAAATTTATGTGTATAACACTCGCTCCCGCTCGGGGAATAAAAAAATTCACACTCGTTTCGTAAAAGCCATATGACACACTTACTCAGGTAATAATCTCTATGTACATTATATCGGAATCAAATGAGCATAATTTCGAGACAATATGAATAAACAGTCACATTTGCAATAAATTTTTTAAGACAACTTTTATAACCCAGTTTGAGATAAGCTGCAAATTTTGCCTGGCGAGTATACTCAAGCGTGACTGCCTGATTGACCACCTGTTCGCCTGTTACAGGAAAATTGTTCGCGGTGCCACGTTAATGAAATGCTTTGTAATGAAGTGTCACTCAAATATCATCAGACCGTTGAGTAGTTGAAATTGACTAAATCAGATGTCTATACAATAATCATGCAAATCTGAAGGACCCATGGGTGAACACTCGCAATCTATTCAGTTTTCGCGAAAAACTAAGCCAGTAAAACCAAATCTACTAATGGACGGAACAATAATAAAGGAAGTTAAAAGTCATAAACACTTAGGAATAACACTCCAAAACGACTGTGCATGGAATAATCATATTGATGATATTGTACGTAAAGCTCGCCCTATGATCAATTGTCTGAGGAGTTTCAAATATCGACTATCGCGTAAGACATTGGAAACGATGTATACGTCTTATATCTTACCTATATTCGACTATTGCTCACACATTTGGGATAATTGTACATCTGAACAATCGCGAATATTGGAGAATTTGCATCTTGATGCCATAAGAACAATATGTGGTGCTGTTGGTGGTACAAGTCACAACAAAATCTATAATGAAACTAAATTCCAGCCACTACAAAGTAGAAGATATTGTAAAAAATTAACATTTTTCTTCAAAATGTTCAATAATGAACTCCCGCCGTATCTTTGTGATTTAATCCCAAATTCTGTTTCCGAAACTACAAACTATAATCTAAGAAATAACTCTGAAATAAAGGGAATTTACAGTCGAACTGTTTCCTACGCTAAATCGTTTTTACCTAATACCATACATCTGTGGAACGCATTACCAGATTTCAAAGAGACCTGTTCACTTACAGAATTCAAAACTTTGATCAATAAAAACGAAAATACATGTAAGTTATATTTTGACCTGAACTACGGAATTCGATTTTGTCAAATTGTTCACTGCCGCCTCAGACTTGGTTGTAGCAACCTGAAATGCGATAGATATAACCGACATCTATCCGATAACCCACGCTGCTCCTGTGGATATAAGACCGAAAACGCTTTGCACTACTTGCTTACTTGCCATAATTATGACCACTTAAGACAAAACTTGCACTTCTACACTAACGGATATAGCCTTGATACTCTTCTAAATGGAAACAAAGAACTAACTCACTCTGAAAATCTCAAAATTCTTGATTCAATTCACATTTACGACGTTACAACGACGTTTAAAAACTCTTAGCATTTAAAATGCCATATCGTTCGTGCTACACATGGGTAGATGGACACACTTAACCCGATGTATTGCTTGCAAGATATGATATAATAATTTTTCATGTTTGTATATGTTTTTCATAATCAAAATCGTTGTCGTCGCTTTTATGTTATGTATTATACGTTGTAAAGGAGCGGTGTTCAAATAAGCCTTGTGGCTTGTTCACCAATCCTTATTTCAATTTTATGAAATAAAAATATGTTTAAACCAACACTCGCTGAAAATTCTGGATCCGCCTTGTAATATTTCCTGCTTTTTCATCAAGAGACATAGGCTTAGCAAAACTTTTAAGTCACTCAGTGAATTCATGAACACAGGGCCAGATATGACATACAGAAATATTATGATTTTAATGATTCATATTTTATAATAAAATTTCAAAATTTACGTATTTATATAACCCTAACTATTTTTGTCCAGTAGAGATAAAGTTCTCCTACTATTCATGCAGAGACAATGTAACTAATTAATTAAAACTATCACAGCAATCAAAAGGATCTAAAACAATAAAATATAAATCAAACTCCTCCTACCTTTCATGCAGACATGTTCGATGGTGTGACGAAGCAGGGCCAGGAGTGTGTCGCTGTAGAGCAGGACGCTGCCCAGGTCTGAGTGGAGAAGATTCAGGTTCATGTCCCACGTCGGTTCCAGCAGGAAGAGCTCCAGGTTGTCCCCGAAGTGCTGCCACATGATGTCCATGTAGCGTGTCACCACTTGGTTGCGGATCGACTGGTCGGCATTGTCACCCCAGGATACCGTCTTCCGCCGAGAGTCGGAACGCGACAACACGGGGGTATCAGAGAGTCTCCGGGCTGCCGAGCTGCCAACCACCGGACTCTGACCTATCTTCACTTCTTTCTTCTTACTCTTACCCGTATCATTTTTCCTGAGTAACGTTGTTGAATTACACACAATCAGAAGAAAATTTTCAGCAAATTCCTGTTCTTTTTCAGAGAATTCAACAAGTGGTGACATATACACAGAAAGATCTGGGGCACGGAGAGTGCCGACACGCAGAAGGGACGTTGAGAGACTTGCGCAGCTGCCAGTCCCAGTGTGGTAGTCGGAAGTCTCTTGAGGACTTGAGGACGAAGCAGAAGCCGTGTCCTTGCCTCCGTCCTCGTGCCAGTTCATCACAGGAAGCCGGGTGCAGTTCAGAAACTTAAGAAAGTCTTCGTTCACCGTGAAGAAGTAATGGGTCAGTTTAGCAGCATAACGTGACCGTTCATTGGCGAGAGTCCTTAGAACTCTTGGGAAGGGAATAGCTTTGACTGAGTCGCCCAGCTTGCCAGGGAAGTTGGTGGCCGCTGGGTGAAGGTGGAGACATGATATAGATTTGAAGACTGGAAGATTCACAAGGGAGAGATGGTTCCATTGGGAACCGCTCACATTAGCCGCTGTTCTGAAGCCGTTGACTATGTTGTTGAACTCCTCCAGCCCTCGAGTGATATTCCACATGACTTCAGGTGTCAGTTTGTCCACGTCACAGTGGGCAAACACCTCAAAGCCTATGTTGATGAGCTTCTGGAGCAGCCATATTGCCTTGTCACACAGCTGTATGAGGGCCCTCTTCACATACTCCACTTCCAGACACAGACGGCCCAGTATGGGCTGCAGCCATTTGTTGGTGTTCAGTCGTTGTTTAAGCACGTTCCAATGGTTCACATGAACTCTCAAATCTTCACACAGGGCATTCAGACAGTACATTTTACTAATTGGAGCATCATACACACAACCGTGACGAATAGCATACGCTGTTCTAAACTCATGTAACACTAACCCTTCCAAGTCTTCCACGTAAGCTGTCGTTGCACGTATCCTTTGCATACAATCCCGAACGAACTCTAGTTTTGCCCTATTTTCCAGTATTCTCCTCAACTGGGCGTAATCCTTGCCAAGTCTTGAGGAGGTGCGGCAATGAATGAAGTAATTGCCGCCATGTTCCGGGCATCTCTTACAAGCGTGACGGCCAGGGTTCACGACCTGGAAGGTCTTCCTCAGGAGTTTTACACTGTCCTCTCCATCGTTGACATCAAACGTGGGCTCCGGCCCCGAGAGGTCTCCGTCCGCGTCATACCCGTAAACTTGCACGGGGACAAACGGTGGATCATCTTCGTCGATGGACTGAACCTTACCGATTGCATGGATGAGCGGCAGACGACCTCGCGCAGAGCTGTGGTTGGACTCGAACATCTCGCCACCTCGCCTCTCCTCACGCGGTGTCACCTCACGTCAGCATCTTGGCGTCATCTGCAAAAAGATTGGGAATATTAGACATGGGGAAAACTGGAAACATACATGTCAAATGCAGTGATAAATTTACAAATATGATCTGCAGAGACAAGGGACTCACTACCATAAGGTATTGGGAGTCCCAGCAGATAAAAGTGAGTCCCCTAATAAGTAAGCAAATACTACAAAAAGAACTTGCAGTTGAAATTTGTATGAGTCCTTTCTACATTTTATGAGTATTTGATGCTGGACTCAGGGGTAAATTTATCACTGCATATTGTGGTTGTCATGTGGTAAACATTTTACATTTATTACATAAATATTATCATTGATTGATACAAGGTAAGTCAGAAACAGAGAGATGAAAATTGGGGCAAGGTAAGTCAGATATATATGCAAAATATAAGAGAGGAGTTTGATGGACATGGAATAGACTCAAAATATATACATAATTACTTATCTCAAAGTTGTTTTCTAAGTGATTTTGCTATTAAACTACATAAATGTCAATGATAATAATAAGAGTACTTGTATAACACCTGAGGCACATCACTGAATGCTCTGTTAGCACAACATATACACAATAGGCAGTTGACCTGTTCTAGCCCAACTTCCTCCACAAGGCAACTCCATCACTGGCTGATTTAAGCCTTGCCATATTTCTCTAACTTTTCTGTGCTAGTGAAGCTGGACCCAATATGCAGTTCAGGTGTAGCGAGCTGCTGTGTCAGACCACCTAGGGAGTCAGACCTGGAGTCCTTGTATTTTACATTATGACCTCGCCATGAGTAAAAGTATATAAATAACCCTGGTCTCCAACAAAGAACATCAAATTGTTCTGTACAAGAACAAGTATTTCACTTGAACAAGAACTCAAATAAACTGACCACGAATAATGAAATTAGGAGAGTAAAAATCCATCGTACAAAACTGAGGCAATAGATGCTTTGAAGGAGAACAAGTATTTATGGATATACAACTTCTTTATTGCAGGGATGTTGTTTCAGTGTAGATTCTTACAAGCCTCACCGAAACGTTGCATTCCTGCAATAAAGAAGTTGTCATAGAACTCGTTCTCCTTCATCTAACCAACTTCAAAATGCCATTGAAAGAAGTCAATAGATGGAGCAACTTCTCAAGCTACAAAGAAGTCATTTGTTCTCATCCTCTGGCTTCGCAGAAACTGGTGACATTAAGCAGAGACTATAAATCTGGCCATAGAAAGGTTTATTGCTACTTGTCACATTAATATAGTCACATTTTGCTCAACGGCAGTTGGTCTATGGCACGAGATTTTGCAATACATAAGCATTTCCCAACACCTGACATTTTGCACTGAACTGAGGGACGAGGGTAGGCAAGACTAAACGATCTCCCAGAATGTCACATTCAGTTTATTGATTATGAAATATCATCAGCACTCAAGAAAATGAACAATTTCAGATGCAGTGAGATGAAATGAAGCACAAAGATGTCAGAAGACCGTTTGAGAGATGCTGCCCCGTGGATTGTGTTTCCACATAAAAGATTTTATACTGCTGCCCCTTTTGATTAATTTTTTTTTTTTTGTTCTGTTTTTTTATCAAAATACTTCAGAGGAGCCATGAGATAAGGGAAATGTGGCGAATGTCAAAATCCACTATAGTGATATTCTAAAATGTTACGAACATTCGACTTTTCTCAACGTTTCCAGATTATTACAGTTGCTAACATGCTTTCTACAACCTTGACAGTTTATTTGTCGACAAGAGCAACTACCATCAACGTGTTGGGGTTTTTTAGTGTACAGATTTAAATTTTGTCAATATTTCCATATCCATCAAACTGTGAATTGTATAACTTTGATGCAAGTCCTAAATTATCCTATTCGGCTTAAAAACTTCATACAATATGGACAACATTGCCATTTCACGTATTTTCTCCTTGACAACGAGTGATGTATTCTGAAATATTAGAAATCTAAAAAATATACTTCATGCCATGTTCTAAAGATGTACCGATTGTGATTTTCAGCTACCTAAGATATGAGTTGATATTGTAAACATCATTCAGAAAAATTTGCCGCTAATGGCTATGATACTGCCAAAGCGGCTTTAAACAATAACTCGCTCACTCACCAAAAAAGGAAAATATTATAAACTGACAAAATCAGAACCATGAAAAACAACTCTGTCTAGAAAAAGGATGTTGACAACTGCCAGCTTCCGATTTAGCATGGACAGGGCTTACCCCCCTGTGCCTTATGAACAAACATTAGTCTGGCAACTACAGATTATACTGGGTTTTATTTTATACTTAGACTGTGGAGTTGGCCAAACGTCACTGGTTTCGTTACCTTGTTATATCTATGTAATTAGTAACATTTTCCTCCACGCATTGGTATCAATGATCATGTAAATTAGATCGTCATGGCTTCAAGCAGTAACTATTCCCCTTATACAGATTCTTTTCAAGAATCACTGATCTGAAGAGCGGAAACTACTGTATGATACTTTGACCAATCGGGAATAAAAAGTGTAGATTTAAATAATTTTTCATATTTTTATCCCGAACCAAAAGCACTATACCGAATTCTTAGGAATAGACTCCCTCGCTGAGACCATTTAAGTCCTCAAATAAGAACCCCATCTTTCTCAAAAAGCTGTATCCAACCCTGGACATATTGGTCCACATTTAAGTCCTCATTTAAGTCCACATTTAAGTTCTCAAATAAGAACCCCATCTTTCTCAAAAAGCTGTATCCAACCCTGGACATATTGGTCCACATTGTAAACAATTTAAGTTTCCCAATATTCAGACCACTCAAATAATAATGATAATAATAGTCGATTTGTATAACGCTATTCGGACACTTTCGGTGTCGCTACTAAGCGCTCCGCGTGACCATATACATCCGCACTTCCCTGTGTCCAGGTACCCATTTAAACATCTGGGTGAACTGAGTGCATTGTGGATGAAGTGCTTTGTCCAACACAACACAGCTTGATACCCAAGTCAAAAAAATTTCGTGTTTCAACTGGGATTCGAACCCGGGCCAGCATTCTAACCGCTACACCACTGTGCTCCACAAACAGTTAATAAAAAACAGTTAACTTAATTTCTTTAGGATCAAATACTAACCCACAAAAACATCCACTATACAAAAGAGAAAAGTCCAACAACTGTGTCTGTCATCGTTGAGTCAATCACTATTGAACCAATATTGACAAACCTTTAAACAAGAGAGGAATGCATTGTGGGTAGAGAAGTGGGCGGTACAGAAGAAGATTAGTCACAGTTGAATGAAGATACGCGAGCACTTGTCTCCTGTCTCCAGGTAAATTCTTCCTTGTTTACTCTCGGTACCAAACAGAGATGGAGAGATCAATAGTAAACAAAACTGATTGATTTAACGACACTGGAAGTGACACATCTTCAATAACTCATCTTCAATAAAGGCTGAATTTCTAAGGCATGCAGTCTGAAGACCTAGTTTGACCTAGAGGTAGAAAAAATATCCACTCCACAGATCATCTGGAACTTCTGATACCAATAAGGAAACCCCTGTTTTGACTACAATCTAATGGTCATTTACTATACCCCCCCCCCCCTCTTTTCTGGATATGCCGAGGAGAAGGATGTATAAAACCAATATACCACCAATTTCAAATATGTCACATAAGGTTAAGATTTTAAAGTTGTTCAAATTACAAAGAATGATTCAAATGGTGGTGGCCAACAGATACCGAGACAAAAAAATGCAAGGAAAAAACGCGTTGATTTTTTGGAGATATTTCAAGCCAGCTTTTCACGACACATATTGCAGTCCTGAATCTAGAATGCACGATTCACACCGAAATTTAACTCCTAACCCCCCAACCCCACCACTCCCATCATCCTCGTAAAGCACTATTGAGTATGGTCATGTTGTTGGTGTCACAATATATTGAACGTTACACCAACTGTTGTTGAAAATTATCAATTTATTGCTAGTTCACTCGGTATAGTGCCAATATAAAGGTGAAAGTCACAATACATGAAACTTGTGTGTGCAAACTGGTCAAACGTAATTCTGAAACTTATCAATCACAATCAATAACAGTCACAAAGACAAATGTGGGTAATGTTTACTAGGTTATATAACTTACTGTGCATAAATATGGGGTGTGTAATTTCAGTTTCTTCACATGTAAAGGACCGTGGCTCGATTTTCATTTGATATTCACAAAGTAACACTGTGCGTTCGCCTTTATCAAATTTTCAAATATAAAGTCATAAAAACATTACTCTCAGTAATATGGATTGTGCAATAAGCATGTATTAACAGCATATATGAGTAAATAGGAATATCCTCTCGAATTTCATTTCCACAAAAAATACCCCAAAGAACCCTCTCTTTAAATATTTGCATGCCAAGAGAAAAGGTTACTGGAGGAGTTAGAAATAGAATCGAGTCAAGTTTTTCACATTTTGACAACACTGAAATTAAAAGCAGTGGTGACAACATCTTGCATCGATGACTAAAACTATGACAACATATACTTTAGTTTGTTATGTAAGAACACTCCACTGCAAGCAATGATGACACAGTCCTGAAAATCAATTTTGACGGTAGAAGTAAAGTGAACGAAATGAATATGACACCCACATGTTAACACCTGCACTGACTCTTCCATTTCATTCAATACATGTCACAACTCACTCCACTCCGACTGACATTCATCTTCAGCCATATAAACAAACCATCGGCATGCAGATCACGCATTCCGCTGCACTCTCTCCAGGTCCAATAGCTCCCGGTTGCATGATCAGCACATTAAATGTAAAGGACAGCCGAATCTTCTCACCAGAATGCCAGCCTAACAGGAGGAAATGAGCAGACGGAGACCAGGGAGGACCTGGCACAAGTGAGGAAGAAGCAATGCTGCATCTTGAGATCCGAGAGAGAATCCCCACTTCCTGTCATCTCGTCCCACCGAAAGAATCTCGGGCAGAGTCGTCTGCACACACATCCATATCAAGGTTTCATCAATCAAATGATGGTGGGATTAAAACGAGTGAAAACGTTGGTATTGATTCAGATTGCCTAATGAACGATGGCTGACCCAAGAGAAGCTGTTCTCGGTAGAAGAGTACAGTACAGTCACAGTGACATGGGAACAGAGGGACAGGAGAGGAACACGAGGAGGGCAGGGGGGTGTAGGAGGGGAGCAGCAGAGGAGGAGAGGGGCAGCAGGGCAGCAGAGGGGCAGGAAGGGGGCAGGAAGGGGGCAGGAAGCGGGTTTATGAGGGCTAAGAGATGGATAAAAGGAGTGTAGGAGAGGGCAAGAGAAGAGCAATAGGGGGAAAGAGAGGACCAAAAGGGACCAATAGGAGGGCAGGAGGAGGACAGGAGGGTTTAGGCAAGGGGCAAGAGGGGAGCAGGAGAAGGGCAAAAGAGGGCAGGAGGGGGCAGGAAGGGGTGGGGGTATAGGGGTGTAGGAGAGGGCAGGAGGAGGGAAGGAGAGGGCAGGAGGGCAGCAAAGGGTACAGTGTCAGGGACCGGAGAGGGGAAGGAGGTGGGGCAGGAGGGGGGTCAGGAGGGGGGTCAGGAAGGAGGGAAAGAGGAGCCATACAGGGGGGCAGAACAATGATCATTATAAACATTGCATTATAATTCTGTTCAGAACATCATTATAAACACTGTGTTTCAGCAGAAGAATAGATTCAAGACAACCTGAAGACAACCAAGATAAAAACACTGGAAACTCATCCTTGGTTATCAGTTTATTTTTTGGGCACATATACCATAAAAGAAACAATAACTACACCAACCACAAAATACATTCATCAACATTTATAACAAAGTAAAAATCTCTGGGGATGTCTATAAAGTTGATTATCTTCATATTTCAAGGTAGAGGGAACCTTGAATTGTTTGTGTGACTTCAGGCACGGATGCCAGCTACTGAAAGACCTTCCCTAAGACCATGAAAGAATGAAATCAGTCCCTGCCCCACAGGGACCCATCCCACACAATCACCACTGTCTCTCCTACTCTTGCATTGAGAAATAGTTATTTCAGGTCCCTTGTGACTTGACCCTCAAATCTCATTCCCAGCAAGAGGAGAATTATGCCTGATAGACAGGTCTACTCAACCGTGAAGACAATATCACATAAAATTATCTCAATCACTACCCAGCCATCATTACAATAAGTCAACTCCTAAATCACTAGGTATTGTACGTCATATGACAGTCATAAATTGGTTCAGTACATATTTGCCCATCTCTACTAAACATAATTTGCCACATTGATCTGAGTTGAGAGAATTGCCCTTTAAACCAAACTAGAATTCTCCTCCGTATAAATAGGCTTATGTGGACCATGAGTATAAATTGTTTAGTGTTTTGTGTTATTCTTGTAGGTTTCATTATTACTGTAACAGCCAGTGTATTGGAGCCAGTGTATTGGAGCCAGTGTATTGGAGCCAGTGTATTGGAGCCAGTGTATTGGAGCCAGTGTATTGGAGCCAGTGTATTCCAACAGCTAAGAACCTGGCAACATTTAGTCCGGGCTGGAAACTTTTTGAGGTTTTTCTATAATTCACACCCACCACCCTGGGGACCACTAATAATAAAACTTGTTTAAATAGACGACAAAATACAGGAAGTTGCGGTGAAACCATGGTTGCTAGGCAAACGTGATATGTGTTATATCAATAATGTTAACTTGGTTATTTTCAAGCTTATGGGTAATAAATATCCATATGATTTATTATTGACATTGTGTGTCAACATATTTTCTGTGGTGAATTTTACGGGTAATGTAAATTTATGCTTTATTGGGGGAAGGGCATTTGCTTATTAGCCCCCCCCCCCCCCCCCCCCCCCCCCCCCAAAATATTTAATATTTAATATCCTAGGGCAGAGGGGCAGATAACTCTTTAGCCTCAGATAACATTGGATATTGAGAATGTCACTCGTTTGTGTTGTGATGGAGTGTAGGGGTGAGATTATTAACCATTTCAATAGTAACACATATTTAAGAGGGTTTGTGCTTTATTTATATAAATAATTGTGTAAATTTAGTTTTTTAAACCGGTGAGAAGTTTGTATAAAATTAAATTTATCTCATTCGAAAAAAAGAAAGAATGATGTAAATAAATTTTAAAAATCGCATCATTGCATCATTTGTGTCAGCCTGTAAAGACCAGAAACATTTTTATAAATTGTTTGGGCCTTATGACCAATCCACTGAATGAGGTTTCTTTTGAGTAGTTCTGTTATCAAGGACGACATTCGTTACAGCTTACTCAGAAGTTAGTAAGAAATATGCAGGGATCGACACTCGCACTAGTCCGCTGGCCCGAGGCTAGTGAAAATTCAGAAGGGCTAGTGAAATTTGTTTGTATCACTACAGATTAACATATGTCACTAGCCCGAAGAGCACTTCGGGCTAGTAAAGATTTCCAGCGAGCGTCTACCCCTGATATGTGTCTCACACAGCTGAGTAATGGCTCAGTGAGACCAGCAGAGACATGCCTGACAAGATTAAATGTTTATTTCAAGTCAGGAAGTCTGCAGGGCCCAGGGAAGAGAATTATGGGTAAATCCTGGTTGAGGAAGCTCATCACAAGCTTCTGCAGTCTCCAAGCTTCCTCCAGGGACATACAAGGCTTAGAGCAGGCTTACCCAGACTCACATTTAGTCTCAGAAATATTTGTGTTCTTACCAGCAACATTTTACAAACAATTCAAATAGTTATACCAAATGGAGCCCTAAAGATGCCTTAATTTCTGAGCTGAGTAATCTAGACTTGCTATAATTTTCTAGACTGGGCCGGCCGTTAATTGAATATTTTGCTCTAGGGTCTGGATGACATACTAAGGTATTTTCTCAAATAGACGTGTTAGACTAAAATTTAGTCTATGGAATTTTTTATATACTACTCAAAAGAATCTAAGGAACATTTTGAAAGCAACACAGTCGTAGGTAGCCTGTACGGGCGTGTTTGGCCCCAGTCAATGCGAACACGTTGTTGATAATTAGGCCCCAGGGAGATTAGGCTTCGGAGCGAAGCCCGTGAAATTGGCCTTTTGTAAAGCTAATTATCGATGCGCAATTTGGTGGTTTTTTTGTTGGACATTTCGACCGGACATTGACAAAAACTGGTTATCGTGGCCAACTGCAAGGCATTAATACAGAGCTTTTCATGGAGTGGCTTCCGGAGTCAAGTCGACTCGCAGATCGCGGTGGGAGTTAGCTCCCTGGTAGACAGCCGAAATATTTTCTAAGTCTAGTATCCGGAATACGGTACGGGGTCCCTAGAAATTGTTTATGGCCATCCCGGACCATGCCGGGGCTAGCAAGTTAAGGGTTAAAGAAGATATTGATCAGGTTCAGTCATGAATAAATATTCACCAAAACAAATTCATATTCAAGGAAGTTTGTCCTGATTGTATTTCTGTGCCGCTGATAGTTACGACCACTGAGTCAACAATTTCTTATGAAGCTGATATATTTTAATTTTCGTCATGTATTAGAAGGAGGAATATCATATGTATTTTACGTCACAATAATTACGAAATGACACGGGGAGGCTGGTCGAACAAAATTGGATAAGGGGGTACCACAACCTGTAATTGACTACTGCTTGAGGACTTGCGAGGTTATATTGCAGCAGAAATTGTGTAAGTAAAGCCATATGTTCAGTCATGATCATTTCATCCTTGCCTGACTTAATGTGGTCAATGCAGTTAACAATCATTTTATGGTAATGCTTTTTGGACCAAATTATACAGGTGACATATTCTTTGCGCTTAATGTACACGAAAATACACAAATGAAATCAAAATGATCCATACTGTTTTAAATCAATGAACTATAAATTATTAAATTCACACTAAAAATAACATCTTGGTGTACATGTACTCTTTTAAGACTTTATCGAGCTACTTGCAATTTTTAATTGACATGAATCAATTATATAACATATAAATGTGACATTGTGTACCTGTCTTGTATCATACCTTATATGCAGAATGAATATCACTTTTGCCTGGTATGTCCCTTCTATATAAGAAATTAAGAAATGATATTCTTCCAAATTATTATCACACATTCCCCTGAAGTAAAACTAACCCAATTGTTTCCTCAGAGAATACTTTTGTCATCAATAATCGGACAAAATATATATTTCTAGCCAAAAAATTTTTTTTCTTGTAACCACAAAAGACATAACGCTGTAATTTTCATAATTTTGTACGGTGATCTATGTATGTATTATATTATGCTGTAATCATGTATAATGGGGCCTGTGGCCCCTTTACTGAATAAACTCTCTGTCTCTGTACCTGTCTTGTGGTACCTTGCCATAGCGAGCCGTTTCTGTGACCATGGCGAACCGTAACAACCACTAACAGTAGTAGCGTATTTCAGGGTGTGGATAATGTTGTTTGAAATTCAATAATGGTATTGATGCATCATTAGAAAATATGAAAACTATTGCAAATATCAGCATATTTTAGCAAAATGTGCTCTGTGTGTTTAAATGTTTCCTTGAAATATGAAAATATTTGCCCTGCAAACATGAGACAATCACTTCAATATATCTCACAGCCCACAACCTAGGTACTTTTGGAAACATTTTGGATGTTGCTTATAATTTTATCATGAAAATTGATCAAATCATATTCTCAGGCTAGTGACATTTCAGTTGTATTTCATACACTGTTGATAGGTTAGTGCTCTATATTTAGCAAACCCTACTGTATATTTTTGTACCAACTGATGAAAGATTAATGTAGAGAAGTCACTAGTGATGTGGAAACATTGATGTTTAGACTCCAGTAGTGCAGAGGAGAATGTCACACCCAGGAACAGTTAGCACTGGTCAATAATCCATGAGTACAGACCTGGGGTTGTACTCACTCTCTCCTGTACCTTCCAACTTTGTCTGATTTCCAGTACTGCAGAGGAACCAGGGACAGTTAGGAAACAATTAGGGAACCGTTAGCACTGGTCAATAATCCATGAGTACAGACCTGGGGTTGTACTCACTCTCTCCTGTCCCTTCCAACTTCGTCTGATTTCCAGTATTGCAGAGGAACCAGGGACAGTTAGGGGACAGTTAGGGAACAGTTAGCACTGGTCAATAATCCACGAGTACAGACCTGGGGTTGTACTCACTCTCTCCTGTCCCTTCCAACTTCGTCTGATTTCCAGTATTGCAGAGGAACCAGGGACAGTTAGGGAACAGTTAGCACTGGTCAATAATCCATGAGTACAGACCTGGGGTTGTACTCACTCTCTCCTGTCCCTTCCAACTTCGTCTGATTTCCAGTACTGCAGAGGAACCAGGGACAGTTAGGGGACAGTTAGCACTGGTCAATAATCCACGAAGGTTACCTTAGAGCAATGTTAAAAGATGGTACTAAGGTTAACCTTAGTGTTAAGGTTGTTTTGTGCAACGGCCACCTGGGGTTGTACTCACTCTCTCCTGTCCCTTTAGTCTGATCTTCAGTATTGCAGAGGAACCAGGGACAGTTAGGGAACAGTTAGCACTGGTCAATAATCCATGAGTACAGACCTGGGGTTGAACTTTCAAACCCTTCAATCTTTGTCTGATCTTTCAAATCAGGCAAACAGTGAGCAAATCTTCAAAACCGAACTCAAATACACTAAAACAGATTACAAATCATCAAAGTGGGAATGAAACCTTACAAAATTGCTACAATACACTCTCTAAGGAAACAATCACGTCTGAATAGGAAAATAAATTGTTTGAAATGGATATGGATATGGACAAATCATCAAAGTGAGAATGAAACCTTACAAAATTGCAACAATACTCTCTCTAAGGAAACAATCGTGTCTGAATAGGAAAATAAATTGTTTGAAATGGAAACCATTCACTCAGACCTCCAAATCCTTATATAAATAAAACAAGACTGCTCTGAGGGCAAAAGAACTCCCCGGGTTCCTTATCCTCCAAATAAGCAGTTTAAAATGTAAGGGTAATTTCATGACCTATTAAAAATAAATAAATAAATAAATAAATTTTCGATCAATCAAATATTATAACCTCAGTGTGTGACATTGGAAACATAACATTTTCAAATGCTAACGAAATAAAAGTTACTGTCAGTTTGAAATCGTGTATCACCGATGTATATCCAAAGCATGTGTAAACTTTCAGAAAGATTGGTCAAAAACTGTGGGAGAAGTTGATTTCAGAACACAAACTTGTACCGTTTTTCGGGACGGACGGACAGACATGCTGCACCACGACATAAACCCCCTTGGGTTTCACCTGGTGGTTAAAAAACATCTACAGCAGGTCATTGCGCAACTCGTGAAAATATAACCTTTCTACCTCACTCGATGAGATAACCATTGTATTAGTTAAGAAAAGACAGATATCCTCTATATATTACATGATTTATAAGCTGGGTAACATATTACTCACATGCCCATATGAAGAAGCCTAGTCAGACAAGAAGCATGCATACTATCTCATTCAGATCAGCTTGTCCCAGCATGACACTATCACACAACACAAACCAAATACTACAGCATTACTCACAGAAATTATTGCCAGGAACTATTTTTCTCAGTGGCACATCCAGAGGGGAACCCATTTTGAACATTTGTAAATTTGTTGGACCCCCCCCCCCCCCCCCCCCAACCCACTTTGAAAATTTCTATATTAGCCTATGTATCTATATCCTTTCGTCTTTCCCAGATGACCTAGTGGTAGTGGAGAAAGTCACCTCCCCATCCCCATCTCCACAGAAGGGTTATCATCGTCATCAGACGCATGCACACAGGACACTGGAGGGGATCACAACACACCTGGTGGTTGGGGTGATTATAGTCCCCCTTCCCTCCAAAGGACCATTTTTATCTTCACCCACTCCCACAGGACAGACATTGGACAGGTAGGGGTTAACTACCAGTAATCCCTCAAACACCCCCCCCCCCCCCCCCCCCCCCCCCCCCCCCGACTTCTGCATCAAATACCCATAACATTGGGAAAGGACTCATAAAAATTTTGCTGCAAATCCCCTGGACTCAGAGGGCTTTTATATTTGCTTACTTATTGAGGGACTCACTTATATCTGCTGGGACTCGCAATAGCTTGTGGTAGCGAGTTCCTGGACTCTAAATGACGTATTTGTAAACTTATCACTCAACTACACACTAAAGCTGACCTGGTGGAAGTGGTGATAATCCTCTCCACCCCCTCCCCTCCACAGAAGGGCTTTTAACTTCTTCACCTACTCCTACACAGGATAGACAGAAGTTCCACACTGGACCCAGGGGATCACTACACACTAAAGCTTACCTGATGGAAGTTGAGATAGTCCTCTCCTCACCCCTCCCCCTCCACAGAAGAGCCTTTAATCTTCACCCACTCCCACACAGGACAGACAGACAGAAGATCCACACTGGACCCAGGAGATCACTACACACTAAAGCTGACCTGGTCAGAAGTTGAGATAGTCCTCTCCACCCCCTCCCCCTCCACAGAAGGGCCTTTAATCTTCACCCAATCCAACACAGGACAGACAGACAGTAGATCCACACTGGACCCAGGGGATCACAACACACTAAAGCTGACCTGGTGGAAGTGGTGACAATCCTCTCCACTGCTATCTGCCTCGCATCTCGCGAGACGGGGAAAAAAATCGCTAACTCGCCTTACTCCCGCACTTCATATCATGTGAGCGAATTGTTTGTTTTCAAAAAAAAAATACGGCAAAATAAAGGGGAAACAATGGACTACATTCCCATATAAAATTAGAAAATCTCAAAAAAATAATAAAGACACAGCAAGCTCCGTGAAAAAGGTCATGTTTACACTTCATAAATTTTGAAACAATCGGCGATTTTCACAACTTCTAAAAAATTTTTCACGGCTAAAATACTGAATGCATTTTCATAATTTTTATATCACAATAAACCGAAAAGAATAATCTTTTATTCTATATAAAATGCGCAGATTTATTCACAGAAATAAAGATACAATTTTACCTTTCTGAGAGGCATGTGAAACCAAACGGCACACAAACTAATCAACATATTTTCATCAGTTATGGTTCGAGGTTAGCGTTTATTTGAAAAGTCAAACAACATAACCATATTTGGGTTGACATGTGCTTATTTGTCAACTGGTTCGAGATTATGATTTCTTGGAAAAGTGCGATGAACGACCGTTTGCAATGCCGCATACATGTTGTAAGTATTGACGATTTTATAGGTGGAAATAAAGACAAACTTTATACAGCTATAGAATTATAACCAAAGGTCGCATTCTAATAATTTGTATATCATTGTGAAGCTAGACATCTTGTCTTCAATTCCGTATATAAATGGATTTTTTTTCGTTTGGTATTTATGATGTTACGAGGCCCGAAATAAAGACAATCTTTCGAAAGTAATAGAATAAAAACGAAAAATCATAGAAAATTCATTCAAAGATTCGGGTGTGAATTAGCCATTTGTGTACGGGTGTCGCTACTTGAATTTGTATTGAACGCCCGTATATAGTCCTTATTCGCCATGTAGATGCGGTATATTTCGTAAAAACGGTACCGGAATCGCCGCCTGCAAATTCCGCCAGCAGAGCTCGTTAGTGCCTAAGCTCAAACTACTGCTGCGAGCTGCGAGCCTGTTAATTCCGCCACAGGGGCTAAAAATGGTAAAATATATATACGCAACGTAAGGGTTAACTTCTTCACCTACTCCTACACAGATAGACAGAAGTTCCACACTGGACCCAGGGGATCACTACACACTAAAGCTGACCTGATGGAAGTTGAGATAGTCCTCTCCTCACCCCTCCCCCTCCACAGAAGAGCCTTTAATCTTCACCCACTCCCACACAGGACAGACAGACAGAAGATCCACACTGGACCCAGGAGATCACTACACACTAAAGCTGACCTGGTCAGAAGTTGAGATAGTCCTCTCCACCCCCTCCCCCTCCACAGAAGGGCCTTTAATCTTCACCCACTCCAACACAGGACAGACAGACAGTAGATCCACACTGGACCCAGGGGATCACAACACACTAAAGCTGACCTGGTGGAAGTGGTGACAATCCTCTCCACCCGGTTCTCACCCTTCCCCCTCCACAGAAGGGCTATTATTTTCACCCACTCCCACACAGGACAGACGCACAGTTCCACACTGGACCCAGGGAATCATGGCACATACAGATTCAATCAGGCATAGCAATTTGTGTCCTCTCCAACTCGCTACTTCTAACAAATGTCAATCAGCTGGAGCTTGGCTGCTTTTTGAACCTTTAAATGTAAGACGTGGGCAGAGATGTGCTTCAACACCTCACCACCGACTGAATAAGAGGTAGAGAATTGTGTACCAGGACTGAAAAGCGTTGAGTATAAGAATTACCAGTGTCTCCCGTCTCATGATCAGTGAACAAGGGTTGGACGCAAGCCCAAATCTAATGAAAGCTCACGTCTGTGACCAGTGCAATAACAAGGTCTGATGGACAGGAATGGAAATAAGGCCATTCATACATTTGTATCTTCTGTATTTCTCATCATCCAAAGTTTAAATTTTACCCAACTCAATTTTTCCATTTTTCAAGTCAGTTGAAACAAAAAATGTGTCAAAAGACCTCAAATATTAAAAGAAAAACATTGAATAAGTTGTACATTTGAAGAACCAAACAGTTCTAAAATTCAGAACAAAGGCTGAATCACACAATGTATGAGAACAGTACCAGGCTTGTGATAAATTATCAAGATATTTAACCCTTACGTTGCGTATATATATTTTACCATTTTTAGCCCCTGTGGCGGAATTTACAGGCTCGCAGCTCGCAGCAGTAGTTTGGGCTTTGGCACTAACTAGCTCTGCTGGCGGAATTTCCAGGCGGCGATTCCGGTATCGTTTTTACAAAATATACCGCATCTACATGGCGAATAAGGACTATATACGGGCGTTCAATATAAATTCAAGTAGCGAAACCCGTACACAAATGGCTAATTCACACTCGAAACTTTGAATGAATTTTCTATGTTTTTTCGTTTTTATTCTATTACTTTCGAAAGATTGTCTTTTATTCGGGCCTCGTAACATCATAAATACGAAACGAAAAACATTCCATTTATATACGGAATTGAAGACAAGATGTCTAGCTTCACAATGATATAAAAATTATTAGAATGCGACCTTTGGTTATAATTCTATAGCTATGTAAAGTTTGTCTTTATTCCCACCTATAAAATCGCCAATACTTACAACATGTATGCGGCATTGCAAACGGTCGTTCATCGCACTTTTCCAAGAAATCATAATCTCGAACCAGTTGACAAATAAGCACATGTCAACCCAAATATGGTTATGTTGTTTGACTTTTCAAATAAACGCTAACCTCGAACCATAACTGATGAAAATATGTTGATTAGTTTGTGTGCCGTTTGGTTTCACATGCCTCTCAGAAAGGTAAAATTGTATCTTTATTTCTGTGAATAAATCTGCGCATTTTATATAGAATAAAAGATTATTCTTTTCGGTTTATTGTGATATAAAAATTATGAAAATGCATTCAGTATTTTAGCCTTGATAAATGTTTTATAAGTTGTGAAAATCGCCGATTGTTTCAAAATTTATGAAGTGTAAACATGACCTTTTTCACGGCGCTTGCTGTGTCTTTATTATTTTTTTGAGATTTTCTAATTTTATATGGGAATGTAGTCCATTGTTTTCCCTTTATTTTGCCGTATTTTTTTTTAAAACAAACAATTCGCTCACATGATATGAAGTGCGGGAGTGAGGCGAGTTAGCGATTTTTTTTCCCCGTCTCGCGAGATGCGAGGCAGATAGCAGTCTCGGGCGAGGCAAACCCGAGGCAATACAAACACGTGGGTGAAAATAGCCTCAAGCGAATTAATGCTTCGGGGGCTAAGCCCGACATAATTGGCCTTTTGTAAAGCTAATTATCGATGCGTTACGGGTCAACAATGCACACGCAAATTGGTGTGAATTTTGCTTGATATTCCGACCACACACTGAACAAAGTTTTATTCTCATGTCGGGTCGCGATGCGTAAATACAGCCATTCTCATGGGTCGGGTCGCGGACACAATCGACTCGTGACCCGGTATGGGTGATAGAGTATACTTAGACAGCCGTGAATTATTCTAAGTCTTGTATCCGGGATCCGTATTCAGACACCTAGGAATCGCTTATAGCCCGCCCGGATAATTCCGTCGCCCGCATGTTAAGGGTTAATATCTAGCTGATATCAACAGTGACAACACTATACATTTTTATATTGGAGGGGGATGGGCTCTGTAGCTCATCAGGGATTGTATTGTTTGATAATGAGGACTGAAATAGATTATTCTCAATTATAATGCACGAACACTAGCCCTGAAAAATCTCAGTTTCAGAGAGAGAGAGAGACCAAACAAACAGATATCATAGTTTGAGCCAGAAATTTTAAAGGGGTACGGGTTCAGATATTGAAAGGAGGGTTGGGTTTGGGGTTCACCCCAGGGATCCATTAAATTAACATGCAACATTCAAACCCCCTGTACCGTAAATCCTTGAATAATCATCTGCCTTGAATAATTGCCGGGTCTAAGACCTCTTCAAAATAAATAATCGCCTGCCTTTAATAATCGCTAAGTTAGCTTTAGCAAATGTAAATAAATTAATGGCTACCAGTACCTAATCACCTCTAATAAGTGCCCGATGTCTTATTTTTTCATTACCCTTTGACCCCGAAGCGCTTATTAGAGGCCCAGCGCTTTTTTCTTTAATAGAAAATTTAAGTTTACTAATTAATCTAATGCTTTAGAACCAGCGCTTGTTAGAGACCCAACACTTATTAGAGGCCCGGCGCCTATTTTCTTATCTACCCTTGACCCCCCTGTGCTTATTAGAAGCCTGGGGTTTATTGGAGACCCGGCTGATATTGGCATATTGGAGGAAATACGGTATATCAGTATAATCATTCCTGTTCAGGGGGTCTCAACCCCACCCCACCCCCAAATCTGGATACGATACTGGATATAAAAAACGCAATGAAATGATATCCTTCGGGTACCGTAGTCCTAGAATTTGGACAGGAGTACTGTACCAACTCGGACTAGAGCCAATAAAAGCTCACAACATTTGGCAAAGAAGAGCACAAAGTTCTAGCACACTGCTAATCTATTCTTATAAAAGAAAATTACTCCTCTTCAGAAACACGAACAAATTCAAAGCACAAATGTCAATAAAGTACAACCTGTAAACAATGTGTCTCTAATGAGCAAGTTCCTTCTCGAGAAAACACATGTTGTGTTTGAAGTGTGCACAGCGACGCAGTACTTACGTGTGTTTACCTTGCCGTGTGTGCGAGTGCTTGTGTCTGACTCACCAGCTTGCAACAGTGCAGAATACTAGTCTGTTTCCATCCCAGAATAAGAAAAATAGTTGTGTAGTGGTTAGCATGCTGGCCACCAAAGGCCCAGGTTCGAATCCCAGTAGAGACAACAAAATTTGTGACCTGGGTCTCATAATGTTTTGTGTCCTTGGGCAAGACACTTCATCCCACATTGAACCCAGCTGTTTAACCCTTCTGTCGCGATATTATATTTTACCCCTTTTAGCCCCCATGGCCGAATAATCGGACCCTCTAGCTCGCAGCCAATTTAGCCTGAAATGGGTACCTCAACAAAAACAGTACGGACCTAGATTGTGTGTAGCGCTTGGAAGCAGCACAAAAGTCCAATTCCTTCAGGGTAATAATGTACATAATGTACCGCCAGTGAGCAGCATTTGTGCTGGATATTAGGCGTTAAAGTGTTGTGGTGACGACAACAAGGTCATGCTAACCAAAGTCTATTGGTGTCTGCCAAGACCAAATTTGAAGACATCAAATGCTATGTATATGAGATATGGTGTTGGATATTTTGGATATATCGGAGACAGGTTCAGCGCTCCCAGTACTTTTAGTATGCAACTTCCAGTGACGGATTCAGAGGGCTTGCAAGTCCCCCCTTTTTTTGCTTGTAGTTGTAGGGCTAAGATCATTTCGTGCTGGAGAGGCAAACAGGTGCTTGTGGTTAGGGGCAGTTATCTCTCCACCTGGCTCGGGTTTCCCAATAACAACAGTCTGCTCAGTGCTCAGTGCACAGAAACTCTCTGTCTCTGTTCAAGGACTAAACGAACATCTAGTCTCAGAAATTAGTGTTTTCCTTATCAACAACAATATTTTCAGTTCAAATAGTTATACAAAAGGGAGTCCTAACGATGCTTCAGACTCTGAAAAAGATATTTATTCGTGAAATATAACCATTTTACAGGTTGACAAATAAAATTTTACTTACGGGTACTGGTCCTATTGGCCACTGCCAAAAAATATTTACTGGCCAAAATATAATCCTTGAGGCCAAAAAATGATAAAAAGAAAACACAAAATGACTATGGTTTAATCATCTTTAATGTGAGTTCATTTTCCCCCATATATATGTAAGCAAAAACATTATCAGCAAATTTACTCAAATAAAACTTTTAGTAAAGAAGTGATTGGGAAAGGTAGGGGCCATGGGCCATTTTGCACATTGGATGAAAAAATGGCCCATTACAATTTGAGATTTTGTTATTGCTACAAATGGCCCATTTGAAATTCCGAAAATGACTAAAAGCCCTAAAAATGGCCAACTGTCAAAGGTGTCTTTCCAAATCCTTGAAGAAGACTGAAGTAAACAACAATTAGCATGGTTATGACGTCATGAAATGTTATTGACCAGTCTGGCCAATAGAATAAAAACTACTGGCCAAATAAGAAACTCACTGGCCTTTGACCAATTGACCACTATATTTATCAAGCCCTGTAATTTAAAAGATATTGAAAAGGAGCCTGTATGAAAATCTGAGTCCAAGTGTTAAAGGGACACTGCATCGAGAATAAAAATGAGTCTCATCTTTATATCACTAAGCTGATTAGAGTGTCTGCTAACGAGTTACGCTTCACTTCACTGTCTACATGCAGTAGTTTTTATTATCAATTCTGTCAATTGTCTGAAATTCCGTGTCTGTGACTTGTTAGCAGACATGTTCATCAGCATAGGTAGATACACATGATCTGATTTTTATTCCCTTTAAGAGTACAGAGTGTGAGCTAGAGGATCACAGCAGTCTTGTGGCGCTGAGTGTACGCAGTCTTCGAGGTCATGCCCCACTCTGACAAGATCAATCTGGAAATACTGGATATTACAGACTAATATCCCACTATCTCCAGGGAGGAATGAATACAGATTATATCCCGCTCAGGGCCATGTTTATACATAGCTGAATTAAGAAGAAATGAGGTAGCAGATCATACACAGGCTGTCAGGAAGTACAAATATTCTGTTGATATCCATGTATATTGGGGACAGGTTCAGCACTCCCAGTACTTCTAGGTGGCAACCTCCAGTGGCAGGTCCAGATGATGTTCAAATCCCTCTTTTTTTGCATACAAAATTTGATGGACCCCAAAGTGACCCCACAACCCCCTTTTTTTCAGTAAGTGAACCTATAAATGATGAGTCCAATTTAGTACAAAACCGGGCTTATCTTGTGAGAGCTCCTCCTGGAAGGACTCACAATCTTTGCTTATTTAGGCCAAGGACATACATGTACCGGTATACACATGTCCTTGGACATAGACAGAGAGATACTACGCACTGAGTGAGCAGATGTAGGATTATTTTTCGTAATATCTTCCGTAAGGTACCTTTGCAATTCAATCTCCAATTGAAAATAACACGATAGTTGTAAATATTCCACGACATATTTAAAATAAAAAACCTATCTGACGACGAACCATACCGGCTCAGCCGATCACTCGCCCCTAATGCAACAGCAAGGGAAGGGACGTAACTCGTGATGGCTTACCCAAACCGCTTCACTTTCAAACTATCGTCGTTACGAGTAACACGTTTCTTCGAGAGAGTTCTCCAAAAAGTTAAGACAAGAAAATGACAGAGAAAGAGAATGTATGTGTGGTAAATTTACTTATCTCGCAAAGGCGTTATATTACCGCATTTATTTTTTATCTCACATGTTGTAATTATCGGTTTTTTCACACCTCGTGTGTTAACCATGCGGTCGATATTCACGTGGCAAGCTAGACTTGCACTGGTCGTGGTTTCAATATCGCCGTAATTTCTTTCCACGTTTCGCATTCATCGTATTTCGCATTATATTATATATATATATATTTGCTTTTATGTATGTTATGCTTGAAATTTACATAATTTTTTATCCGTTGTCCATATACTTTACTTCGGAAAAATTATTGTGTTTTTTCAACCTCTTTACAGAGAGGGTGAAGTTAGGCTACACCTTTCTGTTTATCTTTTTATATATATAATTTCTTTTTTATATATATATCCTATTTTCGCGGCCGTTTAGTTTTTTGCTTTACGCCTTTGCGATTGGTTATTCATATTTTTATGTGTTAAATCATTCAATTTTACACATGTATATATATGCACACACACCCCTCTACGATTCTGTGTGTCTGTTTTACAGACACTCACTTTCTGTGAGGGGTGCGATTCTTCACTACCCCCGGCAGACTCGCACAAATGGTGTCTGCAATGCCTCGCCCAGTCTCCACATGACGAGGATGCCTGTCCTATTTGCCTGGGCTTCTCACCGAAAACACAGAAGACCAGGAAGAAAGACTTCGTGTTTTTCAGACAGGCTCTGGAGCAGGGGCAGGATTTTGCGGGGCTTATCCCACCTTCCAAGAGTAAGTCGAAGGGTAAAGAGTCCTCGAAACCGTCAAACTCTTCCTCTAATGCAGAGGTTGGGAAGCGGCAGAAGACCTCTGACCCCAGGGTTCGCACTAGCACCAACACCAACACAAACACCTGCACGGATAACAATGTTACCATGAATGTTTTACAACAATTGCTTGCAGGGCAGATGGATTCGATGACTAGCATGTTCCGACAGTCGATTGACGGGCTCCGAGAGGAGTTTGGTCATCGACAGGAGGTTCAGGCTGTCACCGTGCCTTCTGCGGGTGTGCGTATCGAGCCTGGCTCTGGCCGAGGTCTCGTACAATCACAGGGGGTTTATTCCGAACTCGGCAGAGGCCGAGGGAGGATATTCTACCCAGAGGCAGTTCTCCGGCCAGGCCTAGCCCGGTCCGCGAGTTCTGACCTCGGTACTCAAGTCGCAGGAACTGTCCTGTTGCCTTCGAGTACCCTGGCCCAGGGGCCGCTGTTGATTCCGGGCCTCGAGCCCGTCGTCACTCAGCCCCTGGTCACGCCCAAGAGCTTACCGAATGTCACTCAGGTGCCCCCTTCGGTCGAGTCTCGGAACCGGGGTCAGGTGACCGGACAGGGTGTGGATGGGGCAAACATTGTGGAGCGCCAGGCGACTCCTCCTGTTGATCAGGATCCAATTCTCGAGGATGTCGAGTCTTTGGATTCTGATCTCCGGGATGAGGACGACATGGAGGTCGATTTCGACGAAGCTCCCACGTTTGCCAAATCCATGAAGGAGTTTAGGGAGAAGCTTGCACAGGCTATCCCGCAAACAGTCCTCCCTGTCGAGTCGTCGGACTCGTCTGAGTTCCGCCTTCCGGGTGACGCCTTCGCTGCAGCGAAGACGTCTCAGATTCGGCTCCGCGTACTGCCGTCTTTGGTCGCCGAAATGATCGATCCCCTCCTGTCGGGTACTCGTACCAAGTTCGATTTACCCGAACTGATTAAGAAGTACCCTATGGGGGAGGAGGATTTCTTTGGTGTTCCAGAGGTGGACGAGTGTGTGTATGCTTCCGTCACCCTTGCGGGGTCTAACCCCACCTTGGCTCAGTCCAAGAAGGGCCGGCGGCTGCCGCCTTTCCGGATGTCCGGTCTCACGCTTAAGGCTGTTTACCGTTCCTTTGAGGAGCAGTATCGGAATGCAGCCCAACAGCTGAGACTGGCCGTACAGTCAGCCTACCTTGCTACGATGCAGGGGAAGCTGACTGGTCCGGTTTCGAGTGTGAGCTCTCAGCCCTCACTCCCGGCGCAGCTGACGGAAATCCATGGTTTCCTGGCGAGGGACAGCATCAGGAGCTGTGCCTCCCAGGCCATGTGCGCAGTTATGGGCCTGCGCAGGCTTTGGCTGTCGTGCTCGAAATATCCGGCCGACACCCAATCGGCACTACTAGCACTTCCGTTCAGGATGGGGGGCTCCCTCTTCCCGAACGCGAAGCAGGTAGTGAAGGAGGCGGCTGACGCAGTGGCTTTCATCAAGGAAACCAAAACCTTGTTTGAGAAGCAACCTAAGTCGTCCAAAAAACGCCCCTCTGTCCTTGCCAATGCTTACTCTGATGCGCCGGCTCAGAACACTGAATCATGGAAGACGCCCATGTTTCAGCAGAGCAAAAGCAAGAAGGGCAACAAAGGCAGGGGAAAAAACTCGCAGTTTCGGGCCGCCAGGGGGAAGCAGAAGACTTCCCAATAGGCCGTCAGTTTCCGTGGGTGCCCCAGGTGGTCCCGCCCCCTGCAGTAGAGACACTGTCAGGGGTCGGTACTCACTGCCTTTTGCCGCATATACCTGTTGGTGGCCGACTGAGTCTGTTTCTTCACGAGTGGGAGAAGGCTACGGCCAATCCCTGGGTACTGTCCACGCTCAGGGATGGCCATCTCCCTCAGTGGAAGCATGGCCCCCCCTCCTTCTCGGGTGTCAGACATACTCCGGTGCCGGCTTCTCAGGAGAAGGCCAGCATACTTCGAACCGAGCTCCTAGCCTTGTTGGACAAATCGGCTATCGAGGTAGTCCCGAAGGGTCAGGAGAACGCGGGTTATTACTCGACGTACTTCATTGTAACCAAGAAGGACGGGGGATTCAGGCCCATTCTCAACCTGTCATACTTGAACAAGTTGATTGTAGTACCGTCGTTCAAGATGGAGACACTGCGTTCAGTGATCTCATCTGTGAGAACAGGGGAGTGGCTATCTTCGATAGATCTAAAGGACGCATATCTGCACGTTCCTATGCACCCCGAGTTCAGGAAGTTCCTCAGGTTCTCCTTCGACGGGAAATGTTACCAGTTTCGAGTGCTTCCCTTTGGCATCTCTACAGCGCCGAGGGTATTCACCAAACTGATGTTGATCCCAGCACAGGTTGCCAGGGCACGGGGCAGGTTTTGCCACCCGTACCTGGACGACTGGCTGATCAGAGCGTTGTCTCAGGCGCTCAACCAGGAAGTTACTCGCTTCATACTGGATACGCTGATCAGGCTTGGCTGGGTTATCAATCTCAAGAAGTCAGAACTGTCCCCTTCGCAGGATCTTGTCTTCTTGGGAGCCAGGTTCAACACAGAGCAGGGGATTGTCTCCCTGGCTCAGCATCGCATCGCCAATGTTCAGAGAGCTGCTCTTCAGTTTCTCGAGAGACCCAAACTGTCGGCACGTCAGTGGCTACAGTTGTTGGGGATTATGGCGGCGACCCTAGAGGTTGTCTGGCGGGCTCGTCTGAGAATGAGACCCGTTCAGCAAGCCCTGGCGAGTCTCTGGACTCATGCAGAGAGTTACGAGACAGTTCTTGTCACTCCACAGTGGCTGACACCCCACCTTCAGTGGTGGACAGAGGTCGGGAATCTCACAAGGGGCTTTCCCCTGGAGACTCCTACCCCTTCTCTCACAGTCCAAACAGACGCCTCACTCGCGGGGTGGGGAGGAGTATCGAACGAGCTCACTGCTTCGGGTCTCTGGACCGAGCAGGAGACCTCCTTGCACATAAATGTGCTGGAATTGAGAGCAGTCAGAATGGTGTTTCAGCGCTTCCTGCCTCAGGTCAGGGGTCAGGTCGTCCGTCTCGAGATGGACAATCAGACCGCCATGGCATACATAAAGAAGCAGGGGGGCACAGTTTCCCCGTCGCTGCTTCAGGAAGCGTGGCAGTTCCTACTGTGGTGCGACCAGTACAACATACTGGTTATCCCAGTCTATCTCCCGGGGGTGGACAACATCAGAGCAGATGCGTTGTCCCGCCGAATCCTAGCCCCACACGAGTGGATGCTCGATCGGGAGATATTCGGGATTATCTCCCAGTTGTACGGGTCGTTCCAGGTGGATCTGTTTGCCACTGGAGTGACGAATCAGATTCCAGTGTTCTGCTCGCGCGTCCCCGACCCAAGGGCGGTGGCGGCCGATGCTTTCCAGATAGACTGGACGGACAGAGTCCTGTGGGCTTTCCCACCAGTGCCTCTGATACACAAGGTGTTGTTACATCTGTATCTGCAACCTGCACGGCTACTAGTGCTTCTAGCACCTCTGTGGACGTCGCAGATTTGGTTCCCAGTTCTGCTCGGAGGGTTAGTACAACCACCCGTGCTTTTACCGTGTCGTCCAGGTCTACTGTCTCAGGACGGCCAGCCCCACCCGAATCCCAGGATTCAGTGGGTGGCTTGGCCTTTGTCCGGAATCGCCTCCAGGAGAGCGGAATTCCTGCACCAGTTGCAAACACAATTCTGGCTGCGAGGAGGGATTCGACAAACGTACAGTATGAGGATCGATGGGCCTGCTACGCGCGCTGGTGTGTCGATAGAGGGGATCTCGATCCCTTTTCTACGACTCTAGTCACTGTGCTTGAGTTCCTTCAGTCACGACTTGAGGCTGGCCTTGCCGCCTCTACAGTCAGAGGGTATTCAACAGCTATATCAGCGTTTCATATCCCTGTCGACGGGGCGCTCTTGGGGGCACATCCTCTCGTTCAGAGATTCTTAGCAGGTGTGGACAGAATCCGTCCTACTGTCAGAAGGCTCAGCCCAGTCTGGGACCTTTCTGTTGTCTTAGACTGGCTGTCTGGGGCAGCTTTTCTGTCCCCGTCTTCATTGTCCCTCCAGATTCTGAGTTGGAAGACTGCCTTTTTGGTGGCGGTTACTTCCGGTAGGCGGGTAGGCGATATTCATGCAATGTCTGCCGATCCCGAGCTGACTGTCTTCCACAAGGACAGAGTCAGCATTAGACTACCGGAGTCTTACCGTCCCAAGGTCGACCACACTTTTCATGTGACAGCTCCCATTGAACTTCCAGTCCTACGTCAAGCCACATCGGCTAGCGCCTCAGTGAGTTCTCATGCACATGTGCTTGATGTTCGCAAGTCACTGAGGTTGTACATCAAGCGTACGAAGGACATCCGCAAGGATAAACAGCTGTTCTGCTGCTATGGTGGTGGAAGAGCGGGTTTGCCTGCCAGCAAACAAACGATTTCCAGATGGTTGGTTTCCACCATTTACATGGCCTACGTTCACACGGGAAAGTCCCCGCCTGAAGGTTTGAGGGCTCATTCCATTAGAGCAGTAGCAACGTCGAAGGCGTTCGCCGCAGCCCTGCCCATCGAAGAGATCTGCTCAGCGGCAATTTGGAGCCGACCGAGTACGTTCATCAAGCACTACCAACTCGACAAGCACTCTAGGGAGCGTGCTCGGTTTGGTCAGGCAGTTCTCTCCGGTGGGCAGAGTTCTAAGTTCTGATAGAATGAATTCTCGTTTTTTATCGTTTTACGATTTTCAACGTTTTTTCTATGGTTGTGGGTTATTTTAGTTTTCACGGCTTGGGCCTCACAGTGCCGACTTGGTCGGGTTTTACCCATGCACGTTCAATCACCCCTAACTTTGGTGGAGGGCACTTGACACCTCACGTACTGCACTGTCAAGTCAGAGGTCTTCCGCCGTTTTCGGTGGATTTATATTAGAGGGTATACGTTTGTCTCCCCGCTAACTCCTTTTTTCAAAAAGGGGGGGGGGGGGGTATTTTTAGGCAAAAAAAATGACTGTAATCGCTGTGTTCAGCTTGGTCTGTACTCCGACCCAATTACCCTGCAACCTCGCTCGCCTGCCGTGCCTTTCGTCACGCTAAAGACGGTGAGTAAATCAAGAGCTATTTATTAATTTAGTGCTCTTAGCGAGGTTTTTTACCTTTTGGTTAGACAGAATGCCGCTACCATTGTCTTTTCTTTGGTAGTCTGCTTGCAAAGGTACCTTACGGAAGATATTACGAAAAATAATTGAACGAACCTGTAGAGGTTCTAGATTATTTGAGTAATATCTTCCGTAAGGTACACCTCCCGTTCTATTGTATCCCACCCCTTTCATTCTGTCTAAATCTCTAGATTGTTTGAAAGTGAAGCGGTTTGGGTAAGCCATCACGAGTTACGTCCCTTCCCTTGCTGTTGCATTAGGGGCGAGTGATCGGCTGAGCCGGTATGGTTCGTCGTCAGATAGGTTTTTTATTTTAAATATGTCGTGGAATATTTACAACTATCGTGTTATTTTCAATTGGAGATTGAATTGCAAAGGTACCTTACGGAAGATATTACTCAAATAATCTAGAACCTCTACAGGTTCGTTCAAATTTAGGATATCTGAGCCAGGTGTCGAGATAAAAACAAGCACTAATCTGTCATCCAGACCAAGAGCAAAATATTCAATGGACGACCAGCCCAGTCTAGAAAATTATAGCAAGTCTAGATTCCTCAACTTGAAGAAATCAAGGCATCTTTAGGACTCCACTTTGTATAACTAATTGAACTGAAAATATTCTTGTTTGAAAATAGGCTGAAAATTTCTGAGAGTAAATGCTCGGTAAGTCCTTGGACAGCGAGAGTTCCTCACAATGCACTGAATAGACTAACATTTAGTCTCAGAAATATTTTTTTTGTCACTAAAACACCATTTTACAAACAATTCAAATATATATATATACAATTTTCTAGACTGGGTTGGTCGTCAATTGAATATTTTGCTCTAGGGTCTGGATGACAGACTATGCACTGAACAGACTCTGTATATTCAATTAACAGCCAGCCCAGTCTATAAAATCATAGCAAGTCTAGATTCCTCAGCTTGAAGAAAATCAAGGCATCGTTAGGACTCCATTTTGTATAACTATTTTAACTGATTGTAAAATATTATTAATAAGGAACATACTTATTTCTGAGACTAAATGTTCCTCAACTCCATGGACAGACAGAGATTTCCTGTGCACTGTGCACCGAGCACTGAGCAGCGAGCAGACTGTTGTTATTGGGAAACCCGAGCCAGGTGGCGAGATAACTGCCCCTAACCACAAGCACCTGTTTGCCTCTCCAACACTAAAAGCCTTCATACCAGTCGGTATAGAGCATATCCGCTATCATATCCTGCTGGCAGGGACTCAGAATCTTATGGTCCTAACATATTTCTGCCATCTTCCCAGCACATAGGTCGGATACATACTAGCATTATTCTGTGGTAGACATCTCAGGGGAAATCCTATGATATGTTATATTGCTTGGATTCGGTACTTCTTCAGGATAAGAACTCTTATCCTCTGAGTCATGATTCTGGCTCCAGTGTCATTGCTGTATACACATATATAAGAGTTTGAATGGAACGCACCCATCTAATCACTCTTGGATTGGTCGGCTGGTTGAAATCATCTTCAATTGTGTTCTAATCATTCGGTTACTCATTAAAATCATCTTTCAGAAGATAATAATAATAATAATGAGGATACTTATATCGCGCTGAACTCCACAACACAAAGGACCGTGCTCAAAGCGCTACACACATTATTACCCTGGTGTAAGGACCAACATCGTTCCTTTTTCCTTCTCAACTCCCTTTGGAGTATGCAACCTGCCAATTAAGGCGCTCGAAGGTTATCTGTCACATTGCCTGCACTTCCAAACCAGGTACTCGATTGTACTGCTGAGTGAACAGAGGCACATTTTGAATAAAGTCCCTTGCCCAAGGTGACACCATGAGCCTCTCAACGCATGTCTCAGTGTGGGGCAGGGAATCACCCTTCAAACTCTCAGTTTTGATTCAGCAATGAGGCAGGTAACCCACTCATCCAGCGAGCCACGCCCGTTGTTGCTGAACTTAACTTATAGCGGTCGACTGAGCAATGCACAGGACCACGTGCCACCACACATGTTTAAGTTGCTAGTGGTCGGAAAGATAGATGATACAAGATGAAGTTGTTAGAGATTTCACCATGCTGACTGGCCTTGTGTCAACTATTTCATATGAAGGATTTCAAGAGATCAATAGATCAAAATCCATCAGATGATGAAGGGGAGCTGCTCCCCGAAACGTCACTCTTAAAAACTCTGCCTTGAAGATGTTGCCCTTCTGTTCTTTATATGTTTGGCGGGTACATTGACCCCTTTGTCTATTTTACTAATGTCCCTGCACTAGCCGTAACTGCCTGTATCCTTTAGTGGATCCATATATTTTACAGAAATTCATCCCTTCAAACCACTGTGGATAAGCACCGCCCCTCTTAGATTTTTGTAATTCGAAATAATAAAATGTTAAAATCGCCGTCATGCAATTTTTGCTTTATACGAAACGTTATTACCACTACGGATAATTGGTTTGTGTGATAAGATGTTTTATCATATAATGGAGGGTGTTATCGATGCAATAAATCAATCTGATAAACTTGGTATCCAAATCTGATAAATATGCAAAACAGGTCAAAGGTCAAATACACGAACTACTTTTGCAGAATTCCACTCTTTTCGTGCGAATCCTATAACTGTTTACGTATCATTAAAAAGCGTAACCGGGAGTTTACCAGAGTATTTCCGCTTGAAAGAATGGATATTCGAAAACACGAAATCATCTGATATGGTACACTATGTGCATTTATAGTGTTAACAAAGTCAAGATAATTGTAGATTTGTTTTTAAAATAATTCAAAACTTCAGTGCGCTATTGACCAAGAGCATCAACAAGTAGCTACAGTGTCCTCTACAAAATGAATCTTGATATGTCAGTGTGGCATACCGACGCGCCTGCTAGTCGATCGCATTAGCATTTTGGTTGTTCTTGAGGGATGAGTACACGGTATTAGGTACATTAATAGGTATTGTCATAAACAAAGGAAACAACGCCACCTCACAAATAATTACCGTTTAAGTGCGAAAGATACTGTTATGCATCAATCGGAATCAAACCGGCAACGCAGCTTCCAAAACGTTGAAACTAGAGTTACGTCCCTTGTTCTAGCAACTTGACCAAATTATTTATGAGTGCTTTAGATAGATGCTTATGAACTGATTGAAAATATCTCCATGAACAAGAAACCAGGGACCAACTGTTGATTTTTTAAAGAATCGCGCACATGTGTTTTTAAATTGTTTTAATTAAGAACTATTTTAGGCACTTCACAGCCGATGTCGTGATCATCACTTTGATGTACTGTCTGTGATATTACTCCGCTAAAACTAGGTCAATTCTCTTTCCACTTTTACTACAAAAACACGCTTATTTTAATAATGACATGTATGATAAAGAAATTATTAACCTCGTGTGTTTCCGTATCATTAATATCATATATTTGGAATAAAAAATAATGTATTATGCTCGCCAAAGGCTCGCATAATACAATTTTTATTCCAAAAATATGATATTAATGATACGGAAACACACTTGGTTAATAATCTCTATTTACCCTCTGAAGTAAATATAAATGATATAAAATATAATTACGAATGGTAAATTTAACAAAATAAAAATTGCAAAAAACGTGCTACAGCCCCTTTAAATCAATGTGCTTCCCCCTTCCCTCTCCATCTTGAGATTGATCGCTCACATTCATGATCATAGCCTATGTCAGTTCCCATTTAGCTGATCTGACAGAAGCTTAGATAAGGGCACTCCTGGGACTTCTGCTCTCTAATCAGCTTATATATGGAGATATTTCTATCTTCAATTAGATTGATATTCTCAGCATAAGTCTTTTAGGGCATATAGAAGTGGAATACATAAGAAACAAATATTTTCTGAATAACTTTTTTTATTATTGTGTAAATACAAAGTTTCTGAATATATGCTTACACATCAGCTTCCATCTGATGAAGGAATGAGCATTTACTTTGAAACTTCGACTCTTGTTACTACACATAAAGAAGTAAGTGCTCCCGTCTGATGAAGGAATGAGGTGAGTTGGGGTTTAACGCCGCTTTCAAGAGTATTTCACTTATATCGCGGCTGCTAGTATTATGGCAGGGAGATAGCCCGCAACACCATGTGGCTATGCATTGCGGTGAAACCTGCGAGCATCGGCTGGAACTAGCGAACCATGGGTGGTACTATGCTGAGATTCAATGTAGCACTGCACCCAAACCATACTGCGTGACAAACCCAAACCATACTGCAGACAAAGTTGCTTGGCGGGATTCGAACCCCGGACCTCTTGATCCGAAGCCGAACGAGCTAACCACTGCGCTATCCCGCCCCCGATGAAGGAATGAGCATTTACTCCGAAATGTAGTACCTACACAATGAAGTAGTAGTAATCCTCTTCAGAAATACTAAAGTGTTCTGGCTCCAAGTGTAGACAGAGATAGCTTTTCTCTTTCTCAATGAATTCTGTTTACATATTTAAATAATAATAATAAAATGTCCATTTATAGAGGGCACTTATCCATCCACCAGGTACCCATTTGCTGCTGGGTGAATAAGGCACATTTTGAATATAGTCACTTACCCAGGGTGACACCATACGTCTCTCAACTCATGTCTCAGTGTGGGGCAGGGAATCAACCCTTGAAACTCTCAGTTTTATCCAGCAGCGGGTGACCCACCAATCCAGCGAGCCATGCCCGTCGTTGCTGAACTTCACTGATAGCGGTCGACTGAGCTATGCACAGGACCACGTGCCACCACCATAATACGTGCTTAGTTAGATTTGTTAACATTCTACCCCTGCCTATCCTACTCCTAGACTGTGTACAGTGGCGGATCCGGGGTGTGATGGGATGCAGAGACATGAGATGGGGTTTAACGCTGTTTGCACCTTCACTTTTATCACAGCTGCTAGTATTTTGCAGGGAGAAAGTCTGCAATACCATGGTGGCTATGCATTGTGTTGAAACCTGTGAGCAGCAACTGGAACTAGCGAACCATGAGCATTATTATATTCCTACATTTTAAAGCAATACTATTCCTCTCGTACTTTTTCAAAATCTCCCCTTTTCTGCAAGAAGGGCCCTAGACAGGGATAGGGAAAAGGTAGGGGCCATGGGCCATTTTGCACATAAATAAAATGACCATTGAAATCTACAAAGGGAAATGGCCCATTTAAAATTGTGAAAATGATTAAAATGATATTAAAATGGCCCATTGTCAAAGATGCCTGGGTGATCAATTTCCCCTCAAAATTTGTTTTCTAGATTGGACACAGGTCACTGAGTATTATTATATTAGTAAGAGACTAGCGGTCAGTCTCAAGACACAAGAGACACACGAGACACAAGGCCAAGCTGGAGAGTGAGACATGCATCCCCTATTCACTTCTGGAACACCATCCATCTATCCATCCACTGCCATCTGTGATAAGCATCTGACATATGGATCAGATGGAAAAAAACAACAAGTAAATAATCAAGAAATCGTCTTTCATCTCTAGTTGCCATGGATACATGTATTTTCTGTCCCTGCTGTGAGGTGTGTAGCGACAGCAATGCACTGTGGCAGATTGGGCTCCACCTAATCAATGGTATATCAATGTTCTCACTGTCTCTCATCTACCTTGCCTCGTCTCGCTTCTCAGGGGCGTATACACCCTTTGCATTAGTCTGTTAACCGAACACCTTGTTTTTTTAAGAGCTGAGGCAAGTCTATAGCCTAGAGCAAAATATTCAATTGACGACCATCCAGTCTAGAAAATTATAGCAAGTCTAGATAACTCAGCTAATAAATTAACCCTTACGTTGCGTATATATATTTTACCAATTTTAGCTCCTGTGGGGGAATTTACAAGCTCGCAGCTCGCAGCAGTAGTTTGAGCTTTGGCACTAACTAGCTCTGCTGGCGGAATTTCCAGGCGGCGATTCCGGTACCGTTTTTACAAAATATACCGCATCTACATGGCGAATAAGGACTATATACGGGCGTTCAATACAAATTCAAGTAGCGACACCCGAACACAAAAGGCTAATTCACACCCGAAACTTTTAATGAATTTTCTATGATTTTTTCCATTTATATATAAGGAATTGAAAACAAGATGTCTAGCTTCACAATGATATAAAAATTATTAGAATGTGACCTTTGGTTATAATTCTATAGCTATGTCAAGTTTGTCTTTATTTCCACCTATCAAATCGTAAATACTTACAATATGTATTTGGCATTGCGAACGGTCGTTCATCACACTTTTGCAAGAAATCATAATCTCAAACCAGTTGACAAATAAGCACAAGTCAACCCAAATATGGTTATGTTGTTTGACCTTTCAAATAAAAGCTAACCTCGAACCATAACTGATGAAAATATATTGATTAGTTTGTGTGCCGTTTGGTTTCACATGCCTTTATATAGAATAAAAGATTATTCTTTTCGGTTTATTGTGATATAAAAAATATGAAAATGCATTCAGTATTTTAGCCGTGATAAATGTGTAAGAAGTTGTGAAAATCGCCGATTGTTAAAGGGATTGTTGAAGTGTAATTTTATATGGGAATGTAGTCCATTCTTTTCCATTTATTTTGCCGTATTTGTTTTTGAAAACAAACAATTCGCTCACATGATATGAAGTGCGGGAGTAAGGCGAGTTACAGATTTTTTTCCCGTCTCGCTAGATGCGAGGCAGATAGCAGGCTCGGGCGAGGCAAACCAGACGCAATGCAAACACGTGGGTGAAAATAGCCTCAAGTGAAATTAGGCTTCGGGGCGAAGCCCGACAAAATTGGCCTTTTGTAAAGCTAATTATCGAGGAGTTACGGGTCAACAATGCACACGCAAATTGGTGTGAATTTTGCTGGACATTCCGACCAGACACTGATCAAAGCTTCATTGTCACGGCTAACCGCGGAGCGTAAATACAGCCATTCTCATGGAGCGACTCACGGACACAATCGACTCAGGACCCGGTGCCACGGCTTGTAAACTGAGAGTCTGCCCTGAATTATTTCTAAGTATTAGATCCGGGATCCGAAATGAGGTACCTCTGACTTGCTTATAGCCCTCCTGGAAAATTCCGGGATTCGCAAGTTAAGGGTTAAGGCATCTTTTGGGGTGGGTAATTTGAGTACAGATTTCTCTGATGGAGTGTCCCAGGGGTGATACAGTAGGGGTGACTATTGACCAAAAGAGACTAATGCGATAGCGATAGTCTATTGCGACTTACTATTGCAATAGCGATAGACTTTTGCATCTCACTATTGCAATAACTATTGTGATAGGTTTTTTTTTTACAAATACGCAATATTCAGCTAGATTTCTTATAGTTTTTAGTAGAAATGTTTAATTGATGTAAGGACTATGGAACCAAAATCAGTAAAGAAATCATAAATGAAAAGACTTTTTGACATTTTGCTATTTCCTAACTCTAGTTCTTCCCTTTTGACATTCTAAAATGAAAAATCTTGAATTAAATGCAGTGAGCCTTGTGTAAATCATTGATAATTAAGGGAAATTTAATAGTTTCGATAGTATCGATAGTTAACCTTACTATTGCGATAGCGATAGTGTTTTTGTATATACTATCGATATAGTACTATTGCCAAGCCAACTATTGCCATGCATCGATAGTTCGATGTATTGTTACACCCCTATTTATTATTATATTAACCTTTATCGCCACTCAAGTGACGTCATCAGGACAATGTTATGACATCATAATGGTGATAGCTCGTCATGGCTGTAAATATATCGTTTAATTATATCCATTTCAACATAAAAGACAGAAATAATGATACAATAATTAGAATATCTGTCCCTTTTTGACAAATACCATATTTACCATTTATGACAGTGCCTAATATTGGTCGCCGGATTCCTTGATTCAAGCTGTAAATAATCAAATTGCCCCTTACATAAAAATCATAGTGGGCACTGTCACGCATTGTAATATTAAACATGTTTGGGGGTGCTTATTTGGAAAATGCGCTAATTACGACGAATACGATAGCTAGTTTTCTTTCTCAACTGTTGAGATGAAACATGGTATTTGAGAAGAAAAAAGAAATATCGTCGATGTATTTGGTTGACCTTTACCAATTTCAACTGCCTGAGTAAGTTTGTTGATTGTAGTTTATTTTTTTATTCCTTGATGTGGACTCTAAAAGGAAAAAGTCTTTTGTTAGATCAAATATTCATGACAGGGCTAAACTTAGATCAACCCTCTTATATTCAATTATTGGCTTATTTTCTTTTCACAGCTTTTTGCCGGGGACATTTTTTCTCGAGGCCAAATCCTGACTTGAACTCGCCAACTTGTTCATTATTGATGCTTGTTCTTACACGTTACACTGATGTTTGATTTGCTTTAAAGGCATGCCAATCTTACTGAAACAAAATCTTTTAATGAACATGTAAATAAGTTTTACCAATGGCTAAATAATACTCCTAAAGGCTGAATCAATTCGAGTTCAAGAAAGAATGTGTTCGGTAAAGCCATGCGAGTACATTTCTCTTTTAGAGGCAATTTTAAGGTGTTCACATTAAAATGGCCGCTCGATGGTAGTTTAAGTGATCTGAGTGATACAGCAATACCTAAACACCCCGAGTAGAGTTTTAAATATGACATCATGATGGAATGGTCAACCATCCTCAAAATCAACTAAGACATTCAAATCTATCTCTCTCACTGAAGAGTTCAACAAAATTATTGCTTTATTCACTGCACCATTATCTTCCAATACAGATAACCGATTTCTATGGATACAGCTCATCCAGTTGTGTTATGAGATCTTTTACCCTCTAACGTAACAATATATTGTATAAACTGCAATAATAAATGTCAAATTTGAGAAAAATAATATGCCAAAACCATGCTACAACGCCATTAATACTGAGTCATTTTGATTCAAGAAAACAGTTGAATCATCATGTTTGAGAATATGACTGCCTCAGTAAATAAATGGTTAAAGTATTAACTCTTAAAGTAATTGTGCAATGTTGGCAAGGCAAATATTTCATTCTCCAACAATCTTTCCTTAACCCTTAACATGCGGGTCCCGGAATTATCCGGGCGGGCTATAAGCGATTCGTAGGTACTCCAGTACGGATCCCGGATCGCTTACTTAGAATAATTCACGCCTGTCTATGTACTGGGCTAGCCTCCATACCGGGTCCCGAGTCGATTGTTTCCGCGACTCGCTGCATGAGAATGGCTGTATTTATGCCTCGCAGCCCGCAATGAGAATAAAACTTTCTTCAGTGTCTGGTCAGAACGTCCAGCAAAATTCACACCAATTTGCGTGTGCATTGTTGACCCGTAACGCATCGATAATTAGCTTTACAAAAGGCCAATTTTGTCCTGCTTCGCTCCGATGGCTACACTGCCCGGCGGCTAATTAGCACCTAAGTGTCTGCACTGCCCCGGGGTGAGATAGGCCCGTACAGGCTTATCTGTCTCGCATCCCGCCACATGGGCAGATAGCCTATGCTTATCTGTCTCGCATCTCGCCACATGGGCAGATAGCTTCTAATTACGGGAAGATATTGCGATAAGCTACCTTTCTCTCGCACTTCGTATCATATGAACCAATTGGTTGTTTTCATTTTTTTTTATACCAAAATAAAGAGGAAAGAATGGCCTTTATTCCCATATAAAAATCGCAATTGCGCTAACATAACTGAAAATACAGCAATCGCACAGAGATAGCCGACTTTCGCACTTTTGAATTTTGATACATGTGGCGCATTTACCCCAACATGCCTCGGCGCTCTATTTCTAAGAAACTACTTGGGATATTTTCATAATTTTTTTATCAGTATATAGATAAAAGAATTGTCTTCAATTCCATATAAAATACGTGTATTTTCGGCAATAACTTTTGATGCGCCAGGTGTCGCGCAGAAGGTGATATTCGGCTTTGAATAAGTGGCGCTCTTAGCATATACCATCATTACGGGCTTTATAACTTGTGAACCGCAAGTCCGATTTTTATAATTTTTACATCATTGTAAAGAGAAAAACATTGTCTTCAATTCCATGTATAATGCGCATGTTTTCGGGAAGAACTCTGCATGCGCAAAGCGCCGCGCCAAAAGGTATAATTTTCGCACTTCATAACTTTTGAACCGCAAGTCCGATTTTTATAATTTTTACATCATTGTAAAGAGAAAAACATTGTCTTTAATTCCAGATATAATGCGCATGTTTTTGGGAAGAACTATGCATGCGCGAAGAGCCGCAATATTGATGTACGCATAAGTGAAGAAGTATGATAATATATAACTAAAATACTGTTCTTTTGATACGCAAATATAGAGCTTTATAAACGATGAACAACTGTCATGACGGAATTTTGTTTCCAGTTTTGGAAAAAAAATTATAACATAAAAGCGAAAATATATTTGAGTACGGGACCCGCCGCTCGGGGAAAAGCCTTTTCGTGGGAATATTTTCTCAGGAAAATATTTCACTTTTCGGAGTTTCTAAAAATGCGTGAACATTTTTGTTACTGATGCCATTTGCGAAAGGTTTTTATTTCTAAAATTCAAATGCGAGGGCGCACCTTTCCAAACCATTTGAATTGAATTTATTATTTTATCTTTTACATTATTGAATAAAAGACGTTTCATTCAATAAGATTTGAAGAATTATTTATATGTGTAGCGGACTGAACTGAGCAGATGGAGAATTTGATTCCTCACCACTTTTATTACCAAAGTTCTTTTGTATCACAATTACTTTTTTAGGTATTAGTTTTTTCGTGAGCAGGGGAATTTCCGACGGGATTCGCCATGACATAATGAGAAAAAATTCCCATGAACATGGGCGTGGTCCGTCATCTTCGGGACCGACCCACAAGTATAAATATCTACCGGGGGGTGCGCGGACCCCCCCGCTTTTGGTCGCCACCCCCCAAACTTTTTGTGCAAATTATTTTTTTGTTTCTACTTTGAAATAAAGGTTCGTGTCATTCCGAGGTATGAAGGTTTCTGCTATATATGTCGAGAGGGCATGGGAACCCATTCCCAATAGAATCCGGGGTTCGTCCCATAGGATTGTTCCTCGGAGTCTCTTGTTCTCAAAAGAGAACATGGGAAACCTGTCCCGCGATTGAATCCGGGGTCCGCCGCGGAAGACGGGGACGGGAATTCCCGGAGAGCATGGGAGTATGCTCCCATGGGTCCGGGCTCCGCCTCGAGAGACCGCTCCTTGGATGCTCTGCTTCTCGAAAAGAGAAGTCATTCGGCAACTGACAACCCGAGCTTCCCTGACATAGTAGTTTATTTTCCGGGCCTCGCGCCCGGTGCTACACGTCGCCGAGAAAATCAGAAAATGGTCCGTTTGACATATGCGTCGGAAAAATCGGCGCGATGTCAGAAGCCGTCGGCGCCGTCGGCGCTTGCGGCGCAGTCGTCCTAGATGCGCCGGGAGGTTCTGAAACTGGCAAATGAACGTCCATGAAGCTCACATTCATTATCTCTGTATGTTTATTGTCTCTAATCACATGTTATATGTTGCATACATCTAACGCATTTTCAATCATTTACAGGTTGAAGCAGAATGCTGCGCGGACGTGGACGCAAGGCCCTGCGACGGCCTAGGGCCTTGCATACTAGGACACGCAGCTTTGAAGCCGTTTCAAGCGACGACGACTTCATCAACGAGATCCATGCTGATGAAGCCTCTGATATGGAGTCAACTGACAGTGATGGTAGCAGTGGTTTAGACAGTGATGATGCATATGATCGGGACACTGTAATAGATAGTGAACATGGTGACACAGATGCTCTGAGTGATATAGAGACAGAGATTGCCAGAAAGATTCTAGCCGCCGGTAATTCCACCGAAGAAGACTTTAGTGGTTTTGAGGAGGAGTTTGCCGAAATACCACAATATAATCATGATAATTCACAGACGTTTGATGAGTGGGTGGATGGTCCGCGGCCACGTGTAAACTTGCCTTTCACTGGTCAAACTGGGTTGCGCCAGTTCATAGAACTTCCTGAGAACCCTGAACCTATTGACTTTTTCAATTTGTTTATACATAATGATGACTATGAGGATATGGCAACGGAAACCAATAGATATTTCAAACAAGCAATGGAGGACAAAATTCTAAGACCCCGTTCAAGAATGCAACAGTGGCAAGACACTAATGCAGAAGAGATGAAGGTATTTGTAGCCATGACAATTGCCATGTCATTGGTTGTGCAGAGAAACTTTGCTGATTACTGGTCAACAAGTGATGTTACCTCAACGCCTTTCTTCGCCAAGTGCATGCCCCGAGACAGGTTTTGGCTTCTTATAACCTACCTACACTTGGCTGACAACAGGAGGATGCCGGGCCGTAACACCCCGTGCTTTTCACCAATAAATAAACTGGGACACTTGTATAACCGGATAGTTCACCGTTTTTCAAGAGTGTATAAACCGCATCAAAACATTTCAGTCGACGAGGGCATGGTGCCCTGGAAAGGTAACTTATCTTTCAAAGTTTATCTTCCCGACAAGCCTAAGAAGTATGGGATAAAGGCTTTCATGTTGTGTGACTCGCACAACGGATACGTTTGCAAGTTCAAACTCTACACTGGAAAAACGAATGAACCGGTTTCTGAAGGTGGCAAAACTTATAATGTAGTCATGGACATGGTGAACGACTACGTTGGACAGGGGCATCACATCTTTATGGACAACTACTATTCGTCCACAAATCTGTACATAAATTTGTGGGAGCGGGGAATAGGTGCCACGGGGAAGTTGAGAGCCAATCGAAAGGGACTTCCTGATTCAGTCAAGAAACCTAAAAAGAAAGCCAAGCAAGGGGACATGACAGTTTCTCACAACCATGGCCTACTCGTTCTTCGCTACGAAGATAGAAAATCAGTGCTTCTCATGTCTACTGTTGAAGATACACAACTTGAACAAACAGGGAAGAAGAACCGGGCAACAGGGGAACCAGTTCTCAAGCCGCGCATTGTAACAACGTACAACAAGTACATGGGAGGTGTTGATCGGGCCGACCAGATGTTGTCGTACACGCCGTTCCGAGTGAAGACCCTGAAGTGGTGGAAACGGGTTTGGTTTCACGTTCTCAACGTTGCCATGTTGAACTCTTACATCGTTTATAAAGAATACAGCAAAGATAAACCTCTAAAAACAAGTCGGGAATACAGGAAGGCTTTGGCGCAACATATAGTAACATTTGCGGACAAGGAACAAGTTCCATCACTTTGCAGACGTCCCCGTGGTCGGCCGAGCACGAGCGACGAGAGTGTCACTCGTCTTCATGGACGTCACTTTCCGACGAAGATTGAGCCTGTCGGAAGGAAGAAAAACGTCACAAGGATGTGTGTGGTATGCTCTAAGGCAAAACGCGCCGTCCTCGCAAAACAGATTGAAGAAGGCAATGGGCCAGCAAGGAAGAAAAAACGAGTAGGCAGAGAGTCTTCTTATGAATGTACAGATTGTAATGTTTCTCTGTGCGCCGCACCATGCTTCAAACTGTACCACACCGCCACTGACTATTCCAGGGCTTACATCACTGCCACAGAAAAAGAAAGAAATGAAGAAGGGAATGAAGAAGAAGAAAATTGAAAGTAAAGAGAGCCGAAGTGTGGACTAGTATATACACATTATATACATACCTTGTTAGGTCCCTAAAGCTGTTCTGCGCACAACCGCAGGTAAATATTGTGTATATTTGTACATAAATGCATTGTAATTTCATTGTTATACATGTCATTGCAAATAAAATATTCTTTATTTTATCAAAGAGACAGAGAAAGTGAATGCGAGCTTTCATTGGAAGTTCAGCCAGAACCGCATCATAAAAAAACACCCATAAATGCTGAACCGGGTGGCCGATTTTCATAAAACTTACATGGGGTAAAGAGGAAAGATTCGGCTTTGATTCAATATAAAATTTATACATGCGCACGAAAAACTAAAGTTGCGGCACGTGCCCCGATATGCGCGATAGTCAAAAAGTTGCCTCAAAGTACCGAGGGTACCTTCATTTGGCACGCTATAGCTTCCGAACCAAGTTGCGCATTTTTTTTCTTTTTACATCATCGTAAAGAGCAATAAATTGTCTTCAATTCCATGTATCATATGTATATGCGCAGCGAAAAATAAACATGCGGCAAATGATGCGCCAGATGTCGCAAAAAGTTAGTTTTTCAAAAATGAATTTTCTAAGTACTGGGGGTGCCTTCCTTACGCTCTTCATATATTGCGAACCATTTGACGTATTCCAATAATTTTTATATCATTGTAAAGAGGAATAAATTGTCTTCAAGTACATACGTGTTTCGCATGCGCGCGAAATAATTTACGATTTTATAAAGCTGGAAATAAAGACAAACTTTACACCGCGCAACATGTATTGCGTTCGCCGCGGTGATTAGTGTATGCTGTGCTCATTAGTACCCATTAGTTCCACGCGCGCTCGGCTCTGGCACCCTCGAGGAGGTCTCGAGGAGGTCTCGAGGAGGTAACGTTACTGTAATTAGCACAGTCCCGGGGGGACCAAGCAGTGCCAGTAACTTGGTGCGCGTCGGGACCATTCACGTGGTACTGTCGGGGTAGCGTCACTCTCTTTTGGTTGGTTATATTTTCTGAACCATAAGTCGTATTCTAATAATTTTTATGTCATTGTAAAGAGGAATAAACTATCTACAAGCACATATAAATTTCGCAATATGCGCGCTCAGGAGTTTTGATTTCATGAAGCTGGAAATAAAGACAAACTTTAGATGACAATAGAATTATAACCATAGGTCGCATTCTAATATTTTTTATATCATTGTAAAGACAAACATCTGGTCTTCAAGTCCATATAAAAATTTCAGTAGCGCGCTCCAAATTCATGATGTTATAAGGCCCGAATTAAAGACAATCTTTACAAAGTAATAGAAAAGTAAAGAAAAATCGTAAAAAAATAATTCGAAGATGCGGGTATAAAGCAACCATTTGTGTACGGGTGCCGCGACTTGAATTTGTATTCAACGCCCGTATATAGCCCGTATTCGCCATGTAGATGCGGTATATTTCGTAAAAACGGTACCGGAATCGCCGCCTGGAAATTCCGCCAGCAGAGCTCGTTAGTGCCTAAGCTCAAACTACTGCTGCGAGCTGCGAGCCTGTAAATTCCGCCACAGGGGCTAAAAAGGGTAAAATATATATACGCAACGTAAGGGTTAAAATTAACCCTTACATTACGATATTCTATTTTACCCCTTTTAGGCCCTGTGGTGGAATATTCTGACCCTCTAGCTAGCAGGTGTATTTTGGTCACTAATAGACACTGCTGGCGGAATATCCCAGGCGGCGATTCCGGTACTGTTTTTTTTCGAAATATATCGCATCTACATCGCGAAAACGGACTATATACAGGCGTTCTATACAATTCCAGGTCGCGGTAGCCAGACACAAATGGTTAATTCATACCCAAAACTTTGAATGAATTTTCTACAACTCAGGATTTGGAAAGGTAGGGCCATGGGCCATTTTGCACATTGGATGAAGAAATGGCCCATTGAAATTTAAAATTTTACTAATGCTACAAACAGCCCAATTCTGAAAATGACTGAAAGCCCTAAAAATGCCCCACTGTTAAAGGTGTCTGTCTCAATCCCTGCGACTTCCCGAACTTTTTCTAATACTTTCTAAAGGTTAGTCTGAGGAAAGCGATGTGGTGAACCGAGCGTACAGACATTATAGGGGTGAGGTAACAAGTTGCTTGAATCAATGATAAACATGTTGGATTGCTCCAGTTCCTTTCATGCTGCCCAGAATAACCGGTCCACACCAGCCGAAATACTTGACTCTGACTGCAATCTCATACAACCAGTCAATACAGCACTCTGAAGCAGACAGCCAAACAGGAGGGAAATCTTCATGGAGGACAAACTCATAATCGTCCCATCAACACTGTAGAGATGATAGATATCACCTTTCAAATTGATAACCTGTGTCCACAACATCATAGAGATGTAACAGATTAAATCATTTCACCTGGCACAGCAATAACCTGTGTCCAAAACATTATGGAGATGTAATAGATTTCACCTGGCATCTCAATAACCTGTGCCCACATTAAAAAGATGTAATTGATTAAATCATTTCACCTGGAACAGCAATAAACTGTGTCCAAAACGTTATCGAGATGTAATTGATTAAATTACGTTTGACTCATTGACACCCGCCACACTCTGTACATTGTCCGCTTTTCGATCAGAAATCACTACTTTTACCTTCATATTGTCAATATACTAAGTCGACTATCATCAAAATGGTAGTTTTGGGTAACAGTCGGTACTTCTCAATAAAGTAACACCATTTATAACGTTTGCAATATGTGACCCCAAACAACACAATTGTTGTAACTCTAAAATGAGGTTTTTTAAAACTAGGTTTTCATAAAGCCGATCAGAAAATTACAAAACCTGTAATGCTATAAACCTCAATATCCTCTATGAATTGTCCAACCTATTTTCAATCCATACTAATTTCAGAGCAACCGGTAATAGTTGTCTTATTTTCAGTAAATCCTGATGAAATTGTCAGTGTTCTCCAAGACATCTTCACAAATAAGGAATTGTAATCTGACACCAGCCACTGATGTTCCAGAGCAAAAATAACTTTTAATCAAGACCATGAAGAAAAGACCCATCAAAGGCATTATTTGTCACCTGCAGACTTATTTGATGGGGCAGGCTATTTATACATTACACCTGACAGTTCAATGCATGGAATTTGAACACAAGTCAGATGAACCGAACAAATAATGCTGTCAAAATAATCTATAAAACATGAAAATGACATGCAAAATATTTATATGCTGAACAAAGAATTACAGGTAAAATGTAAAAAACTTCAGGTAATTAATCGGGATTTAAATTTGCAAAACATCATACAACTGGTACATTGGGAGTTGTTATAGAATCTGTTACAAATGCTTTATAAATAGTTGAGATAATTTAACCGCTGATTATTTTTATTATCATGAACTAAAGAATGTGAGACTTAAATGTTGATATTTTAAGAAAGTTTGATTTATTGTTATTTATTTTTTTTAAATGGAATAGGATGACAAACATGCAAAACAGATTTTATATATTCCCAAAACTTTATCAATAAACAAAACAAAACAAATTCGAGAGTGTTAAATTATAGTCTTTTCTTTGAAATTACTTCTTCCAAACGGACAGAATTTAGTGCAAAAGCAAAAAAAGTAGAACTCTTACATCTTCCTGTTGTTATTTTTTAGCTGTCCTCGATCTGTTTTGAGTGTTCCAGCATTTTTCAAATCTAAAAGCCGCATTTGTGTGCAAATTTACTTTACGGTTCAAGTAAATAACTGGATTGAATAAACTATTCAACTATCGATAGTTAGCCATCCTATCGATCGTTTTTAAAGTCACGATACTGTACTATTGACACAGCAACTAGTTTGATCTATTCTTACACCCTTAATTGTTTGTTAAAACATTATGATTACTAATCATTGATCCTATTTCAGATACAAACAACTTGAAAAGTAGTGAGAAATAAATAAAATAAATTTAGTAAATTTGCTGTAATATGTGCACACATGAACATCCAAGAGGCATATATACATGTATAGGCCTACATTTATGAGATTTGTGTTTTAGCTTATGTGTGTCATGTTGGGTATATTTCTGTGATAATTTCATCAGAACATCTGAAACAACACAAGTCAGCTGCAAAGTTTTAATGCATGTGCATGTCACACTGACCAAAAGATTGCAGTTCCAAATCAGCACACTTTGCCTTTGGCAATCTACATTTTAACAACCATATTAATCTCTAGTCTATTCCGACGACTAAGAGAACTAAATAATTTCCGACGTGACATGTTGTGTAACTTCTTAGGAGCTGAGCAATCTGCAAGTTAACACCTTGTATATCCATTTCGACGGTCCGTTCCTCAGCAAGATTTGGGCTACATCGCCGGTTCCAGATTTTTTGGAATTTACCCACAACTTCGGTAAACCATTTGGTTCTCATAGTGCATATTTCTTACGATTAATTGCGAGCTAATATGTTGAACTAATAAAGTTACTTACCATTAAAAGGCACGATCATATATCCACACTGGAAAATAAGCTTGATCGTAAAAACAGATGAATAGCTAATGTCACATCAACAGACAGCTAACAGTATCCGCCATGTTACCAAAACATTGATCACGTGGGAGAAGTCGCTTCAAGAGTTACCTCCCTTTATTAGGATTTGCCGAAGCACTTCATTTCTTCTCGATTAACATATATTTCATCCTAACAAATATCAAATTAACTGTATTATTTTTATAAACATTTCAATCAAATTATATAATCTTTAAAATAAATTAATTACCACATATTCTATCAAATAAATTAGAAAAATAGAGCCATTGGCTCTGCAGATCAACAGTTTTTATTGATTAAAATGTGAAATAACTTACATGTGAAATAATAAGTTTATAATGTAAATGCAATGAATCATCACCAAATATCCAATTCAAGTGCTACAAGTTAATTAGAAGAAGTTACCCTGATATATTATACATTTCCTCTGAAATTAAATCTCAAACCTTGTAAAAATGTCTTCTGAAATGGCTTAACTTATTACAAATATCTGAAATTATGCCTAATGCAGGAAAAATATAATTTTTGCCACCCCTTTCCCCACCCCTCACAGACACAACCACATCCTAATGTCAACAATCCCTTTCCTTACAACGAGCTTGCATGCCTCTCACTCACCGAATACTTATCACTGGAACCATCACTAAATAAGGTCAATGCACAGATCATTATGCAATATGGTGACCGTTGGCTCTAGTTACAAGTTACTTACACAGCCCTTAATTCATTCTAAAAAAGGTTTTCCTATTTTTCACTTATAAATGGTGTTAGAGGCTTTTAAAAATGCGCTCGTTATATGGCTGATATATCATTTAAAAGGATTTGATCATAATGCACCACTTAAAAATTTCACCCCTGCCACGCCTTTATTTTCCTCAGAAGGCTTATGACATTTATACGGTAAGCCTTAATCTCGATCCATCAAATATCACATTCTCAAAATTTGAGTTTTATAGCATTATACTGGTTCTTGGGGGAAGTCGTTTAAAGATTCTAGCGTGGATCCCCTGTCACGCCCATACTGAAAAGGGGATCTTCATATCTTCATATAACAAATATATTATTTTGAAAGTTCTTGGGAGAAGTCGTTTAGATTTTAGGGTGGACCCATGCACTGTCATGTCCGTATTTGAGAGGGACCAAGACCAAATGATCAAACTTGAGTCTTCATATAACAAAGATGTTATTCTGAAAATTTCAGCTTCCAATGTTTTCAACTGGTTTCGGAAAAGAAGTCGTTGAAAGGTTGCACTTATGTAATAACGACTACCAAACCCATATTTGACATATCTTATTACTCAACCGTGGTGAGATCACTCATTAGATAACAATGAGTTGGTTACACACATGTGTGATACCACCGCGTGCTGCCGTAACGTCATAATCGGCGCGTGACGTCATAGTCGTTTTTGGTTGACGTCACAATGTAAGCCGCGCGACTGCAGGAGCGGGTGACCTTTTTGCAAGTAAGAGTCACTAAAAGGGATTTTATTGCAATTCAGCGCTATTTACAGCATTGAGTAATAAATAAAATACTAAACTCGGTCCCGTTTGATAACATGTTTATGAAACTCGTGAATGGCTTCGGTATTTAACTCGCTTTCGCTCGTTAAAATACCAAACCATTCACTCATTTCATAAACATGTTATAAAACGGGACATCGTTTAGTATTCTATATGTAACAACTCAATGAATCTGAAGATGGGACGAATATGCTTGATGGACTGCTGCTTGCGGGAATTCAGCTTCAACAGCTTGAAAGGCAGTCGAGTCAATCTCTGTCTGAACCACAGAGGATTCAATAGATAACTGAGGACTTGGACATGCCTCTTAAAGGGACAGTTGCACATTTTATTTTTCCAAATTTCCCATTTAAAATGATTGCTTATGACATTTATATTTACTTTAGAGGGTAAACCATTTTATTACACAAACCAATTATCCATTGTTGCGAACATTGCATGGCGGCCATTTTTATTGTGAACACATTTTATTATTTCGAATGACAAAAACGATTCCCATGGCTTTACAGAACCATGTAAACTCGTTTTTTAACTTGATTTTCTGAAGAGTGAAGGGTGTTTTACTATTGATGACATTATTTTTCTAATACATTTCATCGACTTATTTCAGTGAAATAACGTGCCTCTGCCCCTTTAAGGAGACCGAATGGACGGTCATAGGTGGCGGTTTCGGAGAAAGACATATTAGGCCTAAACAAGAGTTTACGTCGTCGAACCATAATTATACCCATATGGTTGAAAATAACCGAGTTAATATTCATAATAAAAAAAAAGTGTGTCGAAAGTGTGTCATATGACTTTTACGAAACTCGTGCAAATTTATGTATAACCCTCGCTCTCGCTCGGGCAATACACAAATTCTCACTCGTTTCGTTAAAGTCATATGACACACTTCCTCGGGTAATAATCTTTTTGAATTAGATAGACGCCGGGTCTCAATAAGACGCCAAGTGATACGACACACAAAGTTTTCAAGAAATGCAATGTATTATGGTCACGTATACCTTAAAAGACAAGGAATATAAATATTCACCAAACCGTGTTCAAGAACGTTTGTCAAGATTGAATTTCTATATGTTTGTGAGTATGGCGATTTAAATGCCAAAACTTATTAGAAAAAGACGATCGGGCTGAAGGGGGTATTAAAAACATACGCCGGGGCGTCTATCAGAGGAAATACGGTATTCTATCATCTTGAGTTATTGACCACTGGTCAAGTACCGTAACATCAGCTGATAAATAAATATATATGGACAGAGAGGGAAGAACTGTCGGCGGAGGCGGTACAGGACTTTGGCACATCGTCTTCATTCTGATTTATGATGCGATTATAGACTTTTTAAAGGTGCATCCATTGTGTTTCATAAAATGTTATCAGGCTTTTAATACGTTCCGACTCACCATATGTGTTGTTTACATTGCAAATAAAATAACTCAGCTTGCATATTCATCCCCAATCACCAAATATATCCAATCTCATTGAACTCAGATCGTACCTGGCTGAGAAACGCAGCGAGGTACGAGTGTTAGGTTCGATCTGATTTCAATGAGATTGCAAATATGTCATACTAACTAATTTCTAAGAGTAACATCATTATGCATGTGTAGAAACCGAAACTGCACGTCCCATTTACATGCACACTAGTTATATGACCTATTAAAAAGGATCAAACCAAATTTATCATTCTGTTTCCTATAAATAAGATTCCAAAATTACGTTTGACTCTTTGGCGCGCGTCATCGCAATGCATTGTCCGGTTTTCGATCAGAAATCACTACTTTTACCTCCATATTGTCAATATACTAAGTCGACTATCATCAGAACGGTGGTTTTCGGTAACAGTCGGCACTTCTCGATAAAGTAACACCATTTATAGCGTTTGGAATATGTGACCCACAAATCAATACACTACAGCAAAAAAAACCAGCAAATACAAAGTTGTACCCAGAATAAAATCGTGAAACTGTTTTACATTATGACAGACAGACAGAAATAGTTCATTTGAGTGTCATTAGTCAGTTACGTGAAGATATATATACATTGTAAACATCCGAGTTGAGAAAACTGACATCCAGCCATAAATTGGCTTATGAGATATTAAACAATAAAACATATGATATATCGTAAATTTACAGGTTAAACAGAGAACATTATGTACATAATATTTTTCATTGTGTTTTACATAATTATGTGGAATATAATAAAGGAAAATCGGTCGCATTCACTTTGAAACCAAATTACATAGGATTTAATTTTTCATATATGCACTGTTGTAGATGAATAATTTCACTAGCGATTGACATCATTTAAAGATATATTGAAACAAATAAGGCTGTGCAATATTATTGCAATACCAATATATTACAATACAGAGGTGTGCAATACACGTATTGCAATACGATTTTCATATCGCAATATATTGCACCAACAAACATTAAGTCAAATTTATTCATTTATCTTGTAAAAGTCACATTTACTGACTTAAGTAATAGATAGAGGACGAGTAGCAGTACATTATCGGGATATAAATGTACGGGTTTGAGAGGGTTGGGCGAGGCGTTAGCCGAGCCTGACCCTCTCAAACCCGTACATTTATATCCCGATAATGTACTGCTGCGAGTTCTCTATCTATCTTAGAGCACAGTCAAATGCTTGAGTCGTCAAGAAAATGTCCTAAAATGAATTTATTTCAAATATTTTGTCAACAAATTTGGAAAACATTCTCTCGAACACAACAATGCAAAACATTGACATCTCTCATTTTCATATGCAAATCTTAGGGACATTGACGTCATCTTCGGCACTGTGAGCACTGAATTTCTGAAATTGTCCGAGGTGCATGAGGCGTACATTTTATATAAAGCGTACGAGTCGTGCTACAGCATAAGCGTCGTGCTTGAATCACGCACATGCATGATTTAAGCACGTTTTTATTCAGCAACATTGAGCAGTAATACATTTCATTGCCTATAAAGACTGAGTGGTTTGTGGAATGAATCAGTTCACACAATGGCTTCATCATGGACAGTCCAGGACAAGTACACTATTCATTCAGGAAAGGTAACTTTACTTTTTTACTCCTTACTTTTCAAACTCTGTAATTTTAAAATTCTAACTAATTTTCATTAAATTGGTTATTGTTTTTTTGTATTTCAATTTTTTACCAACACGTTAAGTTGTTTGTTGAGCTGTATTTATCAATATGCGAGTTGTTATATCTATTGTTGCATATGCTAGTGTGCATCCCGTCTATATTGCATATAAATAAGTTCAGGTTACTGCAGCAAAGGAACTCGAACTGTCTGTAGAAAAATATGTAACGTCGAACTGGACATCGCTCGGATGCTGTGTGACGATACAGGAGTTTCAGTGAGACGACAATGCAATCTCCATCCTCTAACACTCCAAGAAGGTAATTTTATATCACTTTCTTATTTCTCATTTTTATGTCGTTCTATATAACTTTTGATATTATTTTTTATATCGTGATTGAAAATATATGGTTTGATGCTTGTCATTGTTTCACTTACTCGTAATATAATTGAAATACACTCGAAAAATCCCAATTTACGTCACATTACTTGCTTTATTTACATGCTTTTATTCTTCTTTTAAGAATATCAAGCTCCTTAATATAGAAGACCCCCATCAACGGAAGCGACTATTTCCTTTCAGAAAGGGATCACAGCAGGTCATTTGTCAATGTAATAAGTGTTTAATTGTGTTATCTCCATAAATAAAACAATCAGTTGACATTGTTTGTTGTTTTTATGAAAGTCTGTGAACCAGTTTATGAGCATGATACCCGAACGCAACCAGACAACCGTACATCTATCGGGATATAAATGTACTCCACGTGACCACAATACACTCATATGATTGGACGAAAGCATTTGACTGTGCTCTAATCTGTATTAAGAAAATTATTGTGAAGTGCTAGAATGTGTGTTGGACTTTTACAAATGATCTTTTTAAAGACCTGAAAGTCATTTTATCAAATGTGTCATGTTTAAACTGCAAAAAGACAGTTGAATGTAGAGTTCATTTAGCATGTTGCAATGCCATTGGCACTAGTTAAAATGGTTTCTAGTGAAATATCTTATTGTCAGAGGATCTTGCAATATATTGTGGTACATATTGCAATACATAACAGTTCAACAATACGTATTGCAACACTAAAATTGAGGCAATACACAGCCCTAGAAACAAATATTTGTTAGAAACCTACTCAGTGAAACTTTAAACCTGTTTTTATACTCATATCACCATAATGTGCGTGATCCGTTTCAGCTACAGAGCTTCTCGGCCTATTACGAACCCCAATAATATGTTTATGATTACATTTCAAAATAAGGATTTATCGGTGTTTGATAAGTATATAGGCGAACATATTTAAACTAATTTCACAAAAGCATATAGAGGATATTATATGAGTGTCTATGTCATACTATGTTTACGACACAAGTGCCTGAATATTAGTATTTCCCGAGCGAGAGCGAGGAACATACCGATATTCAGGGACGCGTGTCGTAAACGTATGGCATAGACACTCATATAATATTCTGTTTATTACCTAAGTCGTAAAATTAATGAAAACACGCTCAAATCCACTTTCAACCATAGGCTGGCGACCGGCCGTCGCGCATTTAGAACCCAACGTCATAGACGAAGCGTGACGTCATAGCATTGTTTAAATGACATCACGTCACCATGCCAAAGTGATATGTTGCACTTGGATATGGTATGAAAAATATGAACCCCGATATGATTAACCTCGTAGGTAATATTCAAGGATAATCAAGGCAAAAGGGAAAATAACCCACGAAAGCAAACGATATAATAAGAGGCCATTTAGCAAATAAATAAACAAATAAATAGTCCATTTGTAATGCGCAATGCATCCTCTATGCTAAGACATGCTAAAGGACACAGTCTAACGGAAAACTCGTCCAATCGATGTCGAGACAACAGTAGAGACCGTTTAACAAATTTTAGTTACACTTATAATTGAAACTGAGTAAGCTATAAATTGAGCGAATATGTCAAAATATCGCAATTCAGTCTGTGCATATAAGCTGTATGTTGAAAACAAACGACTAGAAATCGTATGAAGTCGACAATCAAGGCCCTTATAAATACTTTATGAACAAATACAAGTAAAGTAAACTCACGTGCAAAAGAAACGTTCCCACATTTTGAAAACAGTATAAAATGAAATATTGATGTCGGAGAAAGTAGATTTTGAATGTATTTGGTAGCCACATGTTTTGTATAGAAGTATTCACAATTTCATACATCAGAGTATGCTTCTTTTATTTTTACATCTGTTCAAATAGACATGGGGTGCTAAATCGCTTTTTAAAGATGTTTTTGGCCCACAATATTTGGTATTTAAGTTTAAAACATTGAAAAAGTAGAAATTTAATTAATTAAAGATATCCTCGACATAAATAACCTTCTTTGATTTAAATTTGTTGACGCGTCATTACTGTAGGACGTCACAAAACAACCCAAAACTGGCTTTTTGAGGCTTCTATCTCGTCTAGTTAAGGAGATTCCATAACGACCATTTCTTAAAACTTCTGTTTCTCAGAGTTATGAATAGATAATGTTTCGAAAATTCATATCTAGTATTGTTGGGTTCTGAACACATGATGTAACGCTGTTTCAGTCGTATTTATCGCCCGTCGATAGAAATATCTTGTATTTTGTATGGGGACGTTTCTTTTGCACGTGAGTTTATTAAGTATACTGTCCTTTCTTTAATCAAATACAAATGATCGTAAATAACTACGCGGATTTACCTAGTTTGCACACCTTTATAAAAGTGTATACCTCTATGAACTTAATAAATTTCAAAATCAAATCTTAAATGTGTTTTACGGTCCGCGGGAGATATAGCTTAATTCGATATTGAAAATCGATGGTATGGATTATGCAGATTTCACTGGCATCGTAATTGCATCACAATGCTATGACATCATCAAGGTACACGACGCACAGTGCTATGATGCCAATAACAATACAGATGAAATAACAAATACTATGACATCATATTAATGATGACGTCACAAGACTCTAATGTCTGCACTACAGACCAAATGAAAGCGATGTTCAGAGATGTGAATTTTTAATCGAGACTGCATGAAGAAGGATTTTTTAAATAAAAAATGTTTTATCTCACTCTTGTGCACCTTATAACCAATATATACACACGCGTTGATAATTATAAAAGGAAAATAATTCACCAATATCAATTTGTGATTTCATGTTAGATCTAGATCTAATATATATTTTTTACCTACAGCTAGAATAAACTGAATTGGGTGAGAATCTATATTTAGGATCGAATGTCTATGTTATGGATGTACAGCAAATGATAATAGAACTTGTTTTAAAACCATTAAATAACAAGTATCATCTTCTTTGCTATGGGCAAAGCTGTCAACAACTTTCAACTTTCGCAACCTTAAAAGGACCCCTTTGTAAAGGGCGGATAACTCTAAAAAAATTCAACAATGGAGAATTGGTACCAGCGGTCGATTAAAGGTATTCTTTTGGACATCACTGGTGTCCTATACAACTGTGGTGAAGGAGACGGTGAGGCGATTCCAGGATCAGTCGATGCCGTCAACAGGTGATGATGGTAGAGAATGACAAGTTATGAAACAGTGTCAAAACCTCAACACAGATGAGCTGAACTTGGCAGGCTAGCTTTTGGAAAAGTAGCACGTACCTTGAGGAGTACAAACAGGTCCTATATACAGACAGATCTAAGTTTTATACCGTAAATGCATATGCAGTGTCACTGGTCTGTTTTTAGCTCTTTCAATAATTGTGCTGTATTGATTTTGTTTTAGATGATACAACTTGTTCATGATGATTCTTTCCAATTTTAACTTACATTTAAAAAAATTGTTTCATGAATATTTTCAATCAACGTTATATAGATTGAGATCCAGTGGACTTCCGGTGCGCTTCTGTACAAACGAGACGTCAACTACCAAACAGAAACTTCAGGAAAAACTACAACGCCTTGGCTTCTCCCTATCTGAGTCGGAGATATTTGCTCCCATCCCAGCAGTTTGTAGCATTCTCAAGCAGCGTAATCTGCGAGCACATCTTCTGGTTAATAAGAGTATGTCAGTTCTATATTCGATTTATAAAACCCTGAACAGATACAAGATGAAAATATTTTTTAAAAAACCCAAAATCGGGCCTGTCAACAGCAAGTTTTTCCCTTTGTCAAGACTCCCCCTCTGTCAAAATGAGATAATATATCACTTTACATGTGCAGCTGTTTATGTGTTTATTAAGAAATAAAGTTCGCTGTACCCCAATGTGTTTTGTAATAAAGTATAGTTTTGCCCTGAACTATTATAGTTAAAGTACGAGGACGGTAGTCCGAGTACTTTGACATTATAATAGTACTTTTCTAAGATAGCCCATAACTCAACATTCTGCTTTGAGTAATTTTGCAAGAAAAATAGAGTTTACTTCCTTAATATTAATAATCCATGATCAGGGCCAACTGACGAGCCGTGCGACAACAGGGACTATGACGTCATTGTTCTGTTGTGACATCATAGTGGGGCCTGGGGTTGCCTAATGCGGATTTCATCGTTTTGGTTCAAGTACAAATGTAGCTTAAAATTTAAGACTAATTGGGATACAAAAGAACACATTCCTTCGATAATTGTTATAACAACGCTACCGTTGTTTTAGGACATTATCATTTGCAGAAAAACACGGTCTTTTCAACTGCCCTCTTTTGTTGGGTTACCATGGGCACACGTGATTACGAGGTGAGCGGAACCGTCATTCAATTGTTACGTCATCACAAAAACTATACCTTTATCGTCTGATAAAGTACTTTTATTTCGATTGTTCTAGCCGCTAGGCATCTTAGAATATCCCTTATAGTGAGGTTTATTATGTCAATGACACTAGATGGTTATGACACTAGATGATTTATTTCTTTCCATGGCTATGAACAATTTCCCTTGCAAGGCATAACCGGCGCAAGTATCCATCACTTGTTAATTTAAGCCTTGCTTAACTTTGGTTGTATATTCCCGATTGTGTGAATATTCATCCTCGGTTACCCATGGTTTTATATATGCTCCGTTACTCTCCACTACATCACCCATGGGAAACCTTATCAGGAGAATCTGTACTCAAATTACCCGCCCTTGGCTGGCGTGACGAAGTCAGTACCAAAAAAATACTCAATACGATAAGATGGAAATGGTCAAGGGAAATAACCGGTGACGGATGGCTAAAAATGACCTTGCATGCTTTGCAACGAAGTGCTATGAATTGTCATCGGCTCGCAGTGCCAAGCGGTTTGATTGGCTCACACCGGCCAAGGGCGTGTAATTTGAGTACAGATTTCTCTGATGAGGATGGTGAACATTAGGCATGAAAGTATCACAATATAAACATCTGTTGTTATTCCACAGACTCTCTCCCTGATTTTGAGTGTATAGACACCAGTAACCCTAACTGTGTAGTGCTTGGTGACGCATCTGAAGAGTTCAACTACCAAAATCTCAACACAGCCTTCCAACTCCTGGTCTCCCTGAAGGATCCAATACTCATATCATTAGGCAGAGGGTCAGTATACCGTATTTCCTCCAATAGATGGCCCGGTGTCTGTATTTTCAGATCTTCTTCAACACCGGCGTCTATTCGAAACCAGCGTGTAATTTTTTGGGCCTATATAAATCGACTTTTAGTAAAATTGTTAAATCTAGGTACTAGCCATGGTCATTCTTCCTTCTCAGGGTGTATAATAGGGAAAATTCTCGTAACGGCTCAAAATGCTGCTCTCCTTGTAATAATTTTAGCCGCTGTGATATAAGTGAAATACTTTTTAAAGCAGCGCTAAATCCAGTATTGCATGTACCTATTAATGCCTGTATATATGTGTTGTGATGACAAAAAAATTCTGTTTGACAGGAAATACTACAAAGAAAATGGCAAATTAGTCTTAGATGTTGGAGCCTATATGAAAGCATTGGAGGTATTTTTGGATTTCTGAAATTAATATATTAAAATCTTTCTAATCTACTGTTACAAAATAAAAACACTTTCTGAAGCAAGTAAATTTTTCGATTTCCGTATTTTCAGTGTTGGAACCAGGGGTTTACCCCTCCCCCCTTCATGACTTTCAAAATTCCTGTCTATGATTGTTGTGCTTATTATACCCCCTCTACGAAGTAGTCGGGGGTATATAGCGGTCAGCACATCTGCCGTGCGTCTGTCTGTCCATGCATCCGTCTATTTTTTGTTCCGCTCATAATTCTGGAACCAGTTGTTCAAATCTTATGAAACTTGATTCAAATTTTTTCTGTTTTTTGACTTCGCCATTCACACTTTTTGTTCCACTCATAACTCAGATCCTAATTGTTCAAATCTTACGAAACTTGATATGTACAATCACCATGATGTGTACATCTGCCTTTTGTATGTTTCATACCCTCATTTGCATAATTTATGCAAATTTTCTCCGTTTTTCGACCTAACCATTCACACTTTTTGTTCCGCTCATAATTCTGAAACCAGTTGTTAAAATCTTACGAAACTTGATATGTAATATCACCATGATGTGTACATCTGCCTTTTGTATGTTTCATGCCCTCATTTGCATAATATTTGCAAATTTCTCCGTTTTTCGACTTCGCCATTCACTGTGCTCACTAATTCTCTTGTTTTAAATGGTGGTGTAAATGCTATGCTACTTCAATTCTCTATTCCCTGAAGCCTATAACTGTCGTTTTGCTTTAGGCTGGTTCCTCATTGCTAAATAGCACAGAAGGTTTTTCAGCCAATGATTGGGATTGCGCATCCTCTCTTCAGGAACTGCCTGTTTTGCTCCAATGGAAGTTCTTTCATTGCCATTCTTTATAGCCAAACTGACAATTCCACGGCTCAGGGAATCAGGATATTGCAGAAGTGGAGCGGAAGTGAATACACAGAGGGGCGGGATAGTGCAGTGGTTAGCGCATTCAGCTTTGTATCCAACTTCCCATTGCAAGGCATAACTCTTGCCAGTCTCCATTACTGGCTGATTTAGGCCTTGCAGTATTTCCTTAAGAAATCTGTGCTTAAAAATCCAGGCCCACTATGAATTTCTGGTGCAGCGATTCACTATCTAGGCACAACAAAGCGAGGGAAATACTGCAAGGCTTAAATCAGCCAGTAATGCAGACTGGCAAGAGTTATGCCTTACGTTTGGAAATTGCTTCAGGTCTGCAGCAGAGAACTGTTCTGCACGCAGTAAAGTTTGGGTGCAAGGCTACACAGAATTTCAGTGCAGTACCACCCATGGTTCGCTAGTTCCAGCCGTTGCTCGCAGGTTTCACCGCAATGCAGAGCCACATGGTGTTGCGGGCTTTCTCCCTGCAATAATACTAGCAGCCGTGATATAAGTGAAATACTCTTGAAAGCGGCGTTAAACCCCAAATAACCTCACCTCACCTTAAGAATACACTGATTGAACAGGATGATGTGAATGTGGTTTAATATGTTTCAGTGTGCTTGTGATGTTGAAGCTGAGATTGTCGGCAAACCCTCACCCTCCTTCTTCAACGCAGCACTCAAAGATATGGCAGTTACCCCAGAACAGGTAAGCTGACAACGATTTACTTGAGAAATCTCTCGTGACTTTCACTCGATTTTTATACCCCCGACCTAAAAAGGTCGGGGGTATATAGTAATACCAATGATTCCGTCCGTCCTTCTGTCCGTCCGAAGCCAATTTTTGTCCGATCGATTACAGAAAAACTATTCATCTCATCCTTTTCAAATTTGGTACAGGTCTTCTTCACCAATAGGAGAGGTGCAGTGCGAAATGTAAACCGAATTTTATAATTTTTGGCGATTTTTTTTAGTTTTTAACTTAGTCATATTCTGAGCATTTTTTGTCCGATCGATAAAAAAAAACTATCCATCTCATCCTTTTCAAATTTGGAATATGTCTTCTTCATCACTAGGAGATGTGCAGTTAAAAAAAAAAAACGGAATTGGTGAATTTTTTAATTTTTGGCGAATTTTTGTATTTCTTTAACTTAGTCATATTCTGAGCATTTTTTGTCCGATCGATTACAGGAAAACTATTCATCTCATCCTTTTCAAATTTGGCACATGTCTTCTTCACCACTAGGAAAGGTGCATTGCAAAATATAACACGATTTGGTTAATTTTTTAATTTTTGGCAATTTTTTATATTTTTTTACTTCGTCATATTCGGAGCTAGAATGAATGAAGCTACTTCTGTTTCGTGATTTGTTGACTTCATTTTCTTTTTCATAAGCTACTTCTGTGTTCTATATTTTTGGAAAAAATAAATTTTCTTTCCTTTCAGCCATAAACTGCTGTATATCCCTCACTGTGCCTACAGGGGTGTGCTTCCATGTACCTGTTGTTTCAAGTCACTCGAATGAATCATTATGATGGATTAATTTCCAAAATAAAGTTGAAATCAGTGGTAATGGCAGAAGTGTATTATGTTACCTCTACCTTTTCAAGTTACTATTATTCCTACTTTTACTTAAACCACCTGTTTTACATGAAGAGACTTGTCCTACCCTTTTCACAAACAGTTTAATCTTAGCAATTACAGGTGCAGACACCTCTCTCTTTAAGTAAAATAAAATGTCAAACTTTAACAGTCGGAGGTATTAGTGAACCACGCACACTTTTTTGCTTGTTACTCAAAATTTATATCAGGACATCCTACACAAAGCACTGAGGTGATCTTTAGTTACTAAGGTTATCTTAGTATAATGATAATGAATTTGAGTGAGAGTTACAGGGAGACTTCTTTCTAATGTGTTATGTCATAGAATTGTGATGTCATGTTTTGACATCATGGCATGATGTCATCAGTATTTTGACATCATAACATGATGAGTCATTACTGCATTAATGCATAGCGATGTCATGTGGTTGGCGGTGAGAGGGCATTATTCAAAATCTACAGTCAAAACAATATATCCATGGAGGTAACGCTTGATCTCACACAATTGATATTTCCTTTGGAACAAAGGTTTGGATAATAAACAAGATGTTGCATGATAAATGTTGAAGTGCCAAACTGCTGAGTTTCAGGCGTTGATGGTTGGTGATGACATCGTGAATGATGTGGGCGGAGCCCAGGCTTGTGGAATGAGGGGAGTGTTGGTACGCACTGGCAAATACAGGTACGCCAGTCTTGTAGCGTGAACACAGTCTAATTAAAATCGACCTTGTTCTGAGGAATAAAATTTGCAAAATAATGCATCTAGCAGGATACGAACAGGTTCTGTAGATTCCTCTCCGCAAGGTCTGAGAACATCCCGTATAGGCGTGTGTTCCGAACCAGTTTAGCGCAGCCAAAGCCCAGTCAAATAGCTGACCAATCACATCATAGTATTTAAGTAGTATTTATAATAGTATTTACGGGCTGTAATCAGACGGTTTGGCGTGGAACCTTTGACTGATATGAGTTAGTATCCCGGTAGATGCAATATTTTGCAATTTTTATTCCACTGAAATCCGTCGATTTTAATCAGACTGAGCGTGAATATAGGCCTGCTTCTTTTGATTTCTGAAGTTTGATCTCAGATGAGATATTACAGTTTACCGAGGGTCTTGTTTTAAAGGCGCTGTAGCACATTTTTTGCCAATTTTATTTTTTCAAATATCCCATTTATAAAAATAGTTTATGTCATTTATATTTACTTTAGAGTGTAAAACATCTTAGTACACAAACCAATTATCTGTAGTGACAGTAACACTGTTGCGTATAAAGCAAAAATTGCATTGCGGCCATTTTATTGTGAACGCATTTTATTATTTTGAATGACAAAAATGATTCCCATAGCTTTACGGAACCAAGTACATTCATTTTTAACTTGATTTTCCGAAGAGAGAAGGGTGTTTTACTATTGGTGACATTATTTTCCAAATACATTTCATCAACTTATTTCAGCGAAAAAACATGCTACTGCCCCTTTAAATAAGGGCATATCATGCTTGACTATGGTCCTATAGATAGCACAATGGTGAAGTGCATAGCATGGGTTCAAATCCTAGTAGATACAACAAAACAATGTGGCCTGTGCCTCATGCTGTATTGTGTCCCTGGGCAAAGCACTTCATCCACTTTGCACTCAGTCCAGTAAGCTGTTTAAATGGGTACCTGACACGGTAAGTGAAAATGATATGTCTATACCATTGAGCAGACCGTTTAGAAGCGTCAGCAAAAGTACAATTTCTTCAATACACATTGTTGAACATGCACTTTGAGCATGCCATTTAGCATGGAAAATAAGGATGAAACGGTACGGTAGAGCTTTGGTTCAATATGTATTAAGGTACAGTTCGATAGATTTTGGGTCCAAACCAAAAATGCATCAAATTAAAGTCACAACACAGCATATTTTTTCATGAAAATAAAATCGAATGAACTTAAAAATGGAAAAACTGAAAAATAAAAATATAAAATATATTTAAAAAGAAAATTGGTAGGTTTCATTATACCGGTATGATTGCAGGTGAAATACCGGGATCTATCAATGAAAATAAACCGTGTTATCAGTCACTAGTGAAAATAACAATGGAACGTGTTATCAGTCACTAGTGACTGATATAACAATGACGTGACATCATAAAACAATGCTCCGACGTCATGACACGTTCATGACGTCACATTGTTGGTGAGGCGACAGGCTCATTCTGGACCCGACTTAACGTAAATGCAAGTCGATTTCGGTGAATATGCAAGGATTTGGTCATACAATATAAAATAGAAAATTTGTCTTCCTTGACAAATACCATGTTTATCTCATCTCGTGAGACAGAAACTTTAAATATTATCACTCGTGGCTGCGCCACTTGTGATAATATAAACTTTCTACCTCACTCGATGAGATAAACATGGTATTTGTCAAGAAAAGCCAAATATCCTCTATTTATTTACCCTAAGCCTCATTAACCATGATTTAAAGGCTCATAGCATAAAATACGGTTTTGGGTACAAATCAAAAACAAACTTTGATGCACCGAATTGAAAACAAATTTCTGCAATTCAACTGATGTAGTTGTGAATGGTTTCACCCCTAATTGAAAGAGTGCTATACAAATGGACTATTAAAGGAGCAGTAGCATATTTCAACTTATTTTAGCGAAAAAACGTGCTACTGCCCCTTTAACGATAGACGATGTCACCTGTTTCAGAGTAGAAGATGAAAATCATCAAACAGTGAAACCCTGCGGCATTGTGGATAACCTCGCGCAGGCTGTACACCTCATTCTACAGAACCAACAACAAACCCAATAAGCAAGGAAGACTGATCTCGGAGACTGTCACCCTTGTCATAACATATATATAAAACTATAAAGACATACAAAACGTATATAAAGATTATTTCCCGAGGAATTGTGTCATATGACTTTTACAAACGAGTGTGAATTTTTTTTATTTCCTGAGCAAGAGCGAGGGTTATACATATATTTGCACGAGTTTCTTTAAAGTCATATGGCACATTTTCGAGTGTAATAATTTCTTTATAACTTGTTTTATTCCATTTGATTCACGTAAATTCAAGTCATATTTTTGCCATTATGACGTCACGTACGAGATATTATTACATAAAGTGTAATAACATTGTAGATTTATTAAACCGTGATACCAACGGGTGAGTAATAAAAGTAAATATAAACTCAACTCACAAAAATATTAAATTCCAGAGGAAATTTTTCTAAAAATTAGGGTTGACTGGAATTTAAGTGTCAGCGTCAGAAACTTTTCAAGTTTTGTACCCAGAGATAATATTGTTACTAACTGAATATAGAGAATTTTAACCTCCCCTTTACAATTATCCAGATATCCATTTATTTTGCTTTATTGCTAACAAAATCTAGTTAGAATATCCTCAATCATCAAAGAATCTCACACAGGTTGATATAAGTAACAAATATCTGAGGCTTGTAAAGGTTATTTTAACTTTTGTCATTGAGCCTTGCAATATTTGATATCAGAACACATGAGGGGGTGATTATTTTTTTCATCCAAAAATATTATTCATTATTTTCAATGAAAAATATTAACTTTTTAACGCAGCACTGCCCTTAGATTTTCAGTGAGGTAATGTCATAATACTCTAATGTCATCATGTTTATGATATCATTACATTGTGATGTCATCAGGTTTTTGACATAACGTTTTTGAGTCGATACTTTTGACGTAAAACTAAAAGCATTGTGATGTGATTTGGTGACAGGGCATTGTACACGATCTACTGTCAAAACAATATTTTCAAGTAGATTACGCCAGCGTGATTAAAATCGACGGTTTTCCGTGGAATAAAAATTGCAAAATAGTGCATCTACCGGGATACAGAAAAGGTGGATTACGCTTGATCTCACACTAGCGATATCTCCTGAGGAACACAGTTTTGGGATGATAAATAAACATACTCCATCTCTCATGTTGAAATATATCATTTTCATTACTGATCAGAAAACTATTGGATCTGTTTTTACATACTTACATACTTGCAGTGCAATATTTATGTTACTGACCACTTTACAATTTTTCTTGGTCAAAGTCGACCATATCTCCATATCCATTAATAATGGACTTAACAATAGTTTTAAGATTTTGAATAAAAAGAAATAAAAAGAGGGATGTGTGTTAGATTGATGCATTCAGTTATAAGTCACAACAGCGAGCCATGTTATGGTTTGGTTTGATTATTCCTTTCACCACTAAGAAACCTGAACGCAAATAGGTTTACGTGCCAAATTTAGGCATGTCGTGAAAGGGTTATATACTCCCATGTGAACAATTATTTTCTATCTGCATGGCAAATTTATTAATGAAAAATGAAAATAAAAAGGGGCTAAATACACACCCTTGTCTTACTGCTACCTGTATTTCAAAGGTTTTGGATAATACATTGATCATTATTATGATATATTAATTAACTATCAATGTTATGGCACGTATACAGCATTTACGGCCTAGACCATATGATTCGACAACTGGGCCAATACGGGGAAACTGGGCCAATACGGGAAAATCTGGGCCAATACGAGACAAACTGAGCCAATATGAGTCTGAGCATGCGCAGTTGCACATTTGGTGAAAGCCCGAAGCTGTCGCTTCACAACTTTGACCCGTGCTTTTTGTTCGCCAATCTTGTTTATAATTATTATTTCAATATAAATGAGATGTCTAGTGTTGTGCAAATAGAACGAAGAGAAATTAATTAATAAAACTGTCTTTAATTAAGTATTTCCGTATTGGCCCAGTTACAGGCCAATACGGAAATACTTATTTAATAACATTATAAAATAAGGTACAAACAGCAAGCATAATTTGTGATACATCTTTGATAGGCATTCTAAAGGTTGTGTTGATGGAGAATGAAGGACAATTTTATGGATATACAACTTCTTCTTTGTTCTGATGTTGTGATGGTTGTCTTGTGTTGAAAGATCTCAAAGAATTACATATACAATTTTAACCATACCTATATTAAACAGAATTTCAGGTTTCAATGTCATAAAATGATTTGGTGACCTTGAGATGGACAATCATAATTGATCCAAAAATTATTTTGATCTCTACTGTTAACATTATTGTTGTGTTTGTATCATTATTCCAATGCAAAAACATCCTTGTCAATGTTTTCAAAATCAAAATTAAAGTTTTTATTGAAATCTACAAGAATTTTTGTTTTATATTAACCACATCTAGATATGTCAATGTGAGTAATGTTATGAGTTGTTTTGGGGTCAAAAGTTTTAGTGAGGGTCCCGAGAGTTACCATGAGGACAAATACCATGAGGAAAGATACCATGATGACAGGTACCATAGGGACAGACAACATCAGGACAGATACCATGAGGATAGGTAGGCCTACCATGGGAACAGAAAACATGACAGATACCATGAGGATAGTTACCATTGGAACAGACAACATCAGGACAGATACCATGATGACAGGTACCATAGGGACAGACAACATGAGGATAGGTACCATGGTAACAGACAACATGAGGACTGGTACCATGGGAACAGACAACATGAGGACAGGTACCATGGGAACAGATAACATGAGGACAGATACCATGAAGAGTTATAGTTAGTTATAGAATAAAGTCTGCATATTCCAGAGTGGAGATATGTATCTTTCTCTCACACTGATATCACAGAAATAAAACTATACGGTTTAATTTTGTTTTATTCTTTGTAGGCCTACCATTATAGAGAAAACTGAAAACTTTCCAAAGTTATAGTGAAGTAAAGTTTCTCACAGCCTAGATAAATGATAAATGGCTCTCATACAATATATCTTATATTTAATTTCGATAAATAAATCAAGTACAGTAGATAATAGCTATACTTCAATCTATCAAATCTTTTCGCGAATTCTAATGATGGGTTGTTATGCCTTTTACGAACGTTTCACCCCAGAGTAAAAATCGCTAAAATGATTTAATAACGAAGTAAGCTCACGGGTTTGAGTAGAAGATTTTAGGACAAGTCACATAAGTAGGTAACGGAACATTTAATTAAATTTCATAATGTACGTTTACTGTTTAGTGCTGGTTGTGGCTTATAAGATTTTACGGGCGCTTCTCAATATATACCCAAATAAGATATACTTTATAATATTTTATGATAGAAGGTAGAGTGTTGAGTATGAAGTATACATTGAGTAATTATTTTATGCATTCCGAAACTGAAGTCGTTCTCGGCGATGGAATACACCACACGAACACAACGACAACGAAAAACATTGTCCAACCCATTTTGGGCCTCACGACAGGTGCTTGAAACGATGGCTATGCTTGATTCGTTTTGGCGGCGTATACACCGGTCACATGTCCGGCGTACGCCGTTCCTCTACTAGGCTCAGTTGATACAAGTGTATCGGCGTACAGACAGGAAGACGTCATCATCCCTCAAACTAGCTTAAAAAAACATATCATTTATATTATATAACTATTTTTTTTAAATTATTTCAAAACATTGATTAATATTTTATTAGAGTGTAATGCAATGTTTTAAATAAGCAGTGACATTTAAAAATAAATCAGTCAACTATTTAATTGTACAACGCAACTTCATAAACAAAAGGGTTATTGAATTTCGCAAGGGTAACATTTGTCCGCCATTACACGCCGCCTTCGCCGGTCATTTCCAACCGGCGCATTCGGAGTACGCCTAAGGCGTACGCCGGGTTCCAATCAAGTGATTTGCCGGTTGCGCCGCTTCCGGCGGCGTACGCCGGGTAGTGCGCCGGATCCCGAATCAAGCATAGCCGATTTGACCAAAATGGTATATCGAAAAGTTAACTCGTCAATATTACGGATAAAGTATCGATTTTCAAATAAAATGGACAACGTGAAGAACCATTTTTGGAGAAAAAACAAATTGACAGTAGCTTAAAACAGTTACATGTATTTTAAAAAATATATCGAGTGAAATAAACTTTGGAATACATTCAATTACAAGCAGTTTGTGAATCCGTTTTCGGAAACAATTCTATTTTTGGACGTTGATGTGCCCAGTAACGCATAAACATGGCGGATCGTTGACTCTCAGCTCGACGGAGAGGTGCTTTATTATTATTTACCATTAGCACTCACCCAAAATATGTATGTACCCTACATATTACTGATCGTTTTGAAATATTCAAACTTGTTTTATCTCCGTTGAGGAGGATTGAATGATTACGTAGTATAAATTATTCCAAACATCCTTCCCTCAAAACATGATTTGACCTGTTTGTGTTGTTTACATTGATGATTATCCTTTGCCTGCAACATCCGGCTCGCAGATATTTTTCATAAACTTGATTGAAATTGATTAAATTTCGTATTCGAAGGAGCTTAGGGTACCAACGAACTGTACCATAATATGATCCTACAATATCTAAACATGTTTTTAATGGACATTGAATTTGAAGGAGAAACATTGTCAACACAATTAATTTCAAGAAGCTAGTTGATGAAATTATGTGTGTGAATAGAATTATAAAAATTCTGGAGTTATACATAACACAACTCAATTGTATCAATTGATTTTCCATAATTTTCCAAACATATTTAATTTTTTCAATGAAATGATATCGGCCTACAGTAAATTTAACAAATGCAGGTTATGCTTTTGAATTATTATAGATATATCAGGAATAATCTCTTGAAAGTTGATTTTGGAAATAGAAATGTTGCATTCTGTATTTTCATTGGTAAGTAATTTTTGAAAGTAATATTTTAATGCTGCATGGAGACATTGTGGCATGATGATGGAGTATCTTTGATATAAACGTCATTGACCATTTCCTATTCTCAGAAGCCTGGGCAGTAACAAATTGGAGCATTATGGATTACCACTACGATGAAGTGGATGCCCCTGTGCGCCATCGTCCGAAAGCCAAAACAACATTTCAAAGGGAGTTGGATGCAAAACTAAAAAACAGACGAAGTCTTGGCCTTGGAGCGGACGTCACAACTAGTGAAGGCAGTGAAGAAGAAAATGGTTGGTTTAAAATCTTTGATTTCATTTCAAAACCAGACCTTCTCTTTGAATTTGTTCTTTCTGTCTTTGGTTATTTAGGAGATAAACCTACTGTGTTTGAAAATCAGAGATATGTTATACTGGATTGATAGCGAGTAAATTTAAAATTGAAACCGAACGCTAAAATCAGAGGATGTTCAATCCAGAATTGATCACATTTGATTTTTCTGGAGAAGCAATCAGAATCGAGTATCCAGCAATGTCATGGTAGAATGCATGGTCTGTAAATGGTAACACAATGTCATTGCTTTGGGGGGAGCAATAGCACGTTTGGCTTCGGACAAGCAGGTCTGAGGTTCGAATCCTGCCAGGGCCTCGACAACTTTGTCTGCAGTAGAGAACAGTTCTACATGCAGTAAGGTTTGGATGCAATGCTACACTGAATTTCAGTGCAGTACCACCCATGGTTCGCTAGTTTCAGCAGATGCTCGCAGGTTTCACTGCAATGCGTAGCCACCATGGCATGTTGGGCTTTCTTCCTGCAATTAGACTTGCAACCGTGATATAAGTAAATACTCTTGAAAGCGGCGTTAAATCCCAACTCACCTCACCTCACCTTGTTCTTTTGCAATATGTTACATTAGAAATGGGTCCTTCTATGCTAAATGACAATGTCACATAACCTTTGTCTTCAAATCAAAGAAAATGCCTCATAAAAACACCTGTACACTGTTATTGCAGAGTTTAACAAGCAGTACTCAAGGCAGAACCTCTCCTCCACATCGCCACGACTACAGCGTCCTGGCTCGGCCATACGCAGAGGAGACCGGGCAATGAACCTAGGCGACACGCTACGCCCCAGAGACGCTGAGAACCTTTTTGCAAACACCAGTGTTATGCGAGATGATTCTCTAGATCGGGAGGTCGCAAGTTATGACAAGAATCTACCCCGGATGGGAGCCAAGACTCCGTCCCCAGGCCTCGGTAGAAAGACGCCCACCGGCAAGAAAACACCCGAGGAGGCCCTCACGAAAGAAGAACTCATCTTTGGCAGAAAAACACCAACACAGGAGAGAGGTCAAAGGTAACAAAACAAACCCTGTTTATTATATGATGAGCAATGAAATACTGGGATTTATCAGTGAAATAAACTGTCTATCAAGCTACAGTGAAAATAACTTATATTTTCACTGCGACCAGTGACTGATATAATTTGACGTCATAAAACAATGGTCTGACGCAGTGAATTGGCTTATGACGTCATGGTGTTGCTGTGGCGATGGGCTGTTCCTAGCGACCGCTCGGCGTGAAAACGACCCTTTTTGGACGTAATTACGAGGATAACATCATATAATAAATAGAATATCCGTCAATTCTTGACAAATACCATGTTTATCTCATCTCGTGAAAATATAACCTTTCTACCTCACTCGATGAGATAAACATGGTATTAGTCAAGAAAAGACAGATATCCTCTATTTATTATCAGGTTTAACATATTTATTAGTAAACTTCAATCACTAATAACACAACTTACTTGGTTTGATTATTTTATTAAAACATACTAAAACAGAAGCCATACAATGTTATTAATTCCTCAATGTAACAAAACAACTTCAATCATCTCACCAAGGAGAGCTGAGTGTGATGTCATAACAATGACATCACTTCCTGTAAAGATGTTGTGTTTTCCTGACTTCCAATATTTTATGTCATATTTCAATGCCCCGCCCATGTTTATGGACAATATTCACTCTGGTCTTATTATTTTCATCTTGTGTTTTTGACGTATGCGACCGTAACAAACGAGTTTTGATGTACAAGGAATTGACCAGGATAATAAAGTGATTGTTGTACTTGCTTGGTTTCAGTAATTTCCCTGACCCTATGGGCAGGAAGCCGTGGACACCCCCAACCTATCAGAAACCGTCAGCCGAGGGGGACTCCAGGAACAGAACACCCTCGCCAGGTATACCTTGTATATTTTTATGTTTCTAGGATATATGTAGGCTTGTATGAGGAACGAGATCAAGTTTTGTGGAAAGTCGACTTCTTCATTGCTGTAAATGCAGTTTTATGATAACACTGCCATAATTAAGCATAGGATTTTATGTAATTATATGAAATATGAAATATTCTGAAATATGGCTCAAGATGCACTAAATGAGAACTCACTCACTGACACATTATCTACACTAAAATGTTGTATTTAAATGAAGGTTTATTACTATCCAGGGGTGGATTTAAAGGGGGGGGGGGGATTTAGGGAGTTTAAAACCACTTCCGCCCCCTCCCCCTTTTTTTGAGAAAAAAATTAATGTAAATTTGAGGAACCCACCCTTTGAAAATCACTTGATCTGAATATTGATGCCGTGTCAGTAGAAAGTGTTCATTATTGTATATAATTCAAAAGAGTTTAATCATGTAACCATGTAGTATTTCAACCAAGAGTATTGCTCCAAGAACACTACAATCCATATTCAAATATGAGTATAACTCGTTTGAAATTAAATCTATTTTATTCTGAAATTATTCTGAAATACTGCTCAAAAGATGCTAAGTAAGCATTCACTATCATATTTCTAAAAGAGACAATGACCAAGAAATGTTGTTCACTGTTTTATGGTTACTTGTCCCCCGACAGCGAGTTCACGAGGCCGTAACACTCCCTCCTCACTGCTTGACCCGATATCGGAAGGAAACACGCCCCGCGGGTCAAAGTCGACAAATGTGACACCACGTTTGGGTGACACTAGAGCGAGACCTCGACTCACGCGCCAACCCAGCGCCGACAGTGATAAGTCGCCCAGGTAAAACATTCTGACAGATTTGTACTTCACAGCTCAATGATAAAATGTTTGAGGTCGCCTCATGTACCTAAACAATGTGTGGCAGGGTGAGATCAAAGTGTTCCTACTGACTTCGGCTAGTGGGATATCCCAAACTCAACTGGTAGAGCGCATGACTTTCACACAGAGGTTCCTGTTCGATTTCCACTGGTCATCTCACAATCACTTCTGTTACATTCTAAGATTGCAATAAGTTTTATGCTTATTCCTAAGCCCAATGTATATGCATTTGAATTTGCAAAATTAAGCGAAAACTTAAATTAAAACTTAAAATTACCAGACTAAAAAATTAAAATTAAAATCCAAGATCCTCTTCAACTTTATCCTCTTCTTTTAAAATTCAAGATCCAAATATTTTTAAGCTTCTTTCCAGTGTTGATGTTGTATTTGCAGGCAGATATCAACGGAGTCCTCCCCGAGACCGGCGCCGCGGAGAGGCAGCAGAACCAATGAGAACATGGAACCCTCTCGGAAGAGTCCAGGGCCGAATATTGATCTTTTTGGGAAGACTCGTCGTGAGTTTGACCTTGAAGAGGATGAAGTGGACAGTCCTGAGAAACAGCCTCGCTTTAGGAGACAGGACGGCAAGTCAGGAACACGTAATCTTGGCGGACGTAAAACTCCCGAGAATCGTCTTCAAGGGAGGAAGTCCCCATCAGGAAGAAAAACTCCAGAATCACTTTTTGACAGGAAGACTCCAACAGGACGAAAAACTCCGACCAGAAGAACATCGTCCACGGAGAAAGAGGAGGTTGCAGAGAAGAAACCTGAAGCTAAATCTCTGCTCGAGATGATGACAGAAGATACGACAGTCCCAACCAAAGCTCCTCGGAGGAAGAGGTCAGATTTCTCTAAAGAAAACTCCAAAGATTCCTTCAATAGTGACAGCTTTGCGTCTGAGTATAAGAAGACACTCTCGTCCTCTCAGCGAATGCCGTCGCCGCAGCGTGAGAGAAGTTTTGACAGGAGCTCGGTGTGTGAGGAGGTTGTGGAGGACCCAGACTCGAGGGCAAGGAAGAAGTCCGCTGAGGAGCAAGACGAGATCACCACTAGGTCAGTCCTTTTTGTTTATGACTCATGTCTCCTGAACTTATAGGTCAGATGTCAGCAGTTGAACAATGAACAATGACTTAATTTTAATAAGAACAAAATTTTCTGGTTAACAACTACAGACCTCTTTATTGTGAAGATTGTATATCCTTAAAATAAGAAACTTCTAATTTGCCCTCAAAAGATTCAAATTGAGAGCAAATGCTCTCTCCTCATTTGATCTTACAACATTCTATCGGGTATCAAACCTATAAGACCACCCCCAATTTTCAGAGGTTGTCCTGGTTGGGATTATTCTAAAGTTATAGCCCACCCCCAATGTTGCCAGATGTTCCATGGTCATACATTACATAAATCTATAATATTATTTAATTTAAGCGCAAAAACCTACATAAAACCAATTCGACTGTCTTACGCCCCCTGTATGAATTTTCATCCGAGTTGGGGTCTCTCCCGTCTATGTTTTCAAGATGTTTGTTTCTTATACCCGAGAGAATAAGATATTCTTAGAAAATATTGAGATGCTGACTGTTTGAATGTACAGATCAGGGAAGCAGTCCACGAAGCAGAAAGCTCTCAACTCTGCCATCAGTGAAGTGGCCGGCGCTCAGAACAAGATGGACACCTCCGGGAAAGGAGACAAAAAGGGGTCTGTATTTACCTGTTATCGTATTCAATAATCCGGTTTTACTTATCAACCCCACTGAAACCAATATAAATATATATATTGTCAATCAGTCAGGGTATTTCACCCTCTTTAAGTTTGGATCTATTCAAATAGCCTGCTTACCAGTCTGATTCCGAGGAATAAAAGGTCCAAAATAGTGTATTTAATAATAATAATAATAATAATATACATTTTAACGCCTAATATCCAGTGCAAGGACTGCTCAATGGCGGTACAGTTATTACCCTGAAGGAATTGTACTTTCGGTGCCGCTACTAAGCGCTCTGCGCGACCATATAGGTCCGTACCTCCCGTGTTCAGGTACCCATTTAAACAGCTGGGTGGACTGAGTGCAATGTGGATGAAGTGCCTTGCCCAGGGGCACAACACAGTATAAGACCCAGGTCACAAATGTTTGGTGTCTCCACCGGGATTCGAACCCTGGCCGTTGGCGTGAGAGGCAAGCATGCTAACCACTACACCACTGTGCTATTTACCGGGATACGAACTCATATCGTTCAGAGGTTTCCTTGCCAAACCGTCTGATAACAGCCTGTAGGCTCGCATATTCTGACGCAATTCAGGTAACCCATCAAAAGACGTCCAACAAATTCTTTCAGTACGTGAAGCTAGGGGCAAGTAACTCCCAACAGCCATACTTTTGTCAGTTTCCGTAACCTGAGGAACGTGTTAACAAATGATTCTGAATGCTTTCAATATCGTCACCGTTAATTATGTGATTGGTCAGGTTTATGTCTATCATAAACTAGTACAGAACACTGCCTATATACAGGGTCTTACCCGTTCGTATCCTGATAGATGCAATATTTTGCAAATTTTATTCCTCGGAACAAGGTCGATTTCAATCAGACTTGGCTGCTAACAGATTAATTATTAATATAAGATTCAGTTGTATTGGGTGTCTTTGATTGATTACTCTCCTGTTGAAGATATTGATATAAGATATTGTTACATTGCGTTTAAACTTTGCGTGCTTTTCCTCTGTGTGATGTCATACTCATTTAAGTGGCCCAGCTGTAATGGAGTGTGTTTTATTCACAAGTGACTACTAATTAGTGATCATTTAATAATATTTAATTTAATTTAACTGAAAAATCTATCGGCACCAACTCTCCAATCTTCCCAATACTCCTGGCCATGTCGACCTGTCACTCAGTGTCAGTTAGCACAGTGATGTGGTTAAAGGCAGAACAACTATACGTGACATATAGGGTGTTGACTGGGATTTGGGTGATTGAGAAAGGGGGTAGACTTACACGCAGGGTAGACTTAATACCGAGTAATATATGTAAAGTTGATGGCAACGTGTGTACCGATGTGTTGATCGATCATGTGACCACAACATTATTTCCTCAATTTTGCACCAAATGATTTATCAAGGAAAGTGGTGAAATACAAATTGTTTTTTGTTTTAAATGGAAAATTTGAAAAAATAAAATTTGAAAAAACGTGCTACTGCACCTTTAACATATAACAATAATTTGATCCTTTTGTACAGCCGACCAAAGACTGGAGATGGAAAGCACAAACCCAAGCCGAGATACCCGACCCTGCCAGGGGAGAATACTCCGCCAGTGACGGAGATCAACTTCGAGGATACAACCAGTATCAGGGAGGCTATTTATCGACAGTGGTACGAGGAACGCATGATCAAGTCAAAACAGTCGCTGGTTGAGAAGAAGAAGAAAGAGAAGGAAGAAGAGGAGAAAAAGAAACAGGTAATCCTCATTGAGGAAACTGGTGTAAAATAGTCCTTACTGAAACCCCCCATGGCTATGTGCTCCTTGTCATAGCCAATCAACTAAAATGAGGGGTGAGATAGTGAAATGGTTCGCGGGTTCGGCCTTGGATGAACGTGTACAGGATTCGAATCTTGCCAGGATCTCAGCAAATTTGTATGATGTAGAGAAAAAAAACAGTACCTCACAAAATTGGTATGCAAAAATATGTGATTCTAAATACTTATCCCACTATTCAAATGTTAAATCTTTGCTAAAAATATGCGTTTCTTCGAAGAGCTTTTTGTAAATTTAGGATTACTTTTCACAATTTCAATGTGCAGTTTTACATTAGATGTTCAACAGAATGTATGTAAATATTGTAATCAGGGTTGCATTGAAAACGAACAACATGTGTTCTTTACTTGTGATCATTATCAGTTTTTACGAACGCATTATATGAAACAACTGCAGAATGTGTATAGTGGCTATATTTCTCTACCGAACATTCTTAACTGACAAAATGAAAATGTTATAAAATTAACCTCTGTATATTTGTGCAAGTTATTTAAATTTAGAAACATGTGACTCAATTTTATGCTGTCAATTACATTGTAACATAGACCATATGGCCTACATTACTGAATAAAACCTGACTGTCTGTCTGATGTAGAGAACAGCTCTACATGCAGGGTTTTTGGTGCAATGCTACACTGAATTTCAGCGCAGTACCGACCGTGGTTCGCTAGTTCCAGTGATGCTTACAGATTTCACCAAATTTCATATATACAATATGAAACCAATTGACATAGGAAGCTTAAGTTTTCATAATAACATTTTTGTTACATGGAGACTTAAGTTTGTTCATTTGGTCCTGACCCCCACAATTAGGACATGACAGGCATTTTGTATAAAATCTTTAAACTTCTTTGAAACCACTTGACAGTAAAAGAAATTCATTTTTATGCCCCAGAGTCGGAGATTCCGGGGGTATATTGTTTTACACCTGTCTGTCCGTCTGTGTGTTTGTCCACAAAAACTTTAACCTTGGCCATAACTTTAGATTGCTCAGAGCTAGGGCTTTCATACTTGGCATGTGCATACCTTCTGATGAGACCTTTCAAATAAGGTCATCATATTTGACCTTGTGACCTTGACCTTGCCGCAGTGGACATTTTCAAAAAACTTTAACCTTGGCCATAACTTTGGATTGCTCAGAGCTAGGGCTTTCATACTTGGCATGTGCATACCTTCTGATGAGACCTTTCAAATAAGGTCATCATATTTGACCTTGTGACCTTGACCTTGCCGCAGTGGACATCTTCAGAAAACTTTAACCGTTGCCATAACTTTGGTATATCCGGGGGCATCCGTGTTTAACAAACACATCTTGTTTTTGCTCTAAGGTTAATTTAAGATCAGTGTTGAGAGAGATCAGAGACTATTACATAATGAGGTGTAACCATGGTTGAAAGTCCTATTGTCAAGTCATATTGAACTGACACTGGATAGTTTAGTGGTTTTTGATTTCCAGTTATTTATATTTTGTTACTCTAACTAAAGTCTTCAACATTAAACAATATAAAGCAGGATAGCTACAGAGCACAATTGTGTACAGTTGTTGGATGGTGTTGCAGACTTTCTCCCTGCAATAATACTAGCAGTCATGATACATGTGTAATACTCTTGAAAGTGGCGTTAAACCCCAACTCACCTCACCTCACCTGTGTCAAGTTTTGTCATTTGTCCATCCTTTCTGTGCACAATGTGTGAAAGTGTGAGTGAGTGAACTGTCCTTGTCTTGTGTAGAAAAACAAAAACACCTCGGAAATGTCTTTATTTCAAAGGGTAAATGGGTTCATGCTACCCTGGGCATGTTCTCCTTTTTGTAACAGGCACTTCTGAAATAAAAAATTAATAAAAAAAAAAAAAAGTTATGCTGGTCTCATGAACTGACACTTGACCGTTTAAGTGTTTTTTGTATTCAAATTTATTGCAATGGATTGTGCTTTATCTGCACAACAATATAAAACACAATGAAGCAAGATAGCTACAGAGCACATGGCTCTATTTTTACTAATGAATGAAAAGCACTAGAATGCTGAAATCTTGTGTAGACACACCTTTTCCAGTAGTTATGAACATATAATATAAACCTCCTATTCAGATCTGAACAATAACTCAAAGTCCTCAACCTTAGATAAAAAATCATGCAATTTCTGATGAGTTACAGAGCCAATGGCTTTATTTTCCATTGTTGTTCCACAGAAGAAGGAAGAGAAGGCGATGGAGAACGAGTTGTCGTACAAAGCCTGGGTGGAGCAGAAGCAGGAGACATTCTATAAGGAGAAGCGCAAGATCAAGACCAAAGAGGAGAAGAAGAGAGAGAAAGAAATAGAAGATAAAGAGGAAAAGAGGAAAGGTGCAGAAAAGGTAGATATTATATTCTTTATTTGTAACAGTATAACAAATATTGATGAAACTGAAGGTAAAGCTGCAGAAAGTTTGATGAAAATAATTTAGCACATTAAAATAAAATATAAAAAGTTTTTGTCCTAAGGAAAAGAACAAATGATACCTCATATATGTTTTATCAGATATCTATATCAATTAATCAGATAATATCAGTTATTCAGATAACAGTGTCAATAAATCAAATATCAGTAACATTATTCCGATGAGTATCAGTTTAAATTTCAATGTATATGTGTATTGACAGTCGTTTCAAATCTGGAGTGAGAGGAAGGGTGAGACACTGGTTGAGAAGAAAGCGAGGCTGAAGCGTGCTGAAGATGAGAAAAAGCGGGAGGCCGAGGAGCTGAAGCAGGAACGAGCTAAGGACTCAGAGAGTGCTTTCTCCGGATGGTAGGCACATGAGTTTTTAAAGCACATTTTTTTCATATTATGTTTTCTCAAATTTGCCATTCATTATTCAAGTTAATACATTGTGATTGGTACTTTAATGGCTAAAACATCTCATTACACGATCCATAAAGCCGTATCCATAGAAAACGGTTATCCGTATTTAAAAATAACGGTGCGGCGTTTAAAGCAACAGATGTGTGGAACTCTTCAGTATGAGAGGTAGATTTGTAGGTCTCATGGGAATTTGAGAATTCAGACAGAAAGGTGGTTGATAATTCTATCATGGTACCATATTAAAAACTCTACTCTGAGTGTTTAGGTATCGCTACATCAGTCAGATCACTTGAACTACCTTCGAGTGGCCATTTTATGTGAACACATGAAAATGGCCGCTCGATGGGAAATGGACTCGCGTGGCTTAACCCTTTCACCACTAAGAAACCTGTACGCTAATACGTTTACGTGCATAATTTTTGGCATGTAGGGGTGAAAGGGTTAACCTGGCCGTGCATGTATTGGAACTCTTTTTATTCAAGGCAGAGTATTATTCAGCTATTGGTAACATTTAGTTAACATTTAGTTAACATTTATAGTTAACATTTTCCTTTTAGAACTCGTTTTATGGATTGAGGAGTATTTACCCATTCGTAACCCAGCACCAGTAACTGAGCACCCAGCATTAGATCAGAACTCACACTTTCCAGCTTAAATAATTGGTTTGTCCATAAACTGTTACTTGTCATAACTAATGGTTACATCAGTTTTGCCTTTACTCAGCCAAAGGATTAAAACCCCATGCAACCCTTAATCTGCCACTGCCACTTATACTATTTCCTCCTATAATCTGCCCCACACACAATCTAAATATGCCCTGGGCCTCCTTTTACAGAGCACTAAGGTTATCGTAAGTCACTAAGGTTATCTTAGGGCAATGTTAAATAATAGGAGGAAAGGTTGCTTTGTGAAAGGAAACCCTGAACTGTTCTCAGTAAGAAGAATTTTCAAATTAGAAAGGGGATCATAGCAAAGGGGGGAGGGGGAGGGGCGGGATAGCGCAGTGGTTAGCGTTTCGGATCAAGAGTTCTGAGGTTCGAATCCTGCCAAGGGCTCGGCAACTTTTACTGCAGTAGATAACCGTTCTACACGCAGTAAGGTTTTGGTGCAATGCTGCACTGAATTTCAGTTTAGTACCACCCATGGTTCGCTAGTTCCAGCCGATGCATAGCCACATGGTGTTGAGGGCTTTCTCCCTGCAATAATACTAGCAGCCGTGATGTAAGTGAAATACTTCTTAAAGTAGCTTTAAACCCCAACTCACCTCACCTCACATAGCAAAAGGGGGTGAGGTTCAGCCGGTTATGTCCAATTGATCCCTCGAGCAACAGTCACTTTAATTGCCCCTGTATAATCTGCCCCCACACTCACTTTATTTTTAATACTTACCCTACTTTTACTAGTGCATATTACCTATATGATCCGATGAAGGATTGAAAACGTGACTGAGACAGGATCCTAACGTAACTGTAGTGAAGTGTAGACAGACTGGCTCTAGGGCACGTCACTACCCGGAAGTGTAGTGCAATCCACATAGCTGCGCGCGCAGTGATATGAAACCCTCACATTTCCTATATCGCTCGATACGACGGACGTGTTTTCTGAGACAGAAATTTATTTGACTGCTTATTTTGCTTCCTAAACCGTGTGGTTTAGCTATTGGTATGTCTTTTCCCTATTCGTGTATTGTGAAGTGTAACATGCGTAGTTTCACCTACCTCGTCGTAGAAATTTTTTCTTCATCCTTCGAGAACGATGTTTTTCTTCGCTCATGTCGCCATTTGCATTGGTTTTCGTGAGCAATTTGACTTCTATTTTCATGCTACGCAGCCTACTGTACCGTTTTATCGTGTTTTCTAACACTTTTACCCGTTTTGGTAGCTATTTTCGTTGTTTTTTCTTCGGAGCACGTTTTCGTTCGCCATTCAAAATGGCGGCCTCCTTCGTCTTGCTCGATTTGTTGTGATGACGTCACGACTTGTTGTTTACCGTTTTGGTTTTTTATTTTATCCATATTCTTGGATAATATTGCTAGTGTTTACATTGTGTACTTTTAGTGTAAATTTTGGCTATTTATATTTGCTAATTTTACATTGTAAACTTTTTCTTGTTGAAAGTTTCATTTGTGTTTACATTCCATGTGTATGAACTTTGACCACAGCGGTTATCTCCCTTTTAACCTTGGGTCTGTGTAGTTCGTATTCTATCTTGTTTGTGTTTTACTTCAATTGTTTCTTTCTTCATGGGAATTTAAATTTTTTGGTATTAAAATTTCTTTGTAAATTTTTCTTTACCAATCTTTGTAATTTTCATGCTTGATTTAAGCTTTCTTTACTCAACCATTCTGATGTTAAAGTATGTATTTTAACATGTTTTGGTGGTTTTGTTTGCTTGATTGTTTATGTTCACTGTTTCTTCTTTTTGTTGACAGTGAACTTTCTCTTGCATGCCGCGTGTCTTCTGTGTGGCCTGCAAATCGTCCAAATCGGCTAAGGACCCACACCCCCTTTGCCCGGACTGCCTGGTGGACTCACCTTGCGAGTGGACATCTCGTTGTCGGCATTGCTGTCATCTTTCGGCATCTGACTTCAAGGCGTACTCAGTCGCTAGGAGGAAAAGGTTCACTCAGAGACGGTGTAGAATGGCCTCTTCGGACTTGGACCAGGACACGTTGGTCATCTCTGAACCGGTCGACGGCCTATCACCAGCGAGGGATCACCCACGGGATGCGTTTCCCTCTACTGGAGAGTCGGGTTCGTCTAAACCTAAGGCCAAGCGTGTACCCAAGGAACACCTGGACAACGCTATCAACCCGGGTGCTCCGCCCATCTCGTCTCAGTCCTCTGACATCGATCTTGACTCGGCCGAGTCCCGGCGCCTGGAAGACCAACAGCGCCTTGGCGAGCGTCAGCGCCTGGAGCTCGAGGTTAAAAGGAAGAAGAAAGATACCAACGATCTTTAAGGGACCTCGAGCGTCTGGAGGATGACAGGCGCCTGTCAGAACTCAGGGAGACTAGGAGGCGCCAGGAGGAGCGCCGGCTCGACCTGAAGCGACAGGATGAGCACCGGAAGGAGATTGAGCGCCAGGATAACATTCGGCGCTCAGTAGATTCCCAGCGCCGGGAAGTTGAACGCCAGCGCCAGGAGGAGGAGCGCCAGCGTGTTCAGTTGGATGAGGAGCGCCGTTTTCGGGAGGAGGAGCGCCTGCGCCTCAAGAATCTAGAAGAGAAGCGCTTCAGGAACTGGGAGCGCCAGCGCCAGGAGGATGAGCGCCGGCACCAGGAAGAGCAGCGCCGATCTCTTAGAGATTCTGAGGAACCCTCTCATGACGAGCGCCCAGCCAAGGTGCGTCAGCTCTCGAGGGATAGAGCACACAGAGAGCGGGACCAGGATGTTAGTGACTCTCCACGCCGGGACAGATCCTCTGTGAGGTCCCACTCCAACGACAGGTACCTTTCACGAGAGAGGGAGGGTCCCTCTGTGGAAGGTTCACCACGACACTCGCTCTCTATTGTCGACGACAGGTCTCTCGCCCCTCTCTCACCTTCGAAGTCAGTGGACTCTAAGGATCCCCAAAAGACACATCTACCGATGGGAGAGGTGTATACGTGGATCGCTGACAGACTGGTGGACTGCCGTTTGGAATATCTACGGCCCCGTGGCTTTTCACTCGCATTACGTCTCCAATAGCCAGGTTTCTCCATCTTCGGGGGATAGAGTTCGACCCCTACATAGACGATTGCCTGATGAGCCACGGGGACTCAACAGTGCTACACAAACAGACCCTATTTGCCTTGGACCTGCTGCGACAGTTGGGATGGCTCGTCAATACAGAGAAATCGCAACTAGTCCCATCCCAGCAGCTGACGTTTATAGGAAGTCTGTTTTTAACCAACTTAGATCTTCTCCGAGTACCTCCAGACAGGTGGGGGAAGATAGAACGGCTAGCCTTACGGGGTCTTCATCAGGCCTTGTCAGTTCGCCAGTGGCAGTCACTTCTCGGCCTGTTGACTTCAGCTCAGGCTCTCACTCTCAGAGGCCGTCTCATGGCACGCCCTCTTCAAGTCTTCCGCATTCCGTTTTGTCAAGAGGACGATCCCAGGGAAAGCGTGCGGCTTCCACTGCATTTGCACCGGTACCTCAGGTGGTGGACGATCCCATTGAACGTTTGCGAAGGAGTCTCTTTGACAGAGTTCAGTCATCACCACGAGTTGTTCGTGGACGCTTCACATCAAGGATGGGGAGCCCACCTCAGAAGCAACGCACGGCAGCAGGGTTGTGGGCAGAACATCAGACCGGTTGGCACAGCAACAACCTCGAATTGCAGGCAGTCATCTTGGCCATCGAGCACTGGGTCGAAATCCTCAGAGGCTCTCGGGTTCGAATAGCGTCAGACAACTCGACAGTGGTTTACTTGATCAATTTCCAGGGGACGACTCGGTCGCGCCAGTTATTGAAACAGACATTCCAACTGTTCGAGTTGACAGACACCAACAACATTCTGATCAGGGCTCGTCACATTCCGGGTTGCAGGAATATATTGGCAGACGCTCTGTCCAGACCAGACAAGCCATCGCCAACAGAGTGGATGCTCAACCCGGAAGCTTTCTCCCTGATTTGTCAGTTACACTATCGGCCTCTGCTGGACCTGTTCGCCACAAGGTTCAACAACCAGTTGCCAACTTACGTCTCTCCCCTTCCAGATCCGATGGCGTGGGCAGTGGACGCCTTGTCCCTGTCTTGGGACGGTCTAGATGCGTTCGCGTTCCCTCCACCAGTTCTGCTACCAAAGGTTCTGGCCAAGATCAGGGAGACCAAGTCGATGAATCTGCTTTTGGTCGCGCCCTTTTGGCCGGCCAGAACTTGGTTTCCAGAACTGCGTCTTCTAGCGGAAGGAGAACCAAACCCATTGCCCCCGTGGTCACACCTCCTTCTACATCCTCACAGTCGGCAGGTGCATCCAGATCCACAGCGGTTTCATCTGTGCGTTTGGACCATTTGCAGAAGACTTTAAGAGATAAGGGATATTCGGCATTGGTGGCCAGCGCCATTACTGGAGCACACCGGCCTTCGACTAGAGCCCTTTATGATGATAAATGGTTGTCTTTTGAGAACTTTTGCAGATCCCACAAGCAAGACCCGTTGTCAGCCTCACCACAGTTCCTGGCAGATTGCTTGTTCCATCTCCGCTCGAAGAGGCACCTTAAGGGTGGAACAATTTCTACCTATCTCTCGGCCCTCAATTCAGTTCTCGCTGTTAAAACAGACAGGAAGATCTCGAAAATCCCGGAACTGATAGCCATGCTGAAGTCTTTTAAGCTGGAAGACCAAAAAGTCAAGTTTCGTCCTCCAGCTTGGGATCTGAACCTGGTTTTGAAGCACATTCGTGGAGCTCCATATGAACCTCTGTCAGAGGCTTCTTTTGAGAACCTCTCCAGGAAGACGGCGTTTCTACTTTCTTTGGCAACGGCTGCCAGAGTAAGTGAACTACATGCTATCGACGTTACGAGGGTCCGGTTCGAGCAACGGCGCAATGGTTCAGTGCATCTGGGTTTGTTGTGGGATTTTGTAGCGAAAAATCAACTGCCTGGTCAACCTGACAGATCTTTTGTTATTCCGCCGTTGTCTTCAATTGTGGATGAATCGGAGTCTGAAGAACTCTCTTTGTGCCCAGTCCGTGCCTTGAAGGAATACATCTCCCGGTCAACGGACAAGAGGGCTGGGCGAAAGAGATTGTTCATTCCCTTTTCTTCTGCAGCTAAGGGTGAGGTAAACCGGAACACGCTGGCTTTATGGTTGCGAACATCCATCTTGGCAGCTTATGATGCAGCAGGAATACCTCACCCCTCCGCAAATAACCCTCATGAGATTCGGGCCTTGGCTTCTACTATGGCTCTTCACAGGAACTGCTCGGTGCCAGACATCATGAAGGGTTGTTTCTGGAAATCCAACACTGTTTTTGCCAGTCACTATTTGAGAGATGTCTCCGTGGAAGACGTACAAGGACTCCAATCTTTTGGACCTCTCGTAGTGGCTCAGCAACTCACCTTGCCCGCTTCGTCTTAGGTGAGACCTGTTTTTGTGGATTTTAGGACTATTTCTCGGTTCGTCGAGATCTCTCCTTTCAATCCTTTTAGTGGTTTCATATACTGATTTGGGTTTCCTATTTGTAGGTTTCCGCTCAGTTGCCACGTCCTACTCTTGCTAGTGCTGTGGAGGTCCTCGCTGTGGGTCCCTTCCCTCCGTCCGACTGTCGAATCAACATGCACTAGTAAAAGTAGGGTAAGTATTAAAAATTTGTTAAAATCTAAATATTTTAGATATTTAAAAATACTTACCCTACTTTTAGGGTTTATACCCACCCATCGTTGGATCAACTACCTCCCCGCATTTAGGACCTCGCTCGGACTGACTCTAGGAAATGTGAGGGTTTCATATCACTGCGCGCGCAGCTATGTGGATTGCACTACACTTCCGGGTAGTGACGTGCCCTAGAGCGAGTCTGTCTTCACTTCACTACAGTTACGTTAGGATCCTGTCTCAGTCACGTTTTCAATCCTTCATCGGATCATATAGGTAATATGCACTAGTAAAAGTAGGGTAAGTATTTTTAAATATCTAAAATATTTAGATTTTAACAAAATTGTCTCCGTATAATCTGCCCCCACACTCAAGATGCCCTGATCTGTTCTGTTGGCAGGAAGAAGAAGAAGGATGTGATCCTGAAGAACAAGGTGAAGGATGAGAAGAAGACTCTGAAGATGAAGCAACGAGACGAGGAAGAGAGGAAGATTGAGAAGGATGAAGACGCCATGAACCGTTACGAGGAGTGGCTCAGAAACAAGGTGATTAGCTTCTTTAAAGGGAAAGTTCTATCGCCGATTTATCAATAGCTTCTGCCATCTTGGTTTCTTGGTATTTCGTGAATCGAAAATACGCTATATTTAACAAAAATTTTAAACAAAAATTTAATAAAAAATTATATACACTTATAGGATTTTCACATTGTAACACATAACGTATCATAAAACTAATAATCAATGTGATATTAGGCCGTAGCGAAGTTTTCCCAATTTCCCACTCGCAGCACCGATGAATGGCTTCAATTCTAATTGTTTTCAATTTTCAACAAATCTGCGCTTATCTTTAACAAATTGTGAAATGTTAAGTCATCAAAGTATTGACTTAATTAATATCTTTCAATTTGACCGTGTATGAATCATGTATTAATAGAATATATTTGTAAACGGGAATATCCTCTTGAATTTTGTTTCCACAAAAAATACCCCAATAGAACCCTCCTTTTGAAAGGCATTTACAAGTTGGTTAGTAAGGTGAAACAAGTTCCGTCTATTTGCAACTTCTTGGTTGAAGGAGTGCGATGTTTCGGTGAAGCAAATCATTCATTTTATTGCACGAGACATTTCGGTGTAGATGATAACACTGTTATCAAACAAATCATTTCATCGCAGGAATGTGACATTTTGGGTGTAGATAGCCACACCATTATCAAACAATCCATCATTTTATTGCAGGAGACGATGTTTAAGTGTAGATGCTTACACTGTTATGAATCTCATCTTTAATTGCACTACACATCTACACCGAAACGAAGCACTCCTGCAATAAAGAAGTTGTAAATTGATAGAACATGCTTCTCCTTCAATATGATAAGCTAGTTGTGGAACTTGAGAAAAGTGAAGCACTCGTAAAATCTCTCACAAATGCTTTGAAATTGAGAACTTTTCATTCAAAAATCGGAAATGTTTGGATAGAATGAATGGTAAGAAAAATGAATGAGGAATAGGTACTTCATGGATTTGCTGGTGACAGAAATTTGTCACCATAAACAGTTTTATTGCACAAAACAACAAAATTGATCAGCTAATTTTTATCCTAGGAAATGGCAGTATTTTAAAGTAATTACATTTTTCAACATATTAGATTGCTAAAATTATCTATATTTATGAAAAAATGCAAGAAGTTTTAGCAAATTTCAAAATCTGCTTGTCCGAGGTCATGACAAATTGCCAAATTTTAACTTTGATTTGCCCACAAAATAACCAAAATGTCATTGACTTACTAGTACTCAGGTTGTAAAAGAATCTGCTGTCAAAATTGGCATGAAGTACAGGCAAAGCTTTGTGACACAGTACAAAAAAACTTTTGTAAGTCTGTGACTTGTTGGATCGTATAATAATTTTCAACCTAAAGTAAGCTAAGTAAGCACAGATAATCATATTGAAGAAGGAAGTGGGAAAGATGAGGATAGCACATTGGTAAGCGCTTTGGAGGTCCGGGGTTCAAATCCTGCCAGAGGCTCAGCAACTTTGTCTGCAGTAGAGAACTGTTCTACATTCAGTAAGGTTTGAGGGCAGTGCTACACTGAATTTCAGCACAGTACCAACCATGGTTCGCCTATTCCAGCCAATGCTTGAAGTTATCACCGCAAAAGATAGCCACCCCACCCACCTCATCTCATTATCCCTGAATTACTCATCATTTGAGATTTGGTGTCAAGAGAGTTTCTATGTTTTGTCTGTTTTGTCCTTCAGTGAACTCCTGACTGCTGTTGTGGAGGGAACCATCATGCACCCTATATAGCAGCTTTCAGGATCATCATTATAATGGGACAAAACCATAATTATTAACCAGTAGTGTTATTATAACCCTTTCAATGTCTCGTCTTCTGTTCCAGGAGAAGAATGACAAGGACAACCATCGGCGTCAGACTGTGCGTTATCAGGAGGAGGAGGAACGACCCCCCTGGAGCCCCGCTAATAAAACTATACCCTTTGGTCGCTGACACTGCTAACAAACCCATCCCCAGTCACCAGTCATCTACCAAAACTACCCCTTTGGTCGCTGACCCTGTTAGTAACACCTTCACCCGTCACCTGACAATACAACTATTCCTTTTGGTCACCCTTCATCTGCCAGTAAAACTACCCCCTTCAGCTGTTGGCACCCACCCTGTCATTAAAACTATCCCATGTGGTCGGTGAATAAGTCTCCAATCAAATCATCCCTTTATTCTTTAAGCCCACCAATCATACCTCCCCTTTCACCTTACAATCCCACCAATCATATCTCCCCTTTCACCTTACAATCCCACCAATCAAATCTCCCCTTTCACCTTACAATCCTACCAATCAAATCATCCATTTATACTTTCAGCCCCACCAATCATATCTCCCCTTTCACCTTACAAACCTACCAATCAAATCATCCCTGTCTATTTACTGCCCCTCCAATCAAATCTCCCCTGTCACCTTACAAACCTACCTATCAAATCCCCCCATTCACCTTAAAATCCCACCAATCAAATCTCCCCTTTCACTTGACTGCCCCACCAATCAAATCTCCCCTTTCACCTAACAAACCTACCAATCAAATCTTACCTTCACCTTATAATCCAACCAATCAAATCATCACTTTGCATTTTAAAGCATTATGGTGCATAGCAACATCTACACTTTTTAGAATATTACAACTTTGTAATAGACCAAATCTTCTCAAAACAAGTATGTTGAACTCCTAGAGACTAGCTCCATCAAGTAATGTCAAAAATTAGGAGTAAATTTCTAACACTAAAGTACTGCACAGTAAACAAGCATCATTGACCTGATAGAGTATTTTTTTTAAAATCATGCAAACACAAACATGTGTACATGGTTAATATACTCATTTTATTTGTGGATGGTAGTTAATGATTTCTTTAAATATTTACTAAGTAAAAGCTTTAATACAACACACGTTACTGCTGACTATATCTGTTTAAGAACAGGAACATTTTCTGGATAACAACTTATTTAATGTGAAACGTTTCGAGGATATGTTCACCCCTTCATCAGGTGGAAATGTGTATTTTCACATTAAAGAAGTTGTTATCCAGAAAATCTTCCTGTTCTTATGTATACCACTTCTAAATGCCCTTCAAAGACCTATCTGTTTAATTTCATTGATAGTTTTCTGTGTTTCATTATATTCAAAAGAGTCGCTCAGATCACAGTCTGAAAATCATGTTCACATTAAACCTGGAACCGTCCACATTCACGAACCGTCCACTGAACTGACAAATGATGATGTATAGAAATATGTCTTACTGTTTTGTTATACCCCCGACCAACGGTTGGGGGTATATAGTTATACCAACGATTCCGTCCGTCCGTCCTTCCTTCCGTCCTTCCATCCGTCCTTCCGTCCGTCCTTCTGTCCGTCCTTCCGTCCGAAGACAATTTTTGTCCGATCGATTACAGAAAAACTATTCGTCTCATCCTTTTTAAATTTGGTACATGTCTTCTTCACCACTAGGAGAGGTGCAGTGCGAAGTTTAAACCGAATTGGTGAATTTTTGAATTTTTGGCGATTTTTTTTATTTTTTAACTTAGTCAAATTCTGAGCATTTTTTGTCCGATCGATTACAGAAAAACTATTCATCTCATCCATTTCAAATTTGGCAGATGTCTCCTTCACCACTAGGAGAGGTGCAGTGCGAAGTTTAAATCGAATTGGTGAATTTTTTAATTTTTGGCGATTTTTTAATTGTTTTAACTTAGTCAAATTCTGAGCATTTTTTGTCCGATCGATTACAGAAAAACTATTCATCTCATCCATTTCAAATTTGGCAGATGTCTCCTTCACCACTAGGAGAGGTGCAGTGCGAAGTTTAAACCGAATTGGTGAATTTTAGAATTGTTGGCGAATTTTTTTATTTTTTAACTTAGTCAAATTCTGAGCATTTTTTGTCCGATCGATTACAGAAAAACTATTCATCTCATCCTTTTCAAATTTGGCACATGTCTCCTTCACCACTAGGAGAGGTGCATTGCAAAATGTAACACGATTTGGTGAATTTTTGAATTTTTGGCGAATTTTTATATTCTTTTACTTTATCATAGCTAGAATGAATGAAGCTACTTCTGTATTGTGATTTGTTGACTTCATCATTTTCTTTTTCATGTAACTTTCATCAAAAGCTACTTCTGTGTTCTCGTTGATTTTACTATTTTATATTTCCACTGGTTATATTTTGGGAAAAGTTAAATTTTCTTTCCTTTCAGCCATAAACTGCTGTATATCTCTCACTGTGCCTTCAGGGGTGTGCTTCCATGTACCTGTTGTTTAAAGTCACTCGAATGAATCATTATGATGGATTAATTTCCAAAATAAAGTTGAAATCAGTGGTAATAGCAGTAGTGTATTATATTACCAATACCTTTTCAAGTTACTTTTATTCCTATTTTGACTTAAACCACCTTTTTCACATGAAGATCGAGACTTGTCCTACCATTTTCACAAACAGTTTAATCTTAGCAATTACATTTCAAAGCTTATCAATCCTTAGGTGTGCAGACACCTCTCTCTTTAAGTAAAATAAAAATGTCAAACTGAAACAGTCGGGGGTATTAGTGAGCCACGCTCACTTTTTTGCTTGTTTTTGTGTCTTTTGTAAAGAAATTGATTCCAATGCTATTAAAGGGGCAGTAGCATGTTTTTTCCCGCTCAAATAAGTTGATGAAATGTTTTTGAAAAATAATGTCACTTATAGTTAAACACCTTTCTTTCTTCGGAAAATTAAGTTAAAAATGGCCGCCATGCAATTTTTGCTTCATATGCAACACTGTTATTAGCACTACGGATAATTGGTTTGTGTAATAAGATGTTTACCCTGTTAAGTAAATATACATGACATAAACTATCATTATCAATGGGAAATTTGAAAAAATAAAATTTGCAAAAAATGTGCTACTGCCCCTTTAAGTTTCTATTTACATGGAATCGATTGGAGTTTACGATATCATATATTTATGTTCATGCTTGTGATAACTTCACAGAGGAGCCACTCCCATTTCTGTTCTTTGTTTTTTATTTGGATCAATGTTGTTTTTATCATATCTGTGATCATTAATTGTGAATTATATTTTTATTTTAACAGATTCTGTTTGAGATATAACAACAATGTACAGTACAATTAAATAAATAAGAAATTTAGATTATGAAAATAGAACGAACCTGTTTTCTCTTGACCTATATGAAATATTTGCTGAAGGAACAAAATAACACTATTTCAGCCAAACTCTTGGCACTCCACAATCTCATTTAAATCAGATCGAATATAACACTCCAAAACTGATCTGAGTCCCCTGCAGAGGTCTTGTCAGATGAGCTTCATTCTGACCTTTCACCATGAATAAATTCAGCCAATCAGAGGCCTTCTTAGATCCGGCATTGAATTTGGTGTTTGGTATGTCAACTGAAGTCCATCTGATGACTTTCCAGCCTCGTCACTGATTGGCTGGAGTAAAAGGTCACCTGACTTGACCTCTATGGTGCAGTACTCCGATCACAAACGCAGCGAGGTTTGAGTGTTACGTTCAATCAGATTCGACCATGAGACAAATCTCGAGAGCCACTTCGGACATGTAACTAGTTCCCTAGTTAAGTTGTGCTCAACAACCATCGTAGACTGGGCTGCACAACACTTATAGCTGTTTATGTGGCTTTTGGCTATGTGCTAAAAATCATAAATTATTTTCACCATTAGTTATTTATTCAGGCAAACTAGTTGAAGATGTACACAATGAGTGTCGACCTGTTTTGTTGTAAATGAGTACTAGTTTTCTAATGATGTATTTTATTGTCATGGATCTGTGTGATGTAGTTGTTATGGTACATTGTGAACTACTGGCAACCTTGTTACAGCTTCTAATTGTTGATGCTTTATCTTGTAAATCCTGATTAAACTATTTATAATATGTCCCTCTCCTGTGTTGATAACATGTACTAGTGACCAGCCGTTTACCAAAATAATTTTTTCCATCTTCCTGGAAAATGTTAAACTTGTAACTATACTGAACAGCAAAAGAAACTCAAGTCTTATTGATTATAGTTTCTGTTTGCATATCAGCCCATGGTTTGTCATATCATTAGTAAATGGTTGAGCTGTTGGTACTATAGAGTACAGATGGTTAACATTGCAAAGTCAAAGGGTATCAGTTCGCAAAAATGCATGTCACATGTTGTCATGGTAACTTGATCTTCATGTGTCTGGTAAAGTTCAAATTACTCGTGCTGTAATCCGAGACTTGCTCTGTGAAAAGGACCCCAAATTGTGACTCCAGCCTCAATGTTTAAGAAGTTAATGCTTGGGGAAAAAAACGTGAAATTTTCGGAAACTGGAATATTTATCGATTGAATGCTGAACAGTTTGCAAGGACTGTAAAATGTGGTTGTGGAATACCTTGGTACCGAAAAAGAATGCAATACCTTGAAGTTTTGCCAAAATGGAACCCATGGAACCATTCTGAATGAAATTCAAAATGGCGTCATAATGTCAAATCAACATCAGCAAAGACAGGGGTATTGCATCAAACAACTTCATGAGAATGTTTGCACAAGTTCCAATTGCAGGTAAAAACACATTGGGCCCTTCATCATCTGAACAGGAATGTGGCTGTTTTCCCAGAGAATGACTATGGCACAAGATAATGCTCTGCAGAAGTTCTACGCCAGTATTGACTTTTCGTTATGTCTGCATGTTTTTCAACACGTTATTAACATCATGTCAACAAAATTTGAATGCTCTGATATTATAAATTTGCTCAATACAGAGTTATCAGTAATGATGAAATTGTTACAGTGGACTCCCGTTTCTTTTGCTGTTCAGTATATATAAAGTTAAAGCTCAGGATATTGGTTCATAGAACCATGCTTAGTTGGTGTACTGTACTGGTGCATGGTCAACTTCCCAAAACAAGGCATAACTCTTGCGGGGTTCAAATCCTGCCAGGGGCATGGCAACTTTGTCTGCAGTAGAGACACTGATACAATGATACACTGAATTTCAGAGTAGTACCACCCATGGTTCGCAGGTTTCAGCCGATGCTCGCAGGTTTCAGGGCAATGCATAGCCACATGGCGTTGCGGGCTTTCTCCCTGTCATAATACTAGCAGCCGCGATATAAGTGAAAAACTCTTGAAAGCGGCGTTAAACCACAACTCACCTCACCGTAAGCCTTGCAGTATTTCCATAAGATTTCTGTGCTTCGAAAGCGGGGCCCACTATGCATTTCAAGCGATCCACTATCATAGCACCGAAAAGAGAGGGAAATACCGCAAGGCTTAAATAAGTCAGTAATGGAGACTGGCAAGAGTTTTGCCTTGCGTTTGGAAGTTGGGGCATAGTGCTGTCAATTAATAGTTTGTCCTAAGCAGTCAATAGAATCACACCCTTACTTACTTAATCCTCTCCGTGCCTTGTGCACATAAGGCAGCCACTCATGAACGCTGATGCTGTTTGTCCTGAGACCATTTTTCATTTTCTCCCCATGTCCAACCTTGCTCCTTCATCTCTTTCTTGGGGCGGGATAGCGCAGTGGTTAGCGCGTTCAGCTTCGGACCATGAGGTCCGGGGTTGGAATCCCGCCAGGGGTATGGCAACTTTGTCTGCAGTAGAGAACTGTTCTACAAACAGTAAGGTTTGGGTGCAATGCTAAACTGAATTTCAGTGTAGTACCACCCATAGTTCTCTAGTTCCAGCCGATGCTTGCAGGTTTCACCGCAGTGCATAGCCACATGGCGTTGCGAGCTTTCTCCCTGCCATAATACTAGCAGCCGCGATATAAGTGAAATACTCTTGAAAGCGGTGTTAAACACCAACTCACCTCACCTCATCTCTTTCTCTACAGATCTTCGCCATGTTTCATTCGGTCTTCCTCTTCTCTTTCCTTCTGGTGTGCATCGCAATGCTACTCGTTGTATTGCAGTTTGTGGCATTCTGCAGACGTGACCTATTCACCCCCATCTCCTCCGCTGTATCTCTTCTGATATTGGGCATGTGTTGGTTTGTTGGTATAGGTCCTTGTTGGAGATTGTTTTTGGCCAGAATATGCGAAGGGATCACAACCTGTGCACCTAAAATACATGTCATCACATTGCCGGAGAAGAAACTTGTAGATAGAGAACGAGTATGATGATCTTTGAGTTGTTTGCCCTGGATCTGTCACTTGTTCAAAATGATTGATGGGTGCATGTCTCATTCTGCAACGGGTGTCCAAAAGGTTTCTTACCTGACCATGAAAACTTGAGAACTTATAATGTTTATGTTTTTTACATAAATCCCGCGACATCAGTTCATTTGGTCCAGCATTTGACATACATGTACTCAACAATTTTTAAAACAACTTATTAATATTGTCACGTGACCCTAAGAACTATTCTGCCGCAATGACGTTCGCGCAGGTCTCAAAATTATGGGCACGGAGCATTACAGTGAAGAGAAAGAAGTCTGAGGGAGCTAGATATGGGTTCCGTTCAATAACAGCGAGCACTTATAATCGCTTATTGATCGTTCAATGTAGCGCTCAAGTAGCGCTCATTCTCTCTTGAACGACACAGTGCAAATTCCTTGAAGTTTGCTCGCCTTGTTACGTAGCGATACATTGATCAATCGGGTTCATGAGAGGTTTAAAAGTAATATCTAATTGAGCGATTACATTGAAACCTCTCTTGAACACGGCCCTTGAGAACAAGCAGGTTTGAGAAGAATCCTGAACCCACAGACTGACAGTCCTGTGTCGCACGTACACGGGAGCATTGTCCTGAAACAGCCATAAGACCTTTGCACAGTTTACCCCAACTTCCAAACGCAAGGCATAACTCTTGTCAGTCTGCATTACTGGCTGATTTAAGATCAGCCAGTAATGGAGACTGGCAAGAGTTATGCCTTGCATTGGGAAGTTGAATTTACCCATTCGTTTGTCTTTGATCATTTCCCATAATTGCTTCACTTCATTTGCGAAATACACGCTATTGATTTTAGAACCTTTCCTCAAATAATAAATCATTATTACACCCGTTAACTGTCAAAAGACTGTTACTATGTCCTTATCGCTGGAGAAACATGTTTTGAAAAGTGTGGAAATGGCCACAGTTTAGCGCAAATATGTTGTCTATGTGCGAACGAAGTGACCAAAGGTTGGCAACGTGTTTCTCTCGACTCAAATCGATATAATTTTAAACTGTCAAAATTCAATGTCCCAAAAATTCAAACTAGACATCCATTTGCACATCGGTGTATGATCTCCAAATAGTTCCAAAACGAATGTACATGGTTCGGTTAAACCATGCGATTTCCCATCGAGCGGCCATACTAATGTGTTAACATTCAAATGGCCGCTCGAAGGTAATTCAACTGATCTGACTGATGTAGCGATACCTAAACAATACAACGATACAATGATCAAATCAACTGTAATATATTTTAGTTTGATAATTTCAATAAAGCCAATTGGCCTCCCTCATCTTGTGTTTTTATTTACATCTTCAAAAAAGCGTACAGGCCATTGTTTACCCCCCCCCCCCCCCCCCCCCTACCCCCATACCATATTTTGTTATTTCCTTACATTCCGCCTGATGAAGGAGTGAGTATGTACTCCGAAACGTCGTGTATTTTCACGTTAAAGAAGTTGTTTTCTCGAAATTCTTCCTGTTCTAATGATGGAATGGTCAACCATCCTGCTGTCTGAAACTCGGATACGGATAGCCGGTTTCTATGGATACCGCTTAATTATCGGGTCGTGTAATGAGACGTTAAACCCATTAACGTACACTTATATTGTACAAACTTTAATGATAAATGGCACATTTTAGAAAACATAATATGCAAAAAAAACGTGCTACAGCGCCTTTTAGTATCATATTCTCATGAACGAGATATATCCACATCACAGACATTAAAAATCGACTTTATCCGGCAGAAATAGTTTGTGTTTGACTCTGTTGAAATAAAAGTATAGTTTCTTTTCTTTCTGACTGTAGATTATTCCTTACGTAATTGTTCTTACACCGCTCTGTCATCAAGCTACATGGACATACACTCAACAGCAAAAGAAACGTCACCACATTTTCAACAGTGTAAAAAAACAAAACGCGATGCCAGAGAAAGTCGATTTTGAATGCTTTATATAGGGACATGATTTGTCTAGAGGTACCTGCAATTTCATACATCGGAGTATGGTACATTTATTTTTTATGTCTGTTCAAGTTTACTTTCGGTGTTGAAAACGTTTTTTCAAAATGTTTTTTGACCAGAATGTTTGTCATTCAACTTCAAAATCATGAAATGTAGCAATTTAATCAATGAATTATGTTTTCGACATAAATAACCTTCTTGGGCCTAAATTTGTTGACGCGTTTTTAATTTAGGACGTCTTAAAAGAACCCTAAAAAGCAATATTTGACTCTTCTATCTTGTCTAGTAAGGAGATATGTCAACGACGATTCTTAAAACGTATGTTTCTCATAAATATGAAAAGAAAATGTTTTGAAATTTTAAATTTAGTTTATTTGACTTCTGAAGACATGATGTATCTCTGTTTCAGTCTTGTTTATCACTCGTGGATTGAATTATCTTGTATTTTGTATGGTGACGTTTCTTTTGCGGTTGAGTGTACATATATAAGAATGTGTACTTTAAAATCGAATGTAGTAATCAGGGATTACAAAGACTGTCATTTTTCTGGTTTGGTTTAAACATATTTTATTCAATAAGAAAGGGATAAGTAAAAGATTCTCCAACTTTCATTTTTTCTATTTTTCTGGTAAACGTAGATGTACGCTCATATTTTAAAACTTTTCGTATGTGCTGCAAGACGTTGAAAACAAGAAACCTGATCTGTTATCTCCACCAAGCACGATTCCTAATTAATTACGTTGAACCGAAACATGCAATTCATCACAATCACTTCTTTTCAATCGCGCTTCTCCATTGTCCTATTGCTTTTAAATGAAAACATCAATCTCTTCCGCTTGATAATGCCCAATCCACAAGGTATATCTTGTGAGGCCGCGCTCTCTTATATAAGTATTGGGTACAATAACATAACATCCTTCACTTTCCTCTCCGAAGCAATTCCAGCGGCCATTAAGTCGGATATCTCTAATCTTATTTTGACGCATGTAAGAAAGTTAGGAAAACTCGTGAAATGAAGTCCGCCAGTAGACCAAGGAGATGGAAGTGATGTTGATTAGCTATCGATCTGGGTATAAAGCTGGCCAGGTTATGTTATGTTATGTTATGTTAAATAAGTTCGGTGGAGCTCTGCCCGACACATGAGTGAAAGTGTGTTAATGTATCGGAATGTCTGTGTCAGGTTATGTGTATGATTTGGGAGCACGGGGAGGTAGGCCAGTAGAAATTATGAAAAACCCGGACATTTTCGATAACAGACAAATTTTGTTTTTAAATGGTCCCTATGACAGTGCTGATGAACCATGAAAAACCCAACCAAAATCAACCATTGGCAAAATGCATTTTTGGGGCAAAAACCTTAAAAAATGAAAGAAAATAGGAATAATTTATTTAAAAATTTATCTGCTGCATAAAATACATTTCTAGTGATTAAAACAATAGATCATACACCATTGCATACTTCTTTTGGTCAATGATGGTATTAGATGATCAAAATGTCTGTTTTGAGGTCAAAAACCTTAAAAAATGAAAGAAAATTGGAATAATTTTTTTAAAAGTACATCTGTTGCATAACACACTTTTGGGGTAATTAAAATGAAAGATATTGCACCATTACATATTTCTAATGGTAAATAATGCTCTTAGCTGAACAACATGTTGTTTTTTTGGGTCAAAAACCTTGAAAAATTAAAGAAAATGGGAATAATTTATTTAAAAATATAACTATTGCATAATACACTTTTATAGTGACTTGTATCATAGACCATGCACTATGGCATACTTTTAATTGTCACTGATACTCTTGGCTGAGCAACATGTCTGTTTTTTGGGTCAAAAACCTTGAAAAATTAAAGAAAATTGAATATTTTCTTTAAAAATATATGTGTTGCATAATACACTGTTGTGGTGATTAGAATGGAATGTTTAGGATAACAAGCCAAATTTTTGACCATAAGACCCCAAATGTGTTACTTTTCCAACAAAATCATCGGGATTTTTTTTATTTTGGGGGTAAAATCCTTTAAAAAAGAGGACAAAATAGCAAAATATTTTGTGAAAATAATTCCATGTAGTACAACAAGACAATTTTATCACTAAATAAACCTCAATTAGATAATTTTCCACTGATGAAAATCAATCTTAGGAAACTGGTCAGTTTTGGGTAAAATCCTCAAACATTATGAGAATATCGTAAAATATTTTGTGAACTCAAATATTTTTAGCACATCAAGAACATTTTGGGATATATGAACCTACATGGGGCACTTATTCACCATTGAAACCTTACAAAATAAACTTAAAAGTGAGAGAATTATTAAATGTTTAGTTGAAGAATTACATTTAGAACAAGTCCATTTTATGGATAAGTGAATGCCAGAAGGGGACTTATTAACGGTGGATTACCATGCCAAAACCTTGAGAAAATTATATTTGAGTAAAAGTACACAAAAAAAGATAAATAAAAACAATAGTTAAGTGTTTTTAATGAACTTATTTCTTTAACATTTATAATTTAGGACTAATTGACATTATAAACTAAGATACTGTAGGCCTATCGCCTGTCAGAGCATCATACCTGTTCTGAAGACGCCAGATATAGGGGACAAATAAAAAATCTCTTGAAATTGGTAGGAAAATGTTGTCTGATCTACAGTTGTATCGGTCACTCTCCTCTGTAGACATTTTATCAAAAGTGGTTCAATTTGTGGTGAAAGATAGGACGGAAGAGATTCATATGCACATACTGCATGGAGAGTGAGTTGCTGACAAATGTGATTATTGTTTTTAAGCCATTAGCACAGTTTTCCTGTTCAGTGTTCTAGGGATTGTCAAGAAGAAATTATTTATGGTATCTGACTGCAACTGCTTGTATTATCTTCACCAGGCTAAAAACCCTTGACGGTGGATTTGTCTAAGTGTGTTTCTTCAAGTACAGATTATTTATTATTTCAAGGTTAGTATCATTATGGTGGGGAAATCTTTTTTAAGTTTGAAATAGTGTAACTTCTTTCCCGGAATCCATCAAAACCTTATAGGCCTCTGATCAAGAGGTCCCGAGTTCGAATCCCGCCAGGGGCACGGCAGCTTTGTCTGCAGTAGAGAACTGTACTACACGCAGTAAGCTTTGGGTGCAATGCTACACTGAATTTCAGCGTAGTACCACCCATGGTTCGCTAGTTCCAACCGATGCTATTATGTTTCACCGTAAGGCATAGCCACATGGCGTTGCGGGCTTTCTCCCTGCCATAATACTAACAGCAGTGACATAAGTGAAATACTCACCTCACCACACCTCAAAACCTTATACAATGTTTAAGACTATGATAATTGTTCAATAGCTCTCTAAGATCCGACAGACTCAGCACAGCACAAGGTCTCTTTGGTTGTTAGATTCACAGGGGCGTGTTTCGCTTAGAAACAGCGTTTGAAAGACATATACCTATATAGACCCTACCCAATAATATAGTAATAGGGTAGGGTCTATATAGTTATATGTCTTTCAAACGCTGTTTCTAAGCGATACACGCCCCTGTGGTTGGATTCACAAATGACACAGAGAGCTGCCTGTAGAATTGAAAAACAAATTGATTAATGATACAAATTTTCAGTTTGTTTCATTTATGATACCTTCTGCTTAAGTATCGAATTGAGTAAACATTCCAAATATACTTTCAATCCACTACGTAATATTATTGTTGGCTTTTGTTTTCTGTTTGTTTTCTTGTATGGTTGGCAACTCATTTTTGGAGGATTATTTGAGACTCATGTTTCTATTAAGAAAGAGGAATTTGAGTAATATTGGCTCAATCAAATTTTAATAGTATTGTGTATTTTCTATGTAAATAATATGTATTTTTTTATGATGTAAAATTTTTGTGTCTTTTAGCATGTTGAAAGTTTGAAATAAATTTGTGCATTAAAAAAAGCTTTGTGCAATTTTCTCAAGTTATGTAATTTTATGATAAGATAACCATTTTCTGACATTAATGACAAGCATGACACAGGAAAAAAATAATGCTTTTGTGTAATTGAATAAAATAAAGTGACAAATAACATTCTGTCATATGATTTTCCCACAACTAAGGACATATATAATTTAGTTTTTAATTAATATTTAGCTATTATATAATTGAGAGATTTTATTTGGGTCTTCGTAAATTGATAATTTTTAATTTGTTCTTTAAATTTCAGAAAACAAATGACTATTTTGAATTAAATAGATTGATACTTATAGATCAAGATCATGAATATCTCTTATTTTTACATTGAAAAACTTCTAATTTTAATTTTCTTGAAATATTATTTATTATTAACCTAAAATCACCCTAAAATGGACTGATCAACAGACGCGTTTTTCATATGAAATAAGTCAACGTGAAAGTAGTATCAGTATGATTGCATGTCCAGCTGATTAAATCATTTTTTACAATTTATTTACACAATGTTTCACTTGACATTTAATTTAATTCATCTCCTAAAACCTTCTACTCATCAGTTACATTACTATTATATTACAAATCATAGTTGAAAAGGCATATTTTGCGAGTTTCTGAATGACTTTGCAGTCAAAATAATAAATTTACCATGTTAAAATTTGTATTGCTCAAACACTGAAAATCTGAAAATTTTAAGGAATCTTGTGAAGTCTAATACTTTGATATGAATGTCTTCATGTATTTCACTATAGAATACTCACTGTTTTTACCTTTAATATCATATTTCAGCGCTTTCAAACTTCTGTTGTCAACAACAATGTCAGCCATTTTAGCAGTTGCTACAAAGGGAGATAACTCAGACAGTATTTGTCATACAACTGATTTTACATCAGGAAATCTCAGCACACCTTTCTGTGACATTTTCAAGTGGTCATAACTTTTTCTGCCAAGGGTTGATTTTGGTTGGGTTTTTTTCTGAGAGTAAGGGACATGCATTCTTTCATTTTTTACAGTTATTTGTCTGTTATCGAAAATGTCCGGGTTCATTTAAATTTGGGGAAATTCCTACTGGCCTAAGGGGAGACGGGACGGGAGGGGTGTAGAGTGGATGTTTTGGCTGCGTACTACTACTACTACTACTACTACTACTACTACTACTACTACTACTACTACTACTACTACTACTACTACTACTACTACTACTACTGTTGCTGCTACTGCTGCTGCTGCTGCTACTACTACTTATATTATTTATAATACGGCTACTACTACTACTATTACTAATACTACTACTACTACTACTACTACTGTTGCTGCTACTGCTGCTGCGGCTGCTGCTGCTACTACTACTACAACTTATATTATTTATAATACTTCTACTACTGCTACTACTACTACTACTACTGCTGCTGCTGCTACTACTACTACAACTTATATTATTTATAATACTACTACTACTGCTACTACTACTACTACTGCTGCTACTACTACTACTACTACTACTACTGCTGCTGCTACTACTACTACTATTTATATTATTTATAATACTGCTACTACTACTACTACTAATATTGCTACAACTACTATTACAATTACTGCTGCTTCTGATATTTATTTATACTACTACTGCTACTGCTACATGTACTACAACTATTAATAGTATCACTGCAACTAATCTTATCATAACCACAGCTGCTACTACTACTACTACTACTTCTACTACTACTACTACTACTACTACTACTACTTCTACTTCTACTACTACTACTACAACTACTTCTACTACTTCTACTACTACTACTAGTACTACTTCTACTACTACCACTACTACTACTACTACTACTGTTAGTTGTAGTGCTGCTGATGTTACTGCAACTATTGTTACTACTACTACTACTACTACTACTACTACTACTACTACTACTACTACAACTACTATTACTACTCCTCTAACTAACATTATTAAGTATCTATTCTTCTGCTACAAGTACTATTATAACTACTGCTGATACTGCTACTGATACTACTACTACTACTACTAATTCTACTAAAACTACTACTACTACTACTACTACTACTTCTACTACTACCACTACACTTACTGTTAGTTGTAGTGCTGCTGATGTTACTGCACCTACTGTTACTACTACTACTACTACTACTACTACTACTACTACAACTACTATTACTACTCCTCTAACTAACATGATTATAGTATATATTCTTCTTCTGCTACAAGTACTATTATAACTACTGCTGATACTGCTACTGATACTACTCCTAGTACTGTTTCTATTGCTACTGCCACTACTATTTATTCTGATACTGATACTACTGATACTATTATTGTTGCTGTTGCTATTGATAATGTCACTACTTCAACTATTCCTTCTACTACTGCAACTGATACTACTACTTGTACTTGTGCTATTGTATCTGTTTGTATTAATACTTCTACTACTACGTCTACTAATATTATTAATTCTACTACTACACGTATTCCGACTACTACTACTACTACTACTACTACTACTACTACTACTACCACTACTACTGTTATTTCTATTACATTTACTTATTATTATTACTACTATAACTGATACTGCTACTATTACTACTGTTATTACTATTGCTCATTCTACTGCTACTGCTACTGCTACTACTACTACCACTACTACTACTACTGCTACTACTACTTCTACTACTACTACTACCACTGCTACTACTACTTCTACTACTACTACTACTACTACTGCTACTACTAATAACATTTCTACTACTATTACTATAACTGACACTATTACTAGTACTAGTAACTGTTTGTATTAATACTTCTACTACTTCGTCTACTAATATTGTTAATTCTACTACTACACGTATTCCGGCTACTACTACTACTACTACTACTACTACTACTACTACTCTATTACATTTACTTATTATTATTACAACTATAACTGATACTACTACTATTACTACTGTTATTACTAATACTAATTCTACTACTAATTCTACTACTACTGCTACGACTGCAACAACTGTTACTGCTATCCCCATTGTCTATCCAAATTGTATTTCTCGGGGAGACTTTCACACACATTTAACTTTGCAAATGTATGGCCATACTCGTTTAGCGTTTTAAATTAAAGTCAAGAGTCTTTAAATCTTTACCTTAGCATCGTTGATTGGTTTATATAATGAATGGGACTGTATGGATGGTCGGTATTTACATGGTGACATTTGTGTTTCGAGTTGACTTTATAAAGTTTGGATCACCGTAAACTGTTTCCACTCAGCTGCAGGGTCACGCACAGGGAAGTTTTGCAAGACATGTAAGGTTTGTGCAACATGTAACAGTCTGACCAGACACAGCACCCTATGACAAGAACAGTTTATGTATCAAATCATATCGATCAGGATTTCATGAAATCATTGCTTGGCGTGCTGCCAGAGAAGAAAATCTATTACGAAAGCCCGTTGGATAAGTGAATTACTTATTGAGTAAGAGCTTTGGTGTTCTGCAAATCTCCCCGAGAGCCCCGTGAACCTTGACGGAGGCTGTGAGCACGTATTACGCATCTGCAGATCAAATCATTCCGATAGATGGCGACTACTACAAGAAATCGTCTGCGGTCTACTGACCCAATTTGAAACTACGAGTTCGATTTGTCAGGTTGTAGGTTGTGATGACATACCGTGCAAGAGCCAGCGGGGAACAGGCTCCAAGGTCGCTGTAGGAACTCTTGGAGCACGCGCGTACGATTTGTTCCAATTGCTGCCACTCGTTTTGTAACTAACGCGCTTTTATGTTACTTTAATCTTTATATTTCGTTTGATGATCAGTTAAACCAACTTTGATGTATCCCTCGTCAATTTAGCCTTGCATTATGATATAGAGAAAAAGATAACGGATTCACTTAATGAAGCTTAAGAGCAGAACAGAGTAAAGGTGATAGAGTCTACATTTGATTTGTAAATTTGTAAATTTCATGACATAACACTTGAAAGAAAATAAAGATTAAACTAGTAAACAAGCATAGACAGTAAGTGATCACATAAGTATTGAAGGCAAACACATAATTAGAGAAAGCGCACATTTAAAGGCGTTGTAGAACGTTTTTTGCATATTATTTTTTGGTTTCAAATTTGCCATTCATTACTGAAGTTTACACAATATATTATTACGTAAGGGGTTGAAACATTTCATTCCACGACTCTATAAGACGTACGACGTATAAAGCGACAAATGTGCGGAACTCTTCAGTGGAAGAGGTAGATTTATAGGTCTCAAGCAATTTTGAGATTTCAAGATGGTTGACTATTCCATCATTCTGTCATTAGAACATCAACTCTGAGTGTTTGGATACATCGGTCAGATCACTTGAACCACCTTCGAACGGCTATTTTAATGTGAACAACTTAAAACTGCCGTTCGAAAGGAAATAAACTCGCATCGCATAACCAAACCATGTACATACGTTTTAGAACTCCTTTCTATTGATTCAGGAGTATTATTTAGCCATTGGTAACACTTATTTGCCTTTTCGGAAGAGCACTTTATTTCAGTAAGAACGGCGTGCTACAGCGCCTAAGATACGTCATGGCTCCACCGTTGCTCTTATACACAATTCACATGGATGTTATGTATACATTGTCTTAATATAAATAAATCTAGATCGACGGTAATAGACAGACAGACAGACAGACAGACATTTTATTCAGTAAAATGCCATTGGCCCAAAATACAGACATATATAAAAAATATATTGCATGAGCATTTTAAAAAAATCATGCGAATTTTTTATTTTTCTTGCATGATATAAAAATAGGCATAAATTATTTATAACATTTATATTTGTTGAAGACATAAGATTAATAAAACTGTATTGTGATGATGGGGGTTTCAAATATTTATCGAGAAATATATTCCTTATATCTAGGTAGGCCTCACAATAAAGTAGGACATGTACTTCATTTTCAATTTGATTAAGATTAGATTTTTTACAAAAAGTACAAACTCTTAATTCATAGGGGACATTGCTTTATCTACCAGTTATCGACAGTTAATAACATAATATAAAACTGTGAATTTAATCAGATTGACATTGTGTGTTTTAATGTATTTAGAGGAAGAGAAGATTTCTGAGATATCATTTTTCTCTAGAAAAAGACCCATATTCCATTTCGCACGGCTATACCATAGCCAAAAACGTCTGTACTGAAAGTACTAGATCTGCTAGAAAAATCGATGAAGAAAAAAGATCAATGACATCAATCATAAGGTTTTTAAGAACTTTTAATCTAAATATACAAACTTCCTTTATAATACAGATGTATCAATTGCTTTGACGTTTGTTTGTTTTTACAACAATGTGTGTCCGTTTTGAAGAGTTATTGAAACGCGCCTAAAAGAATTGGTTGGTGTTTGTTAAACAGCTGCTGGCTACATCTTAAACAGTCCGTGGCATTCGAAAGAGTGACTCTTCATCAGGTGAGATGAGGTTAGTTGGGGCTTAACGCCGCTTTCAAGAGTATTTCACTTATATCGCGGCTGCTAGTATTACGGCAGGGAGAAAGCCCGCAACGCCATGTGGCTATGCATTGCGGTGAAAACTGCGAGCAACGGCTGGAACTAGCGAACCATGGGTGGTACTGCACTGAAATACTCTTCATCAGTTTTTGAGTTGAAGAACTAGGGCTGAGTATTGCACCAAATTTCGTATTGCGATGTATTGCAATACATACAACCTGTATTGCAATACGTATTGGAATATATTCAGTAAACTCTACATTCAACTTAATTGCTTCTGTTTGCACTTTAATCATTTTCAAATCTTTCGAAAAATAGACCATTGGTCAAATGATAAGTTAATTTTTATTACATACATTTAGAAACACATATTCTTGCACCCCAAAACAATTTTGTTACAAGATCAACTAGTAATTATGCCTCAAAACAAGATACATGAATACATTTCACTAAGTAATTGTTGGTGTGATATATTGCGATATGAAAAATTGCAATAATTGTATTGCACAATATGTATTGCAATATATTGGTTTTGCGATATTATTAGTAAACCTAAGGAAGAAGTCATGCTTTTTAAAACCCTAAAATGACTGAAAATTAATGATGACTCGAGCGAGAGAGGAAATACAAATATTTGTGCACGAGTGTGTGGTACATGTATATGTACACGTTAATAAGAGTGTTAATACTCTTATTATCCAAAGTTTCATAAGTTCGTGATTTCAATATCATCATCAGTATCAATGGTGACGTTGATTTTATACAAAATATACAATCTGCAATATAAACATAAATAGTCCAAAAGAGGTCCTTGTGGGATGAAAATGCTATTTCTCAAACGTTATGTCTATTTCGAGATTCGTTGAAATGCACCTCTGTTACAAGTCGGTAATATTTCTCGCTTCTAGCCGGTCTGATTAAAATCGACCTTGTTCCGAGAAATAAAATTTGCAAAATAATGCATCTACCGGGAAACGAACAAGTTCTGTAGATTCCTCGCAACAAGGTTTGGCGAAGAAATCTCTGAACGATATGAGATCGTATCCCGGTAGATGCACTATTTTGTAAGTTTTATTCCTCAGAAAACCGTCGTTTTTAATCAGACTGCGCTTCCAGCATATCTCCTACAGGTAAAAAACTAAAAATCGTTAATTTTCTCCCTACTCTCTATCCAATGAAATCACGTCTACATCGACCAGTTAATTAAAAAATGACTTTGACTGTAAAGGGTCTTTCAAAGTTGCATATGTACTTCGATATGTCGAAAATAAATCAAGAAAATGAACTATTTTCAGTTTTTGTCACGGATTTGGTCTTCTCTATTTCTCAGTATATGTGCAACTTTTTTTCACAAAATGAAACAGGATACTTCCATGGTCGCACTTTAAAGGAGCATACATTATCCAAAGTTTATGTTTCCAAAAATAGCATTATGACTGTTCATCGGCAAATGGCTACCTTTAAAACGGCGGTGATTGCACGACTACCTTTGATCACAACCAATCAGGATTCTCCATTTCTGGCCAAGAATGCGTCAAACTTGTAATAGAGGTTAATTGGGAAGAAATGACCTGAGTCAACTCTGTGAGGAAGAATGATCCATTCTTGTTCATCCACTTTGTCAGTTGACGCGGCACTGCACGAGTTGCATGATTTGCACGTGCAAAGCCAAAGGTTGCCTCTAATCACGGTCAAGTTACGTGTAAATATATGTTGCGCAATTAAGGTGAAATGCCTAGTTTTCCCAATACGCGATCGAAGTATCACTACGTTCGCGCATAGGGAAAACTGGTAATATCATCTCAGTTGCGCTAAACTTGGCCTGTGGTCTAATGCCCGTTGACTTTTGGTATTTATTAAAAGGTATTTCAATCTCACCACGAATCAACCGATAAACATATGGAAATCAAACGGAATCGGCAAATGAGGTGAGGTGGTGTTTAACGCCGCTTTCAAGAGTATTTCACTTATATCACGGCTGCTAGTATTATGCCAAGGAGAAGCCCGCAACGCGATGTGGCTATGCCTTGCGGTGGAACCTGCGAGCACCGACTGGAATAGCGAACCATGGGTGGTACTACGCTGAAATTCAGTGTAGCATTGCACCCAAACCTTACTGCGTGTAGAACAGTTGCACGTGCAAAGCCAAAGGTTAACCTCCTAAAGGGTTCGAACCCCGGACCTCTTGATCCGAAGCCGAACGCGCTAACCACTGCGCTGTCTCGCCCCCATCGGCAAACGAATCAAAATGGTAATTCTCTTATCACAGAGGTTACTCGCTTCAGATTTCCGATCCCAACTTCTGTTCTAGATGGCCTCAATCCGGCGGCAACAGCAAAATTCCCTAGCGGGGGAAAGAAGAACCTCATATTGTACCCCTGCATCTTAACCAACGAAAACTCATCTAAAGCGGCCATGTCGACCACGTGACTTTAAAGATTTAGGCATTTTACTCTTAAGGGTCTTGCTCATTAGCAACTGTCCTTCGAATATGTCTGATGTAAATAACACAAACGAGCTATTTTTTGCATTGTCTCTGATTTGGTCTTCTTTATTTATCAGCATGTTTATGATCAATTGTTTTCACATCAAATATCATATTTCGAGGAAAGCACATTAAACGAGATCACGTTTATCATTATGACGTCATTGGCAAATGTCACTTTTACAAAGGCGTCACTGATTGCACAACTAGATTATATTGCAACCAATCAGGACACTCCATTGTTGCCGCCGGATTCAGGCCATCTAGAACACAGGTTAGGATTGGAAATCTGAAGGGAGTAACCTCTGTGGGAAGAGAATGATCCGTCCTATAAACCACATAACCTGAGTCACTAGCAGGATCTCAATTCGATATTGCAGGATTTTTACAACAAACCAATGGAATGACTGCAACACATGTAAACTATGCACCCAGTTATTTTAACAATTGGAATTTTGATCTTTATCACATGTAAACTGATAATGTCATCGTCAATGATAAAGTCCAGATTTCAAATACACTCAACCGCAAAAGAAACGTTACCACATTTTCAACTGTGTAAACAACGAAATACTGCTGCAAGACATTTTGATTGTTTATTTAGGAACACGATTTGTAAAGAGGCACCCGCATTATCATACATTAGAATATAATACTTTTATTTTTTATGTCTGTTCAAGTGTACTTGTGGTGTTGAAATCGCTTTTTCAAAATGTTTTTTTGCCAGAATGTTTGACATTTAATTTATGCAATGCAATGCAATGCAATGCAATGAAACAATGCAATACATAAAAGATGTCGACACAAATAACCTTTTTGGACTTAAATATGTTGACGCGTCTTTACTGTAGAACGTTATAAACAACCCATTAACGCCCTTTTTGACTGTCCTATCTTATCTGGTTAAAGAGATTAGCTAAGGATTTGCGTTTCTCTCACCCCAAAAAAACAGATAATGTTTTGAAATTGCAAATATAGTTTGGTTGGCTTCACGTGATTTTCACTCGTGGATTAAATTGTCTATTTTTATGGAGACGTTATTTTGCCGTTGAGTGTATGTGGTATATAAAGGTGCGGATTCCAATGAACGTGAAATGGCAACGCGTAACACTCGTTAACTGTTGCAAGAATGTGATGCAATAGTTGGCCATTCATTTAAAGGGGCAGAAGCAAATTTCGCATTTATAATGATACTTTATGTCATTTATATTTACTTTAGAGGGTAAAACATCTTATTACACAAATCAATGTTCCACTGTGGTAAAAACAGTGTTGCGTATAATGGTAAAAATACATGGCGGCCATTTTATTGTGATCACATTTTATTAATTCGATTGACAAAAACTATTCCCATGGCTTGACGAAACCATGTACACTCATTTTTTAGAAGGAATGGTGTTTTACTATTGGTGACATTATTTTTCAAATACATTTCATCAACTTATTTCACCGAAAAAACGTGCTACTGCCCCTTTAACAAACTCCTGACTAAAACGATACAAAGACAGGTCTCTTACGACGTAAGTTGTAATAAACGCGGTGAAATGTAACAACTGCTGTAAATTGTATTAAAAACGCGGTAAAGTGTAAAAGTCCGCAGTTGTCCATTAACTTTTCTCAAACTTGATAAGAACTTCATCCCATGACCTATTTAGCATGTGATAGTATCAGGTCTGGTGAAGGCGTAAATGCAAGTCTGCTCTCCTGTAATCTGCAGGTATCAACTAATTGCCAGGTAAGCATTTTTCACACTACAGGTGGCAACTGCACCTCCAGTGCATAGTGTATATTGCACCGACATTTAATCAAATGAACAACGCGCGTTCAACGGGCTGCAGCACATTTTTTTTGCAAATTTTATTTTGTTCAAATTTCCCATTTATAATGATAGCTTATGTCATTTATATTTACTGTAAAGGGTAAAACATCTTATTACACCAACCAATTATCCGTAGTGGTAATAACGGTGTTGCGTATACAAATATTGCATGGCGGCCATTTTAATGCGAACACATTTTATTATTTCGAATTACAAAAACGATTTCCATGGCATTAGTAGTGTACTTTGTATAATGTTAAACTTTTTACAATAGAGAACAATGGTTTCTCCTCCAGAGTCATTCATTAGTGATAAAGGAATGAAAAGGAAATCAATGATGCAAGAAATGTTTCTCCTCCGGTTTCTCCTCCGACTGGAGTCGACGACTGATTGAGTGGAAAGCACTGGAGCGTGGAAATACGATCACTGTGACAGGAAAGTGTGGAAGCATGAAATAGTTATCGTTTAAGATTGACACTGGAGAGGAAAGCATTGGAGCGTGGAAACACTGTCAATGGGAACAGGAAAGCGTTGAAGCGTGAACCAAATATCGAGGCTTTCGCCTCCAAATTACGCTGCATTGCTTAGAGTATGAAATATTAACAAAATTGTTCCCACTTCCATGTCATCCAAGTGGTTTAGCAGATAACATAAGTCTTCTTCTAAGGATACCCATTCATTGAAAGAATTTAAGTTAAGCTAACTTGAGCTATTGCTTTTGAAAACGAATAATATAGAATATACGGTACAAGAAACTTCAGTTAGATACATTTTCATTCCCTCTTATCACTCAATCGATAGGATGTCTGTCAACACTTTTATAGATAGATTATCTCCCCATGACCAGTAATGTTCTAATGTCATGTGTTGATGTAACTGAGTACTTGAAGTATTTGTTGAAAGCGATTAAAAACTTATGTTTAAATTCTTTTTAAAAAGCTGTAGCACATTTACAAAGTTTATTTTTAAATGTATCATGTATGGGTGATATAACATTTATATTTACCTAGTGAGTTAAAAGATTTCCATACACGTCACTTATTTATAGTGCTCATATAATACAAAACCAGCATGTCAATCATTTTAATGTGATCACCTATTATTTCCATAAACGAAATATATTATCATTATTGGTTTACTGAACTATGTTCATTATCGTTTTGAATGTCTTTCTCGAAGAGCGACTTGTGTATTTCAATTCGAACATAATTTTAAAAATAAATTTCGTCGATATATTTATGTGGAAAAACATGCTACTGCTCCTTTAAAAAAAATTCTTCAAGGTTTTTTCCCCATGCATAGTGACTACTCAACATGTGCTAGGATTGGGAAAGACAACTTGACAAAAATGGTCTATTTTCAGCGTTTTAAGACATTTACTGACTTTAAAATTGGTCACTGTCCTTTTTGTTTTCCTCAAAGAATACTTGAGTCATCAATAATCTAGAAAAATATATTTCTAGCCATGAAAAAAAGAAACGAATTAATTTCTTGTAACCACAAAAGACATAACGCTGTAATTTTCATGATTTTGCACGGTGCTATATCGTGTACTGTAATCTGATGTATAATGGGCCTGTGCCCCCTTTACTGAATACACTCTCTCTCTCTCTCACAAAAAAGCATACCCAACATAGTGAATGTTTAATATAGAAATGAGAAAACAACTATCCTCTTAAATCGCGGAGAAAAACATACACCTTTATTTGTATATGAAATATATATATATTGTGAAAGAACATTGCATTTGTATTATATTTTATAACAAAATATGATTTATAAATAATTATCACAGCGAAAAATAAAAATATTTTGGAAAAACATTAATTTTTAAAGACAAAAACACAAGTCAATGATTGTGTTAATGTCTATTTGTGTCTTAAATCAATTGAAACAATTAACAGCTTTATGAATAGTACAAGTAATGTACGTGTAAAAGTACGTGTTCAAGGTTTTTATAATGTTGACACAAGTAGGAATAATAGCTCTTTTCAGATCGCCTTTAACAGCTAGAGCTCTGGATTAAATTTGAAGAATAACTACATTGTTATCGTGTGTTATGATATAAATATCGCCAAGATGTGCTATGTGTTAAACTATGCTATTGCATCAATAGCCATATTTAAACCGGTCTGTGAAAAATAATTAACGTTAACTCATTTAAAGTGTATTCACAATATCGAAAGTGTGATTGAGAGGGGCCATGCAGGAGACAAGGGAATTTGAGGAATAAAATGATAGTTTTTTTTATAAATCGTATACACACACTTAATATTTATATTATAAATATTGAAATATTTTAAACTATGCTAAACGCCAAAAGAAAAGTTACACCTCTTTGAATTTAAATATCAAAAAAAGTTTTGTCCCCGGAAGAACTTGATTTGTTGTGTTTTAACACCCCATAAGTTAAGCCTGTTGCGCTAAAATTACGGACTTGAGAATGTTCTGATAATTATGCTATCGCAATAGTTTCATGGGTGAAGTCAATTGTTCTATTTCCGATTATATAACGTTGGAAGGGAAAATTGTAAAAAAAGGTTATTCATTGAGCCAAAATATTTTTGTGTACTTTGATAATGCATGCACATTTATGAACAATGAAATCAGTTATTTGTATATGAATTATTCGTCATTTTCTTAAAACATTGACCTAATACTGAGATTTGCAGTTTTCTCTTCAAACCACAATTATATGGTTCTAAGAAAAATTTGTGTTTGAAATTTATTCAGATTGTTTTAGGAAGCTTAGGCACATGTTAAACAACTAAATTTGTCTCTGAATCTTACTAACTAATGAAAAGTTTACATATTTGTTAAAAAAAGAAATAATAAATAAGAATAAATATAAATAATTTGTAACACGCTCAATGACAGTTAGATACTAAGTTGGGTAGGCCATGTCGATCCCTTTTGATAAACATTGTTTGAAAGATTTAACAGTATCATTAAGGCCATAGCAATCATATGGCAGATATGCAAACAAACTGAAAGAATGTTTATCAATCGCTTCCAGGGAGCAAGGAGTTGTGTTAGAATATATTATGGAATGAGGGATGGAGGGAGGAGGAAATGGAGTGTGTGATAGAAAAAGTGTTTATCTTTCAGTATAAGGTGTTTATAGACACATAAGTGTATAAATTAAAAGGGGTCTTTGGTGTTAAATGAGAACTAGAAAGTATGAAGAATTCATTGTTGAAGTGAGGAAAAATCATATTCTTTTAATTTTACAGATGAACATATCGAAAAAGATCATCATCAAAAGGCATGTTATTTAATGCTTAAGTCATATGACGACCATGGTGATGTCAGTTTGGTGTCACGTGTTCGTACTTCATTGATGGAGACTTGATTTTAATATGTGTGGATCTCCCAATGTTTTATCCTATGTTTTAAACAACGATGTAACGATATTCAGTATCAAATATGGCAAAGCAAATTAAATTCATCATCGTATCTTAAAACTTATTGTCAATTCAAGAGTATTCTGGAACCAGAGGTTTACATTTTGGAACTTCGAGACATTGTAGGTACTATGTGTAAATTTAGATGCATGAGCCATAAACTTAATATCCAACTGTATCGATACGATACAGATGTAAATACTGATCTACTGAAATGTACAAAATGTAATAATGACGTCATTTAAGATGAATATAACTTTTTATTAGTCTGTCCATATTATAACGAACGTAGGAAATCATTGTCACCTAGATAATAGTATACACATCCATCACATGAAACGTTTAAGGTGTAAATAACTTCCAATAATACTGAGTGCTTCAAAAACCTCGCAATTTGCTTGAAGCGTAATCTACCTATGTAAATAGTCATTCGATGTCCATGTCTACCGAAATTTGTATAAACAATATTATGCTTTTGACCACGAGGCCTTGAATATGAATAAACTTTCTACTTCATAATGTAATTATATCATATTTCGCACTTATCATGCATGGACAATTATCAAATCGAAAATAATTTTGAAAAACCCCAGACTAATATAGCCTCTTTTTTTTTTATTGATTCTGTAATGTAATGTATTTAACTATTAACAGCTTCATAAGTGCAATAAGTGAGTGACTACCACATAACTCTTATTTTGATACCTGTGGTTAATCCTGTTGCTTGTCGTGATATAATTTTTCTCACGGGATATATTATCACTCGGGATATACGAATATACTAATGAAGAGAGTGAGGGAGAGAAAGTATATCTTTAAATCACAGAGATTCGTATTATGCAGATAATGTCCTTTTTGACTGAATAGGTTATGTGTATATAGAAATGAAGATGGGGTTGGAACAAGGGAAACAAATGAAATATTCAAAGCATGAAGAAAGGAATGATAGTGGACCTAATCTATTTGAAATGAAATTATTTATTTAATAATGCAATTATTTCATTTGGAAACAAACATTTATATTTTTAAATATTTTTATTTTTTAAATAAAATTGATTGTAATTTTTAATGAATTTGTTTTATTTTTAAGATAATTTGGAAATGAATTTAGATTTAAAAAAAAATTATTTTGAAAGAAATCTAGTTTTAACATAAAAAGAATTGATTTTATTTCGAATAATTAGTCATTAGTCATTTTGAATTGAACTTACTTCATTTTGAAATTAACTTATTAAAATTTTGAAATGAATTTATTATATTTTGGAGTGAATTTATGATACAGTGAGGTGAATTTATATTTTTTTAAATCAATTTATTTATTTGAAATGAACATAATTCATTTTGAAATGAACATATTTCATTTTTAAATTAATTCATTTGTTTTCAATAAAGTTTTTTAATGAATTTATTTTATTTATATTCATATGTATACATTCAAAGAACAATACACTCCAAATTGTTAGTATGGAATAGCGCCATTCTTTATTTTCGAAAAATATCTAAAATCTCCTTTGGAAACTTGTGTATTTGGTATATCATTATCAGTTTATGTAAAAAAAAATAATAAAAGAACATGTACTGTGTACACCTGTGATCAATGTTTCAAAACTTTCAGTACAAAATGAAATATAATAACACAAGACAGACTGTTGGAATACTGGCATTACCATTCCTGTGATTACTGTGATAAACAATTGACATGCAAGACAAATTTAACCGAAACAAGATGATTTATCGTGAACATGACAAAGATAATTTAACAAATATCTATGGAAATTTTCAAATTGTCAAGAATATACCAATCATGTTTTAAAATTAATGGTCAGAAGGTAAAAAATTCCATTGTCCAAAAGTATTCCCTTTTGATGGCTATACATGCATGAGATGTGCGCAATTATTTTCTAATACTGACCACTAAATGGCACTTTCTCCCGTTTACTACTAATTACTCTCAACAAAAATAATATGTAAAAGACTCAAAGTAAATGATAGTCAGATAGAGGAGGAGGGTGGATTTTATTGAAAGCAAAAGTCATGAAAATAAACCTCAAAAGACTACTCGATAAAGGAAAAAAAGAGAAGTCCCAGAAAAGCTTCAAATAAAGCCTAAAAATTTATGTTTAAAAGAATTCTGATTTTATACCAGGAGAAAACCAAGGGGTTTATCCAATGTTTTTTATTGCATTAGATCAAACAGAAATCATTGATGTATATAAATAATAATTTAATCAAAAGAAGTCTATAAAATGGGATTTGCGCATTCGTGTACAATATTGGAAAACAGGATGAAATGAAAGGAATATTTCATTGAAACAAACTGACGACATTGAATAGCATAGTATGCAGGGGATAAATCACTTTATTTAGAAAAATGGACAACTTTGAAAAAAAACCTCTTCAAACTTCGATTTAGGAGCTATCATCACCATGCAACTGTCTGTTAAAAACTTCAACCATTTGCAGCTTCATAAATCATTCCATTGAAGGAAAAAAAAATTCCTAAAAAAAGGAGTATGATAAACATTAGCAATTTGAAAGATGAATTATGTGTAGTGTGTTCAATTTTGGCACTTTTATGTCTGCCACAAAACAAAATGGAAATATTTACCTTCAGAATATGAACCATACGTAGAAGAGTTAGACCTACCAGAATCTTCCTTTCCAATGCATGGCAGAGACATTATCCGATTTGAACGTGTTAATATTTGTGTATAAAAGTGTATGGGTTTGCTAAGAAAACAGTATTTCCAATGTGGGGCGAATAAGCAATATTATACACATATAAGCAATGAACATTATATAGACCTCAAGTGTTTTGACATCTGATATTAATGAACATAAAGATAATGAAAAACACAATGACTTTGATAAAAATGTACAATACTTAAAACAATGTTTGATCAAAGTAATTATTGTTAAAGTACCAATATGAGTGGTTTAATGTTGGACATGAATGGGAAATTCAAATTATGTGTGTCGTAAATATATTTGGTGCTATTCCTCACAAACAAGATTGGAGACACACTATCCCTACTATTACAACAAAGCATAGACTGAAGACATAACGACTCACAGCTTAGGTCTAGATTAATTAATTAATTCAGTTAAAATATCATTTGTGATATACGCTAATTTTCGAAACAGTTTTCATCTAATATAATGATGATAGAGCGCATATTTACTTTGCCTCGATATGTTACTATTATAAAAAGTCATCTGAAAGGGACACTCTGAATTACAAAGAGAGGAAAGAAATCATGTGGTACTTCACAGTGCATCAAGGTGTGATAGCAAGTTTATATTGCTTTTGGAATGCTTACATGCAGCAAAACCTGCTGGAGAAGGATTTAGATATATTTATAACATCAAGATGGCCATCTTTCAGACACTATGAGCCTTATTCCCACTAAACATTCTTATTTTTATGAATATATCACATATTTTGTACAATTGGACGAGACCACATGTCCGAACCAAGATAAAGTTTATATCTCACTCAGCGAAGAGAAATAACTGAGAAGGAACATTACTTTGTCAAACATCCTTGCGATGTGTTTAATATTAAATCCATTCTGTCATGAGTGCTTTTCTTACTTATTATTGTCTTGTTTAGTATAAGATAGCATGCATGAACATGAATGGAGTCAGTATTTATTTATTTATTTATTTATTTATTTATTTATTTATTTATTTATTTATTTATTCAAAGACACTGACAACTATCTACAACTTGAAGAAGTTGTCAGAGGAGATGTATCCACCACAGAAGATAATTTTGCTTAAGCCAATAACAGATAAACGGATGACTTTAATGAATCATTACCTGGAACATATCTCCTGTATTGGGATATAAACAAATTAAATGTCTGTACTATGTTCGATCTGTTTCATAAAGGGAATTTCACATGTTTTACCAAAGAAAAAATGTCAATGATCAACTAGTTTCCTCTTGATAAGCAAGACAATTTGGATACATTTTGGAGGTAGATCTTATTTACCCTCCCCATATACACAGTATACTCCATGAATCATTAAATGCTACACCCAGCAAAGATAGCATTTAATGTTCTGATATTTTTTCCATGACTATAAGCAAATATTGAAAGAAATGGGAATCCAAACAAAAGAACTTACGGGGTGAAAGATATTTACTACTCTCAAAGACAAAGAGAATTATGTTGTTCATTTTGCTAGTCTGAAACATTCCCTCAAGTTTATGGAAAGCAGTTGCCCAATGTATGAAGGTATGAACCTGTAGAACTTGTGATGAATAAAAAAGATTGACTAAGTATACAAACAAACCAATTTTCAAATACTTCAAGTTATTTTCAGAAAAATTAGAGGCTGTGTCAATGAATAAGTTTTCAGCGGTGTCAGATAAAAATATGGCAAATGGCTATACAATACTTGAACATGCAAAAATAAAACTGTAATTTCTCCATTATGAAGTAATCATGGGAGAGAATGGACGAAATCTAAAATATATCACGAATGACACCGATAGTTTGTTTTACAAGATGTCTTGTTCAGTGGATAGACCTACATCAAATTTGAATCTGTAGGCATCTATTAACATACATTTGAATTTATTTGACACCTAAGACTATCTACGCAACATTTTCTTCATTCAATGCAAACACACACGGAATTAGAGCTAAAGGTAGGGTAACTTTGGAATTCATAGTAATTAGAGCAAAAACTATAGTTTAATTTTTCTGCCTTTGAGGGGAAAAACACAGGGTGTGGAAAAAGCCTACTCTCAACCGGACGAGAAATGTCACCACATTGTCAACGGTCTGGAAATCGAAATACTGCTGCCTGAGAAAGTAAATTTTTAATGTATTTTATATGGACATGATTCGTAAATTTGCGATTCCATTTCATATATCAGAATAAAATACTTTTTTATTTTTTATATCTTTTCATGAACACTTGGGGTGCTAAAATCGCTTTTTTCAAAATGGCGTCTTTAATGTAGCACGTGATGAAACAAGCCAAAAGCCATTTCTGACTCTCAAAACTAGTCTAGTTAAGGAGATTCAAAAACGAAGACTTTCAAAACGTGTGTTTCTCAGAAATATGAACAGATAATGTTTTGAATTTCAAATGCAGTTGAGACACGATATATCTTTGTTTCAGTCGTGTGTATCACTCGTGGATTGAAATATCTTGTATTTTGAATGGTGACGTTTCTTTTGAGGTTGAGTGTACAGCTGCGTGCCGAAACTTTGTTCACCTACTTGTTTATTTTAGTGCAACTATCATATAATTTGACATGTATTTGAAGCATCTGACAACGCGAAAACTAAATCGAACATTTTGCAGCTTTGCATTATAAGAGGACAGTTGAGTGTTCCATAACATAATCTGATTTGGTATCTCATGGTAAACAGTAACTGTTATAGTTTTGGCAGCTCTTTGAATTCACCAGCGGTCAATATTTTCAAAACTGCATTTTTATTTTTCATATTTTAATATACCATAAATTAATGATCAATTGGGAGTAACAAACATCATATATGTCCTCTTATACTCATTCAATATATGTGTGTTAAAGTTCTTATTTAGTCAATATGACAACTTTTATTTGAAAATTAATGAAATTTGATATTTCAAAATGTGACTCCTGTCTATTTCATTGTGCCAAATTTCATAAACATCCAATACTGCCGTGACGATCACAAGATATGCGTGAGAATGATTGTTTAAACATGGTAATGTGATAATTCACTGTCATTGTTTCTGTATACTTTTATTGGTGTAACGATGGATGTCAATTTACATGATATTTGCACTAAGATACACATGCATGTGAACAAACTTTCGGTACGCAGATGTATGTAAAAACATCTGGCACATGATACGAATTTGTGTTCATTCACAAACAAACAAAGGCTAATTTCATGCGATTAGAAGTTATTTCAAAAAGGTTTACATCATAAGGATAATACAATTGTCAAAATTCCATTAAGATGACAAGAGAAATAGTTTCGTTGATGTAATCACAAGGTTACCATATGGTTTTCAAGGGCCGTCTAAATTGTAAACAACAAAATAGTGTTGAGGAAGACTAAGAGTTTACCAGTCTCCGTCCTTTTCATGATGTTAAGCAAATATTACAATTGAGATACTCTCAACTATACACGTTGTATCTACGCATCAAACTTAGACATATTTTCAGAGAGTATATTCTACGCTGGATACTGTTCAGTTGTTGTTCAAACTCTCCTGAAACACAAATCGTTTCAAAGATGCATTTTTATTATTTATTCTTCGTTTTTGGTTTTGTTTTATAATTTGAAGTTTTAAAAAGTTTTATATTTACTGATGACTTCATTACGAAGATAGTGTATTCCTAATGATACAGAAATCATTTAAATTAAAAACAAATGTTATATATTTCCTTTTTAACTGAGGAGAAAAATTAGTTTGTGATGTGACGACTAAATTTAATGTGAACATTTTCTAGGTCCAACAACCGAGATATTCACTACCATCGAGAATTTGTTACAGAAATGCTTCTATCCTTCATGGTATTATCGATGGTAGTGTTTAGAATTCTAAACTGAAAATGTGACGACGTTTTCTTCTTCTCAAAGACAAAAAAATTAAACGTTATGTTTTGATCTAATTCCTATGAATTCCAAAGTTGTTCTACCTTTAGCTTCATCTCTCATTAGAAGTTTCCCCATAGTTATTAAAGGAACTGCTTCAATTTCTAAGAAAACCCATCCAAATGTGAAAGAAACGCATGAAATGCAGGAATCGAATTTCAAATAATGTTGCTGAATGCGTATAAGAAACAACGTAAGAAAACAACAGAATTATCATTCAGCAACATTATTTGAAATTCGATTCCTGCATTTCATGCGTTTCTTTCACATTTGGATGGGTTTTCTTAGAAATTGAAGCAGTTCCTTTAATAACTATGGGGAAACTTCTAATGAGAGATGAAGCTAAAGGTAGAACAACTTTGGAATTCATAGGAATTAGATCAAAACATAACGTTTAATTTTTTTGTCTTTGAGAAGAAGAAAACGTCGTCACATTTTCAGTTTAGAATTCTAAACACTACCATCGATAATACCATGAAGGATAGAAGCATTTCTGTAACAAATTCTCGATGGTAGTGAATATCTCGGTTGTTGGACCTAGAAAATGTTCACATTAAATTTAGTCGTCACATCACAAACTAATTTTTCTCCTCAGTTAAAAAGGAAATATATAACATTTGTTTTTAATTTAAATGATTTCTGTATCATTAGGAATACACTATCTTCGTAATGAAGTCATCAGTAAATATAAAACTTTTTAAAACTTCAAATTATAAAACAAAACCAAAAACGAAGAATAAATAATAAAAATGCATCTTTGAAACGATTTGTGTTTCAGGAGAGTTTGAACAACAACTGAACAGTATCCAGCGTAGAATATACTCTCTGAAAATATGTCTAAGTTTGATGCGTAGATACAACGTGTATAGTTGAGAGTATCTCAATTGTAATATTTGCTTAACATCATGAAAAGGACGGAGACTGGTAAACTCTTAGTCTTCCTCAACACTATTTTGTTGTTTACAATTTAGACGGCCCTTGAAAACCATATGGTAACCTTGTGATTACATCAACGAAACTATTTCTCTTGTCATCTTAATGGAATTTTGACAATTGTATTATCCTTATGATGTAAACCTTTTTGAAATAACTTCTAATCGCATGAAATTAGCCTTTGTTTGTTTGTGAATGAACACAAATTCGTATCATGTGCCAGATGTTTTTACATACATCTGCGTACCGAAAGTTTGTTCACATGCATGTGTATCTTAGTGCAAATATCATGTAAATTGACATCCATCGTTACACCAATAAAAGTATACAGAAACAATGACAGTGAATTATCACATTACCATGTTTAAACAATCATTCTCACGCATATCTTGTGATCGTCACGGCAGTATTGGATGTTTATGAAATTTGGCACAATGAAATAGACAGGAGTCACATTTTGAAATATCAAATTTCATTAATTTTCAAATAAAAGTTGTCATATTGACTAAATAAGAACTTTAACACACATATATTGAATGAGTATAAGAGGACATATATGATGTTTGTTACTCCCAATTGATCATTAATTTATGGTATATTAAAATATGAAAAATAAAAATGCAGTTTTGAAAATATTGACCGCTGGTGAATTCAAAGAGCTGCCAAAACTATAACAGTTACTGTTTACCATGAGATACCAAATCAGATTATGTTATGGAACACTCAACTGTCCTCTTATAATGCAAAGCTGCAAAATGTTCGATTTAGTTTTCGCGTTGTCAGATGCTTCAAATACATGTCAAATTATATGATAGTTGCACTAAAATAAACAAGTAGGTGAACAAAGTTTCGGCACGCAGCTGTACACTCAACCTCAAAAGAAACGTCACCATTCAAAATACAAGATATTTCAATCCACGAGTGATACACACGACTGAAACAAAGATATATCGTGTCTCAACTGCATTTGAAATTCAAAACATTATCTGTTCATATTTCTGAGAAACACACGTTTTGAAAGTCTTCGTTTTTGAATCTCCTTAACTAGACTAGTTTTGAGAGTCAGAAATGGCTTTTGGCTTGTTTCATCACGTGCTACATTAAAGACGCCATTTTGAAAAAAGCGATTTTAGCACCCCAAGTGTTCATGAAAAGATATAAAAAATAAAAAAGTATTTTATTCTGATATATGAAATGGAATCGCAAATTTACGAATCATGTCCATATAAAATACATTAAAAATTTACTTTCTCAGGCAGCAGTATTTCGATTTCCAGACCGTTGACAATGTGGTGACATTTCTCGTCCGGTTGAGAGTAGGCTTTTTCCACACCCTGTGTTTTTCCCCTCAAAGGCAGAAAAATTAAACTATAGTTTTTGCTCTAATTACTATGAATTCCAAAGTTACCCTACCTTTAGCTCTAATTCCGTGTGTGTTTGCATTGAATGAAGAAAATGTTGCGTAGATAGTCTTAGGTGTCAAATAAATTCAAATGTATGTTAATAGATGCCTACAGATTCAAATTTGATGTAGGTCTATCCACTGAACAAGACATCTTGTAAAACAAACTATCGGTGTCATTCGTGATATATTTTAGATTTCGTCCATTCTCTCCCATGATTACTTCATAATGGAGAAATTACAGTTTTATTTTTGCATGTTCAAGTATTGTATAGCCATTTGCCATATTTTTATCTGACACCGCTGAAAACTTATTCATTGACACAGCCTCTAATTTTTCTGAAAATAACTTGAAGTATTTGAAAATTGGTTTGTTTGTATACTTAGTCAATCTTTTTTATTCATCACAAGTTCTACAGGTTCATACCTTCATACATTGGGCAACTGCTTTCCATAAACTTGAGGGAATGTTTCAGACTAGCAAAATGAACAACATAATTCTCTTTGTCTTTGAGAGTAGTAAATATCTTTCACCCCGTAAGTTCTTTTGTTTGGATTCCCATTTCTTTCAATATTTGCTTATAGTCATGGAAAAAATATCAGAACATTAAATGCTATCTTTGCTGGGTGTAGCATTTAATGATTCATGGAGTATACTGTGTATATGGGGAGGGTAAATAAGATCTACCTCCAAAATGTATCCAAATTGTCTTGCTTATCAAGAGGAAACTAGTTGATCATTGACATTTTTTCTTTGGTAAAACATGTGAAATTCCCTTTATGAAACAGATCGAACATAGTACAGACATTTAATTTGTTTATATCCCAATACAGGAGATATGTTCCAGGTAATGATTCATTAAAGTCATCCGTTTATCTGTTATTGGCTTAAGCAAAATTATCTTCTGTGGTGGATACATCTCCTCTGACAACTTCTTCAAGTTGTAGATAGTTGTCAGTGTCTTTGAATAAATAAATAAATAAATAAATAAATAAATAAATAAATAAATAAATAAATACTGACTCCATTCATGTTCATGCATGCTATCTTATACTAAACAAGACAATAATAAGTAAGAAAAGCACTCATGACAGAATGGATTTAATATTAAACACATCGCAAGGATGTTTGACAAAGTAATGTTCCTTCTCAGTTATTTCTCTTCGCTGAGTGAGATATAAACTTTATCTTGGTTCGGACATGTGGTCTCGTCCAATTGTACAAAATATGTGATATATTCATAAAAATAAGAATGTTTAGTGGGAATAAGGCTCATAGTGTCTGAAAGATGGCCATCTTGATGTTATAAATATATCTAAATCCTTCTCCAGCAGGTTTTGCTGCATGTAAGCATTCCAAAAGCAATATAAACTTGCTATCACACCTTGATGCACTGTGAAGTACCACATGATTTCTTTCCTCTCTTTGTAATTCAGAGTGTCCCTTTCAGATGACTTTTTATAATAGTAACATATCGAGGCAAAGTAAATATGCGCTCTATCATCATTATATTAGATGAAAACTGTTTCGAAAATTAGCGTATATCACAAATGATATTTTAACTGAATTAATTAATTAATCTAGACCTAAGCTGTGAGTCGTTATGTCTTCAGTCTATGCTTTGTTGTAATAGTAGGGATAGTGTGTCTCCAATCTTGTTTGTGAGGAATAGCACCAAATATATTTACGACACACATAATTTGAATTTCCCATTCATGTCCAACA